>CM054126.1:46541436-46960612 GCA_028751855.1 Ambrosia trifida | reverse complement strand
AACCCCGCTGTAAAAAAAAATAAAAAAAAATACAGTAGTTTACGCCAAATTACACCGGTGTAAGGGATTTTTATCCACGTATAAGTATATTAATATTTTATTCATTATTTTATTATTGATTAATTATAGACCACGTATTCATTTTTGATTAAAAAAAGTATGTGGTTATATAACAATCCTCTTTATCAAATCATAAACATATGTTATAAAACGATAGTTGATAATTGTTTATTCTAACCCATTGGATTATTTGAAGAAGTGGCTTTGTCATATTCTTAAGTGAATGATAGCCAAGCATTTTTTTGACTAAATCTGTATCGTTTTATGCAAATAAACAAACATATATTTAGTGGTAGTTTTATTTATTGTAGTGACGAACAATATTTAATATAGTGGAAACACCAAGTTGTTCTATAATAAAATCATGAACTACGATCCACGATGGATAAGAAATTAAGGGCTATGACGAAACCCTGGGATTATCATGATTTGTGGTCCTATTTTATAAACTCACCAACTCCATTGATTTTTAACCATGATTATATTGTCGTCCTATTTTATAAACACACACTGAACATATTTCATTTTATTCGGGATATCATTACATTAACTATTTTAGCAAATCCCAAACTATTTCAAGGAATTCGTTTACATTTTTTAATAAAGTCCATTTATGCATGCAACACCCAATTATCTGAATTTTGGCAATGAACAATCAAGCCAATAACACGCTCAACAGAGAACAACATACATTCAATTATTAATTATTATGTATAAACGAAACATGTCTACACCTAACTATATCCAAGTGAAAGACTAAATATTCTCATGTGAATACGAACATTTATAAAATTACTTTTATAAAGATCTAACGTATTATTTCAAAGAGAATTGTCCTGGATTCAATCCTTTCTAAAATACATATGCATACATAAGTGTTTTTATATATATATATATATATATATATATATATAGATGACGTGGGTTCTAAAACCCTCACAATTAGTCATTCGTTAAATACTAAAGCAACGTAAAGCATCAGGAGTACCTGACTTAATGAAGCTGAGCAGCTTACACAGGGCAGCATAAGATGCCATAAGCTGTCTTACAGTAGCTCAGGACTGAAAAAGTAAACAGTAACTTTATTGAAAAGGCAAAAGGTATCTCAACTTTTGCTATGGTCAAGGATATTCACATCAAACAGCTCCATTCAGACCTCGAAAGTTGCAAAAAGCTGAACTTATACCATAAGGGAAAGACTTCTCTGCAGGGATAAAGAAGAAGGGTCAATACTTACCAGGTATAGTAGGATGGCTGCCTTACGGAGCTCCTGAGCGGGAGTTCACTGCCAATATAAGGAGGTCCATAGAGTTGTCATCCTACACACTCACTTACACTAATTTCTTTCACTCTTATATTCTTTCCTTCATATTTTCCCAACTCCAAATGAATAGCTACTTATTCTCACGTCGGAGTCCAAACGCAGGAGGTCCCCTCCTGCGTTAAGGCTAACGGTGTTTACTTCTTTGTACAGATCCATCTAGCAGCATAGGAACCCTCCAAGCCTAAGACATATATCTAACCTTAAACCCGGTCATTTTCCTTGTTTTAGCAACAATTGGCGCTCACTGTGGGGCTGTCGCTACTTTAAACAAAATCGTTGGAAGTTTCAACAGTCCCGTTTGTTCCTAAGTACTTCGTTTTGTGATGACCGGCGGAGATAACCATCCAACGAGGGTGCCCCTGAAACTCCGGCAACCAGTTACACTTCCAGTGATGGGTAAGCCGAGAGACACCTAGAACGGACAGACCACAGGTCGAACTGTCTCTAGGAGACCTGCCCAACTTTAGGACTCCTCAGTCCTCAAGGGCTGTCAACTCCTTGCCTAGGGATGATGTCTTGTTCCTTATTGAACGAATGGAAATAACCCCCGGAGGGAGTACGAAGAAATTTCTTGCAACTCTGAGACCTCTTGAACGACTATGTATGGGAGGAAAGGTCTAGGGATGTGAGGGTCAGGCTTTCCTATGATGAGGAACATGTCGTCACCCTATCACTTGAACCTCTAGTGATCGGAACAACTACATCACCGGTCACCAGACGCCTCAACAAAAACCCTCACCCTTACCTGAACGATCAGGGAGGAATATCCTCAGAAGGAGGCCCCAGCCGTTATGTGCTCTCTCCACTGGTCCAAGAGTATATAGTAGAGCTGCTACTTCAATTTGCCCAGACTTCTATGCCCTATTCAGTACCCACCCTCTTATGAGGAAGCGCTAAGATCTTTACCCCTTGAAAGAAGTGCAGTGGCCTCTTCCCTGATGGGAGTTAACTGCCATACCACAACTCCTTTCCCCCCCTTCAGGGGTGATGTATCCCAGTTATACTCATCCTCAATATTCACCTATATACCACCTTATTTCCCGAGTTCGCTGAGAGGCTACCCCTGGCAAGTTCCTCTTCCCATTAGCCAGGCTCAATGAACGTCGCTTCCTTTGAGTCAGGTCCATGGAACCTTGCCTCCCACAAGTTAGGTCCAAAATACTGTAGGGACCTCTCAGCCTCCTGGATCTACCTCGGTGGTCGAGCCAAGGATTAAAGCTAATCCCTCGGAGCCATATCATCTCAAGTCATTAGAATGCTTCGACGAGCATATATCCTATTTTGATTTCCCCAATAAAATAAAAATGCCATCTAATGTCAAAACATATGACGGGATCGAAGACCCTGTTGATCACCTCAATGTTTTCTTCTAGACAGTTACTGTAGAAAAGTGGAATAAAGCTGAATGCTACCACATGTTTATGCAAACCTTGGTGGAGCCTGCCCGACTATGGTTTTGTGGTCTCCCATCTAGGAGCATCTCTTATTTCGATGATCTGAGAAGAAGCTTTGTATTAAACATTACCCCCCGTGAGAATGTGCATAAAGGATGCTGCCATACTGCATCAAATCCAACAAGGGGAATATGAGGAACTCTGAACTTTCATCGACAGATACAAAAGGGAGGGTCTGAACTGTAGTGGAGCTACCGAGAAGATTAGAATATCCGGTTTCATGGAGCTATACGACCCCAAAAAGTTTTTGTGAAGATTCCATGAAGACGTCCCTTAGACGATGGAAAAAGCTTTTGAGAGAGCTGAAGCCTTCTTTAAGGGAGAAGAAGCTCTCACCCGCCAAGACTCTAGAAAACGAGATATGGGAAGCTTGAGGGATGGGCTCTTCAAGCTTAAGAAGACCCAGCTTTCAACCCTACAATGAAAGGCGTTCCAACAGATCGTTTGATTCAAGAAGGAACGAAGAACGAAGACGATCTCCCAGATCGGGGAGGTACCATGATAAAGAAAAATAGCGTTCACCGTCCTTACAAAGACACCTCAAGAGATACTTTCCACCAAAGAAGTCAAGTATACCTTTCATCCTCCCAGGCCCTTGTCCAAATATGCCAGTAAAAGATATACCATCAAGCACTGTGTCTTCCTTAACAACACAAGGCACCACACCAATGATTGTTATCAATTAAAGAAACAGATAGAAGAAGCTGTTAAATCCGGAGAACAGGCTCACTTGATCAAGGATATCAAGGGGAAAAAAGACGACGGGAGGAAGGATAAGGAAGTCAATATGATCAGGCAGGAGGTAACACAACAGATGAAAAGAGCTTGTACTGAGCCATGGAACAAGCAATACATATGTCTTTTTCTTGCCCCAAACGAGCTAATTGTCACACCAGTAAATGTAGAGGTAGAACTCGATGGCTTCCCAGTGGACAGTGTTTGCGTGGGTTGTGGTGCCTCATCCAAGGTGATGTATGAAAGGTGTTTTGAGACACTAAGCCCGGATTTAAAATCAAAGCTCAAACCATCAGACGCTTCCCTGGTGGGCTTCTATGGGGAACATTTCCATCCCTTAGGGAAGCTCACACTCAACGCCTGTTTCAGGGATGGAGACTTGTCCAGGATGGAGGAGTTAACATTCTCAGCGATCAGGTACCCTTCCAGCTACAACGTCCTTATTGGAAGGGTAGGCGTTGCTACTTTTGGTGTTGTGGTATCAACGAAAAATGGTCTGATGAAGCTTCCTACTAGAAATGGTATTGCAACCTTGAAGCCCTCACCTGAAGCTTTGCTCATAGCCTCCTTAGCGGAAGCCAAAGATCTTCGGGAAGCAAAAACACCTGCTGTTAACTCTGTTCGAGAGATGAGCATAAACCCTGCCTACCCGGAGCAAACCATCAAGATCAACAACAAACTTCTACACGAGGTTACTTGTAAGCTAAATCATCTTTTGCAAGAAAGCAAGGATGTGTTCGCTTGGTGCTCCGACGACATGATATGAGTCCCAAGGAACCAGGCTGAACACTCACTGGACATAGCTCCCTCATACAAGCCAGGCTGCCTGTCAGGAGGTTGAAAAATTGGTAAAGGCCAGAATCCTAAGAGAGGTTAAATACCACTCTTGGGTTTTGAATCCGGTCATGGTCATAAAACAGGATGGTACTTAGAGGATGTGCGTAGGTTTTGAAGATCTCAATAAAGCCTGCCCCAAAGACTGCTACCCCCTGCCTTAAATTGACTGGAAGGTGGATTCCCTTACAGGCTTTCAATAAAAGTGTTTCTTGGATGCTTATAGGGGATATCACCAAATACAACTGAAGCATGAAGACGAAGAGAAGACGGCCTTTCACACCGAAAAAGGATTTTTTTTTTTGTTACAAAAAGATGCCTTTTGGCCTCAAGAATACGGGGGGTAACATACCAACGACTTGTGGATTAAGCTTTCTCCCAGCAGATAGGTAAGGATATAGAAGCCTATGTGGACGATATAGTCATTAAAAGCAAGACCGGGGAGGCAATGATTGATGACATCCGAGAACCTTCGACAACCTTCAAAGGATAAACATGAAACTCAATCCTGTGAAGTTTTCCTTTGGGTTCGAGGAAGGAAAATTTCTCGGCCACATAGTTGGAAAGCGAAGAATCAAAGCGAACCCTAGGAAAATCCAAGTTGTCCTGGATATGAAGTCACCTACAACAAAGAAGGAAGTGTAGAGCTTAACGGCAAAATTGCTGCCTTAAAATGTTTCCTACCTAAGTCAGTAGAGAAATCCTTACCTTTCTTCAAAATACTTAAAAATTGTAACAATAAGAAGGATTTTTGCTGAACGAAGGAAGCTGAAACTGCGTTCCTTGAACTCAAAAAACACATAGCCAGCTATGGCTGCACCTGAAAAGGGGGAAGTAATAATAGTTTACCTGTTTGCAGGTCAAGAAGCAGTCAGCTCGGTCCTCTTGGTTGATAGAGGAAAGGAGCAAATACCTATCTACTTCGTTAGCCGAGCCCTCAAAGATGCTGAAATAAACTATTCTCCCATTGAGAAGCTGGTATTGGCTCTTGTGCACACTACCAAGAGGCTATGTATTTCCAAGCTCACCTAATGAAAGTGATCACTGACTAACCCATGCGATCTGTTTTAGAGAAACCTGAAGATTCTGAAAGGTTGGCTATGGGCTGTTGGCCTCGGGGAGCACATGATAAAGTATGCCTCAAGAAGGGCCTACAAAGGGCAGGTATTTGCAGATTTCCTTACCGAGCTGCCCGGATAGCAGAAAGGGAAGGAAGTGAATGAGGTTAAGGAGTAACAACCTCATATCAAGGGGAAGTGGTGTCTCTTCACAAATGGAGCCTCTAGTGTAAAAGGTTCTGGGGCTGGTCTCATAATTAGGGACCCCCACAGAACTTAATACACTTACGCCCCCCCATCTGGACTTCCCTTGTACCAACAATGTTGCTGAATATGAAGCCCTGTTGGCTGGCCAAGAGCATGAAAGTCCGAGAACTCAAAGTGTTCGTCGATTCAAACCTGGTAGTCAATCAAGTTAATGGGGAGTACACGGCTAAGGAGCCTTCAATGATTAAGTACATGGCCAAGGTTAAAGAGTTCATCAAGGAGTTTGAAACCTTCACACTTGAACAAGTGTCAAGAACCAAGTACAAGCAGGAGGATGCCTTAAGCAAGCTTGAAATTCACTCATTTAACCAAAAAGGTCCTAGTTGAAGTACCTCGGGAATGATCCATTCACGACAAAGAGGTCCAAGACATAGTCACTGAGATGGAATCTACCTGGATGACACCCATTCTGGCATACCTTAGGGAAGGAAATGTACCAGATGACGAGGGGAAGCTAAAAGGTTGATCATCAAGGCACGGCAAAATGTAATTGAAGATGATAATATTTACAAGAAGGCATACCTTGCACCCCTGCTAAGGTGTGTAGGCCCAAATCAAAGCAGCTACCTTATCAAGGAGGTACATAAGGGGATATGTGGTGTGCATGCCGGTCCTCGGGCTGTGGTATCAAAGCTAATGAATCTTGGCTACTATTGGCCAACTATGCACAGGGACATGTCCGAAATAATACACAAATGTGAAGCATGCCAGCTGCAAATACCGATGAAGACAAGCCCCAAGCACGACCTTATGCCCGTAATCTTAACCTGGCTTTCTTCAAGTGAGGTATGAACATCGTGGGACCTTTTGAACAAGCCCCAGGGAACCTCAAATTCCTCTTAGTAGTTGTTGATTATTTCACGAAATGGCCAGAAGTCAAACCGCTGGCCTCTATCTCAGGGAAGTAAGTGATCAACTTCATGTGGGAATAAATCATTTGTAGACATACGCTACCCGAGGAGATCGTTACGGATAATGGAAAACAATTTGCGAACAAGCCATTCAACACTTGGTGCTTGGAGTTAGGAATCAAGCAAGTGTTCAGCTCGGTGGCTTATCTCCAATCCAACGGGCAGGTCGAACAAATGAATAGAAGCATCGTTGAAGGAATTAAAACCAAGCTGGGAACGTATGGTAAGAATTGGGTGGACAAGCTCCCAAATGTGCTATGGGCGATACGAACCATGGAAAAGACAAGTCATCAAAGAACACCCTACAACCTTGTTTTCGGAAGTGAAGCTATGATACCTGCCAAAGTCGGAATAAGCTCGAGAAGGAACACTCAAAGGGATTTCCAGCACAACAATGAAGAGGTGCTGCTGAATCTGGACCTCCTGGAAGAAGCAAGGGACCATGCCTTCTTTAGGGAAGCCCGGTACAAAAAGAAGCTGGAAGCCTACTACAACTCAAGGGTTAAGAAGGAAACTTTAAAACTAGGAGATCTTGTCTTGAGATGCAATGAAGCTATCAAGCAACAAAGAACTAGAAAGTTGGGCCCTCGTTGGGAAGACCCCTATGTTATCAAGGAAGCACCCAAGGGGGGGGGGGGGGTTCCAATAAGCTAGCTGACCCTATCGGAAAAATGGTCCCAAGGCATTGGAGTGACAAGCACTTGAAAAAAATTTATGTTTAACGGTTGTAATATTATCATGTATGGACAAAAAGGATTGAAGAAACCATTTTTGCAAACCTTAGTCTAATTCCTATTCTGCCAATAATGCTAAGTATGGAAAGTGCTAAAGAACAAGATTCAAAGTGCTGAAGAAGAAAACATCAAGTGCTGAAGAGTAATGATCAGAAGTTCTGAAGTCAAACCAGACAAGTCAACTAAAGAACTGCTGAAGACAACCTACTCATCAGTAGTTTATCAGTCATCAGATGTTTTGATAGAAGCTTCCCACCGCCCTTGAACTTCAGTAGATTAGTTTAATATTAGTATTCTTAGATCTTTTGTACAAGTACCAATGTACAGCCTGTTGTAGTATTTCTACTTATTATATTGCTTCAATACTTCTCATGTACGTTTACACTTAGTCTGTAAATAGATGGGTTCATCTCACTATTTTAGACATTCCTTTTGTAGTTATTATTTCCATTATATCTGAGAATCATTGAAGCATTTACTATTTTATTCATTAACTGTTTTAGATTCTCACTTACTGCTTTAGTTTCATAACTCAAGGGGGAGTATTTATTACTGTTTAAAAGTACATCTTTAACTTGAACACTTAACTTATAAATCCGCTGTGCAACTTACTTTGATTGTTTAAATTTGCAAGTGTTCATGATAAGAACCTATTATAACAAGAAACTGATCCAACAATTGGTATTAGAGCACTAGTTCATCTGATCAAATATCAATCTAACAAATTGAGAATCAGACACATGCTCTTATTGATATTCAATATAGGATTGCATTTCACTTTTTAAACAATCCATCTCTTTAAGATATCATTGATCAATCTTATTTCTTAAAAATGGACCCTCATAACACTGGATCTGCCAATAAACCTCCTATGCTGGTCAGAATTGAATATAATATCTGGTAAAGGAGATTGGCACACACTTTATCTCAAACTTATACTGGATGTTGGAAGTCTGTTATGTATGGACCTCATAAACCAGTATTAACAGATCCAGAAACTAAAGTAGAAAGACCTAAAGATCCAAAAGACTACACTGATGAAGATTTCCTAAAACTTGAGGTGGATGCTAAGGCATTCTCTATGTTGGCTATGGCTCTCCTAAATGAAATATATGTTGGGCTTTTACATTTTGAAAGTGCCAAAGAGCTGTGGGATTGCCTCAAAGAGCAGTTTGGAGGAACTGTTGAGGTGATAGCCAACACTAGAGAAATCCTGGCTCAACAATATGTAACTTTTACTCATGTTAATGGAGAGACTTTAACACAACAATTTGAAAGATTCTCTTCATTAATATCAAAGTTAAAATTAAATGGTCAGACCTATACAAACTCATCTATGCTTCATAGATTTTTAAGGTCTTTACCAGAATTGATTTTCTTGGGAAGATACGACAACCTCTAACATCTTCTTGTCATTCGCTCTCAGCTGTTCTATCTCCTGCTGTTGCTGGTAAATCAATCTCATCATATCAGCAAGCTTTTGATTCACTACTTCCATCACATCTCCAGAAATAGTAACCTGTGGAGTAGATGCCTCAGCAACAGGAGATTTCTTCTTCTTAAACTTATTCAACATACTTTCCAAAGTAGCTTCAAAATCTGCAAAATGATTAACTGATGTATCTGCAGCAGATTTCTTTGCTACTGGGGATGTCACAGGTGTAGCAACTTTTGAACTACCAATATCAGGAACTTTCTTTCCTGCAACTAAAATCTCAATCTCACTGTCTCTCTTCTGTTTAGGATTAGACTTCTTAGCCATTGACTTAAACTTCGGCTTAAGAATCTTTTCACCAGCAACTGGAGATCCAACAAAATCTAAATTTTCCCAACCAAGTTCACCTTCTTCAACAACTATCGGGCTCTTTTGTCTTTGTTCTTCTATCGTCTTGTTCAAACTTTCAATCTCACCAGCCTCATTGGCCTTGGGCTTGGTGGATTTAACAGTTTCGTTACCTGAATCCAACTCTTCATTATCTTGTGTCTCCTCTGAATCAGCAGACTCCTCATCAACCAACAAAGTCTTGGTTTTACCAGACTTTTTCTTTCTAGCCATGGTTTTATGTCTCTTAGGTGCGGCTTCTTCAACAACTTTAGCGTTTCCCTTTCTGGATTTTGCACCTTTGTTGATCACTTGTCTCCTTCTTTTTGCTTCAGGATCAACAGCATGTAAAGGATTATCACTATCAGATTCACTACCATCATTCCTTTCCTTGTTCTCACCTGGATCATTATAACCCGGATTAATCAAATGACCAAATAGATTCTTGTGAGGTGGTCTTTCATTCACTGAAACACCCTTATACGCTTTCATTCTACTAAGGGTACTCAAGTTCATATGATGCTGAACCAAAACTTGTGTCGGATCTTTCCTCAATTCAGAATATTTCTTATAAAAAATCATCTGCAAAAACCAAACTAAGATAAATAAAATAAAGTTGTCATTCAGCTTATATTTATCAGGACTGTAAAGTGTCACTAAGATAAATAAAATAAAGGTTCTTTATCTAGTTCTCGTTAGTACAACGCCGGTAGCCAATAAGGGCCCGCCTTCCTGTGACAACCGTATGAGAGATCTTTCGGCTTTGACCGTTAACCAATGGGGATACGAGGTTGCCAGGATAATGAGACCCTTTGGTACGGAACGCGGGAACTGAGGTGAGGGGTACGGTGTCCCTGGTTGGGAGTGAAGCCTCCAATTTAAGAAGATGATAAGTTCGAAGACCCGAAGACTTAACCGCAGTTTGAGGAGCCCGCTATACGCGAGGCCTTGGCGAAGTACCCCAGGTGGACGCACGCTGGAGAGGTTCTGCATTCTACTCAGTAGTCGCATTCGCTTCTCTATCAAGGAGTCAACACTTCAAGATCACTCTCGTCTTCCACACAATTAACTACTTTAAATTATTAATTTTAATATTAAACTTAACTACTTATGCGGAGGGTCCTGAGATGTACATATCTATCTACTATTTTATCCCGCCTTATCTTTTATAAAACCAAACCTTTTTCAAAATTCTTTTTAAAGAACACCTCTGTTTTATTTTTCTTTTTTAAAACCCGATCGGTCAATTGATGAATGGTTGAGTAGGGGAAAGTGTGAACCTTGGAATACGATACTCAATACTTACCAGCGAAACTATACTATTTACGTCAGGTTCTCTGCCTATGTGTTGGTTTTAGTTTCCGAAGTAAATATTGTTTACTTTATAAATTTAAAACTTTGTTAATGAGGGTTTAGTAAAATTAGTCTTTTCCCCCAAACCACTATTTTGGGATAGTTAAATCAATGTTTTTGGCACCGGGGAAAATGACATCTTTTTAATGCTAAAACCAAACGCATAAGTGTCCGTCTGGGTAGCTCCTTGAAGCCTATTCTAGATGGAACCTTTACCTTTTCTTTCATGCTTGTAATTTCTGTTGCGCACAGTTTGGGCTTGTACGTTTGTGTACTGCGGGACTTGCACCCTGTTCCAGACCGATAGCTCTCTCTCGGTGTTTGCGTAGGTTTTAGTGCCTCGCATGATTTCTTCCCATGTGTCTGGCATTCCTATGCAGCCTGCTAAGGTGCCGATTAGTGGGTCGCACCACACTCCTTGTTGGAAAGCTGCCTTCATGAGCTCGAAACCAATGGGCCCTATCTGAAGGGCTTCTCGGTTGAACCTTGTGATATAATCCTCAATTGACTCGTTATTGCGTCTCCGCACTTGTAGGATATCTGTTGAGTCACGCTCTATCCGTCTATTTTGACTGAAGTGATCAGAGAACTTGTTAGTGAGTTCTTTAAGGCTGTTTATCTTGCCATTGGGCAGGCTGTCGAACCATGCTCGCGCAGCACCTATAAGTGTCTGCGCGAACATGTGACACCAGGCTGGCAGGGTCCACCCTGCGCATTTCCCTGCCACCTCAAAGCTTAGTAGGTGATCATCGGGGTCACCTGTGCCATCAAACTTTCCCAGGTTGCTTGGGATCTTGGTTCTTGGTGGAAATGGAGTGAGCGCAATGCGTGGAGTAAATTTGGACTTCTCACTGAAAGATGGGGGATAGTATGGCTGTGTGAGGTCAACTTCACCGGTCACTAAGTGTCCCCGCCCAACAATGTTGATCAAGGACTAGCTAATGTCACGGTGAAAACGACTCTGTGACTCGTTAGAGTCCTCCTACCATGTTGGGTCAGTGGTGTGATTGCTTCCGCCATTTCGTCCTACGGCTCTGGAGGGTCCCTCAAACACAGTGATGAGCCTTCCTTTGCTGTAGGAGAGTTGGCGGGTTGTTTCTCTGAGCTGTTACTCCTTTAGTTTATGCCCATAGATATGCTTCAGAGCTTCCTTTTGTTGGGCGTACCACACCTCCGAACTAACCATCGGCATGGCATTACCAGTTGGGGAAGTCTGGTTGTTGTCTGTAGCGAAAAGAAAAGATGGGGTCTACCTGGTCCCTGAGGACGGTGTGGCATTGTGACCGGTATCTATGACATTCTGTTGCCCTTCTTAGGTGTCACCAAGCTAGCCGGTGTTTGCCTGAGCAGCATCGGTGCTTGAGTTACCCCAGTGAAAGAAAGTGGCAGAGGTAGAGAATTCATAGCTGGTTTTGTAGAAAGGTAGAAATTTTTAAGATTGTTGTTCTAATACGCTCAAATTACGGATGGCGCCAATGAAGAAACACTGATATAACAATCTATAGATATGAGCACAGTAAAGAAATATTTCGTATTAATGATTACTTGGACGGTTACACGGACTCAAACACAGATTATTACAACGTTTCGACTATAATCTATCTTTCTCAGCGATCGTGTGGATAGGTGGGTGGAATAAACCTTCTTATAAAGTAAAATGGGAAGGGGTTCCCTCAGAAGGTATTAAACAAAATGTATGTGAATTGTGTCTATAAACTAATTATGGCAATGAATAGATAAGTAACTAGACGTCAGTGGTGGGTTAAGGTAGAAGACTCTCAAGTGATAGAGAGCAGTATGTATTGCAAGGAAGGGTAGGAATGAAAGGTTTGAATCCGTAGGTAAGCACGAATCAAACCTGTATGAATGAAAGGTTGGAATGAAAGGCTTGAATCCGTATGTAAGCACGGATCAAGCCTATATGAATGAAAGGTTGAAATGAAAGGCTTGAATCCGTAGGTAAGCACGGATTAAGCCTATATGAATGAAAGGTCGGAATGAAAGGCTTGAATCCATAGGTACTCCCGGATTAAACCTATATGAATGAAAGGCTGGAATGAAAAATCCGTAGGTACGCACGGATTAAACGTATATGAATGAAAGGTAGAAATAAAAGGGTTGAATCTGAAGGTAAATATAGATCAAACCTATATAAATTAAAGGTATGAATTAAATATTTGAATCCATGTGTAAGTCCCCCCACTTACTCAATAGTCGGCTCATCCTTAATAACATGAAAATGTCTAATGACCTTAATAGGTCAAAATGGGTGGAATTTTGTAGAAATATAGAATAACCCAATGAACGGGTCATTCGGATAGGAATGAAGGGAGGGGGAATGTTTCCATCTCTAGCTAAGGTAGATTGGAAAGTTGTACATACTTGGTGGAAATAACTTAGTTGGGGATACACTTGTTATGTGACCTACATTATACATGAATACATATTTCATATGTAGTTATTAATCGGTATAGATGCTAATTAATTGTAGAAGCTAGTTAAGAATAAATGGACAATTTGACTTTACAAAAGTCAAACAAGTCGAATTAGCAAGTGTAACGCAAGTACTAACAAGATTGCATGAATGGGACGAAACCAATTGCGAGTTACTGGTGTGGTAAGTAAACGTAATTACATGTTAAGCATGTAGTAGATAATCTATGAGAACCGGGAAAATTTATATACTAAGACCCGTGTGGATGATTTAATTTAACAAGAAAGGAAAATTTTTGCATGAAAAGATAGAATGGGGTTTTGTATGCATGCACAAATGGAAAAGAAGTAAAACCCCTAATTTAAACTATAAATATAATGAGTAGATAAAGATAATGACCGAATGTCATAAATTAATAAGAAGTGGAAGTTGACTTTGAAAAGTCAAACAGCTGAAAATTTTTTGAAGTAACAAATAAAATGTAAAGATCATATGTAAGAATGTTAGATGCATAACTTGGTTTTGTATCGTAACCGGAATTTTATCAAAGAATTTTAGATAGTTAGACATGTAAGGGAAAGAATTTTGCATGGACTATTGAAAGACAATTGTTATGAATGCAAAATATATGTCTAACCAATGACTTTGTAGATACGAACGGTCGAATTTTTTATATGATGAAATCTACGAGATAGGTAATATGATGCAAACGAGTTGGAACTCGTCATGTGAATGAACTAAACCAAACTAAGTATGGCATGGACTTGTGAAGGAGCAAGTCAATCCGACATATGGATGGTTGGTTAACGCCGTGAGAGGAAGGTTAGTAAATTTGGTTATTTATGATTGTGGTAGGAAATTGATATGTTGAATGGTACCCCGTATGAATGAATGGTAGCTCAAGTATGATGTAATTTGGAAAGTTTGACTTTTAAAGGTCAAAAGATGAATGAATTTTAGCTTAGACTCGGTGTTGTTAAGCAATGGATATATGTTTCTACAGTAAGTAGTACATGGAATGAAGTAACAAACAAATTAGCGTGATTAGAATGGCTCTAAAATTTGCCAAAAGGGGTGGGGTGTATATGGTATATGTACCGATTCAGTAGTGCCTATGGAATTATGCCTAACTTTCAAGTTAAGTGAGAATGAATGGGGAATGAATTAGTAGGTATGTTGTGAAAGTGATAACCATGATTTAACGTTTGGGATATACGTATGTATATAGTCTAACTAACTACATGGTTGAAGGAACTTAAAAGGAATGCTAATAGTGGAATATTATAGTAATCCCGTGATGGACGCCTTGTGACTAATGCAGGAATGAACGGCTAAGTAGGAACTATGGGTTAAATATGTAACTAATCAATTTATTATGTTTAATAAATGCGATAGGAGCGTAAGAACAAAACATACAAATAGGCTTTTGCCGAGAGTGAAGTTATTCTATAGTCTATTTGTGGGCTTGCGACATGGCATGAACCTTTGAATGAAATGAATGCGTAAATAGACAACTAGAGAATTCCTGGTATGGTAGTAATGAACGGGGTTTCGGGGACGAAACCTTGTTTAAGTGGGGTAGACTTGCAACATCCCAAAAATCTGTTTCATTTAATTACGCTATTAGGCGTGATTAAGAAATAACAACATGAATTAAATAGTAGAATGAACTCTTATGGATAATAAAACTGGATGATAAGATGTGGATTATGTTCCAATATGGAAATAACCTTGTTAGTGTTATCTAAATATGTAAGTAAATAACACTAGGAACTAACTTGGCTAGTTAAGTTTCATAATAAAATTGTGAAAGGGAAAACTTGAGGGACCATTAATGTAACTAATTGGTCAAAATAAGAAGGTCAAGAAGACCCATTTGGGGTCATACGTATTCAGCCCCAAAGGGGCATCTATGAGCCAAAAACCTAACTTAATAACCCCTCAATTGAAGAAATTATGCAAGAGAAGGAAGTAGCAAGGTGGAGGGTGTGCTCTTGATGGTTTATCTTCAAGGTATAAGCCATTTATACGAACACTTAACTCTTGATCTTTCTAAATTCGAACAACATAAGTGGGTTTTGAGCAAATGATGTTAAATTCGTATTATTGCTTGATTGTAAGTGATATTGATCATCTCTAATGGTTTAGAGATGAGCTACTTACTAGAAGTTGCTTGTTGGCAAAAGATGATGATTTTGGGTTTTCATTAGAGCTTTGATGTTGCTAAAATTAGTTGTAAATCTATGTAATTGTAGGAATAATGTGTAGTTGATGATATTTATGTGGAAATTGGTCATGATTGAAGGTGATTATGTGTTTTGGTGGAATGTGTGTATTAGGAGCTTGTACAATCAAGTGTTTGATGAAATGTCTAGATGAACTTGCATGCAAGTAATTGATGAATATGAATGGAATATGATGATTGTTAGTAAATTAACATAAATGATATGTTTTGATGGAAACCATGTGTGAATTAGAATGGATTGTATGTAGGTATGTATGTATGCACGTAAGTGATCTTATGGTTGTATGTGTCCTACAATATGTGAATATGATGTTTGTGGTGAAATTTGGTGGTGCTAGTTGATTTGGTACACAATAGTGTGAAATTAGTCACTTTTGACAGGCCTAGATAGTCATCTTGTAAAGGGCATATCTCATTCGTTATTAGGAGTTAGAAGACGAGCCTTATATCGTTCAAAATCTTGTTGCACATATCACATTTCATATTTAGTCATAAGAAGCTAATTCTAAGTTGTAGTGGGTCAAAACAGCATCTAAAGTTAACATTTCAGTTTTGACAGCAAAGTTGTTTGGTCAAAATTATGTTTCTGACCTGATCTTAAAATATTCATATAAAATCATAGAAAAATCTTTAGGAGGTGTTCTTTATATGCTTGGAAAGGTCTTTGAATGAGGCACATTTTGTATTTGATAGTCAAGATCTGATTCCGAGGTTTAGAAGGGGGAAAACGACCTTGAACAGCAGCTCGCAGAAAATCGCTGCACATTTATAATATAATCTTTAATAAGAAAAGGTGTAAGAATGTACACGCTTGTAGTAGTCTTGGAATACGGATTGTAGGGAAAGAATAGCGTATTATGTGGCATTCAAAAAGTGTCTAAAAACACTTACCAACTAGTTCATGCAAGTATTTTCACTAAAGGGTCGAACGGGTAGTATATGGAAAGACTTATTGAATAGAACTAGTTGTTGAATGTATTGATGTCATGTTTGAATGATGTAGAATGAATACTAATGTTTGAATAGGTAAGTTCCAAATTAGTATTCTAACACGACATGTTGACTTGAAAGTAAGATAGGTACAAGAAGCTTAAAAGTCAACGGGTCAAGTGGATATGATCTTGAGCTAGGTGAAAAGCTTGGGACTATAAGTCAAACGCGTATAAGGCGCAAACACTCCTACGGGAAAAGGTAAGTGACTTATGATGCAAACTCTTGGTTTAGTAATTGTATGTTTATGTATAAATAGAGAATGAGATACAAGTATGAAAAGGTAATTTATAATAAGGTAAGCAAATTGATGTTGTTGGTGAACGGATATAGTTCACCATACAATAATGAAAGTAGTTGGGATAAATGAGCAATAAAGATAAATGAAGGGAGGGTAATTAAGCATGAAATAAACCCAAGATTAACAAATATGGCATAAGAATGAATGGTAAAATGTATGGATTGATATGTGTATATATATATAGATGGATACATTAAATCATGGGTGTAACTATTTAAATTGAATTGTATAGTTATGCAAGGTCACACAAATGGTAAACCGTTTAGTAAATGGAGTTATCTCGCATTGGATGCTAGTGTAATAAAATGTGTGCATAGTTGCTTATGTCCGGTAATGTGTGAAAGTGTTATGTATGTAAAGGTTGGTCATTATGTGTAGGTTGAGTATAGGTTCGAAAACGTCATGTTTGTCCTTGAGAATACATGAAGGAAGAGTAGTATGACGGGTCAAGATAACTTGTACATGGGATTTGTACGCGCGTGTATATTGTAGTGTTATTAATCCTTTTGTTTTGACGATGGTAATAAAGATGCAGGTATGTAAGTATGAATGCATGGAAATTGGAGGATAGGATCCGGAGACCAGATCCAAACTTATAAAAGGCGTTTGGATATGAAGAGTATTGTTGATGTTATTTTCATATTGTGAATATTTGCATGAAGTCACTTAATGAACTAACAAAATGGTTATGTGGTAGTTGCGGGTTGTCTAGTCAAAAGCAAGAAATGGTTGGAGGTCGAGTGAGGACACGAATTGTACGGGGTCGCGGTCACGTAAACTAATAAAGATGAGTTGTATTTGATGTAAATAAGAAACAATAAAAGAAGAAAGTATGAAACACCTATAATATTTAGTAGATATGGGTTCAAAACATACAAAAATGTTTTATCAAGCAAAAAATTTTCTGGTTCGTATTTCCGCTACATATTTTCGGTTAAAAAGGTTTAGGGTGTTTCACAAAGCCCCTAAGTAGGATAACTTTCAAGTTAGATAATCAGTCAAAGAAATAAGTTTGCACAAATGGGCAGTCATAGTCAAAATTGGAAAGGAACAACTCTTTCTTTGTGTAACTCCATATGATTTTTCAAATGATTTAACCCTAAGATTATGTCAAAAATTAGTTTTTGATTAAAACGAATAGAGTTCTAGAGAAAAATTTGCAGTAGACCCAATCTGAATGATGCAAGGATCAACCGTAGGGGTGTTCAGAAAAACCGCAAACCAAATAAAAACCGAAAACCGAATCGTAACTGTAACCGAATAAACCAATCCGAACAACGAATTTGGTGTTTGGTTTGGTTTTAACCGAAACCGAATTGCTTATTCGGTGTTTGGTTTGGTTTTTGGTTCTACATTTTTTTTATTTGGTTTATTTGGATAACCGAATAAACCGGTAAAATAATTAATTATTAAATAAAAATAATAATATTTAATAACTCATATATAATATATAAGGCCAAAATATTAAACTCAACCCAAAATAAATAAAGCCCACCAATTTATAGAGGTAATAATCTGAGTATAAACTAGTAAACTAGGTTTCATTTTACTATTTTTAATTTCTATAATGTTTCTGTTTGCGTTGTTTGATTTTTTGGTTTATATTTATTGCAAACTTTCTTTTCGGATTTTGGAACATATAGGTATATAAGTTAGAGAAAAAACTTCGTTTCAATTTGGTTTGTTTTGTTTTAAACCGAAACCGAACCGAATTCAATTTGTTTGAATTTGGTTTGGTTTTCATATTCCTAATTTGGTTTGGTTTGGTTTTTGGTTTGAGGTACAAAATTTTGAAAACCGAATAAACCTAATCGAATAAACCAAATAAACTGTAAACCGAACCGATGAACACCCCTAATCAACCGTGGGATCAACATAGTGGCCAAAATGAATGTTTACTGTCTCCACATTCGTACTTCTATGGGCAGTCTTCTTTACTTGAGTTTCGCGCTAAAGAAATAAATACTAAGACCATTCACATTAGCTGCTCCATCTTCATCTCAATAATTACACTAAAAATCACTATATTTCTCTCTAATTTTCTATTTAATAATAGGTTTTCTATACTTTTATCATTACATTTTCTCTCTTTTCTACTCACAACCACTTTTAAAAGCATTAAAAATTATGGAGGATGAACGACTATGTCTCCTCCAAATATTTTTTCTCTCCTCTACTCACAACCACTTATACCCACTCTATATAATATAGAGATCACACTCACACCATTATGAATGAGCTGATGTGAATGCTCTAAACTCTTTTAGAACATACTTAATGATTATACATTTATTTATACACAACCGAATCTCTTTTTTTTTTTTGATCGGCAACTTGCAAATTCATTCATCACCCACAATATTTACATGATTGTACAAAGCAAGACGCTAACTACAATCAATACATACATCGCCCACTTATATCCCCTATACAAAATCTCACTACTACTTAAGTTATAGGTACATTAAACGCAACCCAATCTTCCCACGACCATCCGGATTGTTTGTTTTTGAACTTCACCCATGTAAATGTCATCGCTTGCGCTTCGCCAAAGACCCCTACCACGTTACATCTTTTCCCGCTAAACGCCAATTCATTGTATGCTCTCCAAAGCGCCCAACAAGTCGCCAAAATTATAATTCTTACCACTTTATTCTTCTCCTTTGACGCGTTGATGTTCTTATGCAATTCAAGTAAGTCTTTCACATTGTAAGCGTAAATCGGTGGAATTCCGACCCACGAACTAACTTTGTGCCAAACCATGGACGCGACATAACAAGAGGTAAGAAGGTAATCGGCTTCCTCGTATCCTTCATCACATAATTTACATAGTGTCGACCCGTGAAGTATTATTCTTTTCTTCATCCCCAACAATGTAGGTAATCAATATTGTATCGCTCTCCACCCAAAAATAGAAACTTTCCTTGGTACCCCTTTGACCCATTCGAAAGGGTAAAAAGGCGTAGCGTTTCGTGCTAACGTCTTTCTGCATTCATTTACCGAAAATGCCCTTGATAGACTTTCATTCCACACCCAACTATCCTTTTCAAGGCCCAATGACACCCCACAATTTATCTCTGCCCATTTTTGCAGTTCGAGCACTTCATTGAGGGCCAACGGTTCCCTTTTTCACTCCCATGCTTCCATTCTTTCAGCCACTATTGCACATTTATTAGCTTCTAAAGTGAAGATGGCTGGGAATTTTAGTCGTAAAGGGCAGTCCCCAAACCAACCATCCACCCAAAACCGAACTTCTTCGTTGTTGCCGAGCTTCCCTTTAATGACACACTTAACATCGACGTTTCGTTCCAAAGGTTCCTTATGCACTCTGTCAACAGCATTCCACGTTCCTGCAATTCCTTCTTTAACCGGCATACATGTCCATGCGTTTGCCTTTCTGTGAATTGCCGATATAGCTCGATGCCACAACGCCCTTTTTTCAATCTTTTATCTCCACCACCATTTTAACAAGGAATAATGGAAATAAATAATCCCAACTATTCACTATTGGCCAATAACAGTCCCAACTACGAAAATCACCAATATTGGTCCCAACTTTCGACATATTGGAAACCAACGGACCTAAACTAACGGAGGCTAACTCCGTTAGTGTGATGCTGACGTGGCATGCCACGTAGGATGCCACGTAGGATCATTTTGCCACGTGGCATGCCACGTAGGATGCCACATAGGATTATTTTGCCACGTGGCATGCCACGTCAGCATCACACTAACGGAGTTAGCCTCCGTTAGTTTGGGTCCGTTGGTTTCCAATATGTCGAAAGTTTGGACCAATATTGGTGATTTTCGTAGTTGGGACTGTTATTGGCCAATAGTCAATAGTTGGGATTATTTATTTCCATTTTTCCTTTTAACAATAAACAATCATTCGTATCTTTCAGCGAACCCAACCCCAATCCCCCTTTATCAACCAGCCCAATGACCCTCTCCCAAGAGATCCAATTCGTTTTCGATCTCTCCTCATCGCCCCCCGCCCCCCAAAAAAAAAACTTTTACGAATCGACTCGAGTTTATCTAGAACGCTTTTTGGTGCTTTAAATAGGGAGAAAAAGTACACATGCAGCCTATCAAGGACGACCTTAAGCATAACCACGACCGCCAAATGACTCTATCAGTTGGTCCTTCATTATGTCAGTCTTGCATCAGATGGGATTCCTCGAGAGGTGGCTTATGTGGGTTAAAGGCATACTCGAGTCCTCCCGGGCCTCGGTATTGATTAATGGCTCACCGACTTCATTCAATGCTTTCAAGGTGTGCGTCAGGGTGACCCCATGTCCCCATTTATTTTTATTATTACTCTGGAAGCGTTTACAAGTTTTATTCTTAAAGCAAGAGATATGGGGTTGTTCAACTGTGTGAGTTTACCTCACGATGGCCCGATATTAACACATCTTATATACGCCGATGATATTATGATTATGGGTGAATAGAGCGAAAATAATATCTGAAACGTGATTCGGCTGATGCAATGTTTTTACCTGATTTCGAGCCTGAAAATGAATACACAACCGAATCCACATCTCAAGATCTAGCAAAAGAATATGGAGTAAGGGCCAACCCAAGCTATCATTCATACACTTGATAAACATTTATAGTATGTTATCACTTGAATCACTCCTTTATTCTAGGAACACTTCTACTTGGAAAACAAGCCAAGGAAACATAACCATTAAGGAAATAAAATAAATAAACACCAAGCATGCATGGAAATGAACGTAGCCAAAATAGCCTCAGGAGTGGCACGCATCACATTGTTACTATCGAGACTGATTATCATGGAAAGTACTCACTACATATATTAGTGATAAGTAAAGTGATCAAAAAGGAGTTTTTACTAGTGAAAACTTGTCATATGAGGTGATCACTTCATCATGTCATAAAGAGTAATAAAAAGGTAAATCACCACCTCACTAATGAACAAATTATCAATGACATTAGTTGCATAGTGTGAAGAACTAACTATTCAGAGGGCTAAGACGCGGACATTAGGTGGATTTACTATTCACCACCTGAATCACTATATATTATGTGTTTATGTGGCTGTACTTCTACCTAATATCTATTTTGTTACGCGATACTCATCAATCATCACAGTTCAGAAAGTCAAGCTAAAACTTGACTCTACGCTTTCTTACAAAAACTTTCTATAAAATTTGAACATACTCACTCTAGGTTCCTAAGCATCATACCCAAATAATACTTGCAGCTCAAGGGTTAAATACCATCTAAGATTAATTCTATGATCATATTCATATGTTTCCCTCACAAACTATTGCATCAACCAAAGATTACAAAAGAAGACTCCACAGAACATATAGACACATAACAATCGTTGCCACAAATCTACCACCAAATAACTATATCAGACGTGCACAAAGTTGTAAAGAGATCCATAGTTGATACTATCGCCGATCCAATCATCCAAGGGAAAAAGGAGGAGACTAACCAAGCAGCCATAGCTTACCTTCTTGAGCAGCAGGTGGGAAACACCTGCTGCCTACACTCCGATATTTGACCTTAATTTGAGCATGAACTTACCAGATCAATTAGATAATAATAATAATAATAAACACAACTAAGTTGGGTAGGGTTGTCCATGTGAAAAGATTTTCTTAGAAATACATTTTACTCTAGATAATAAATAAAATCCCCAGGACGGAATGAGACCGCCATACATATCCCCTGTTTCTTTCCTACTTTCCTCATACAAAATGTCCATCAAAACGAGAAGACATCGGGTGTTAATTGGGGCACAAAACCAAATGACAGAAAAAGGCAGTAGTAGTTATAAGGGAGGCGCGTGCAAGACGGGGTGTCTAAGAAGGAGCAGATGGCTCGGGTTTAACATCAGGTTGGTGATTAGGGTAGATTAGTGAAGCAAGTGAAATGGGCATGATGCATAATGCTTTTGACTGCAGGAATTGCATGGCTGCCCCAACATCCTCTTCCATCAGCTTCGCTACTTCACGTTCTGTGTCATCGTTTGACCAATTCTCCCATGCTGCCTGGCCCTGCTGCTGATTATTATATCCGTTTTCACTCCCATCCCCCTATCATACATCAACCAATATCAACTATACATACTTTACCACAATGGTAATAATAATAATAATTATTATAATAGCTTCCCGATTCCAACTGACATTATAGAACCTAGAAGCACATTATGGGCGGATGTAGAACCAGTTGGCTGACATAGCAGTTTAAGTGCATTTTTCTTATTTAAATTTTGTAATACGAAACAAAAAAAAACAGTTGAATTTACAAATTAACTAATAAGGTTTAAGGACCTGTTTGTAAAATAGCCAAAACTTGAATTTTGTTAATGGTTATACCTTTTACTTGAACTCCATTTCCAAACTCAAAATCAGGACCGATTTTTTTACTTTATACATTCAATTGAGGACCATAAAAAAGAAAATGGTAGATCAAAACCCTAATTGTACTTTAAAAATGGGTAAACTTTTTATACAAAAATCAGGGTTTGAGATTGTGTCAGGTTCAATTCTTGACTAATTTGGAGGTATAAATCATATGATACTCATGTAAATCGAAAATTTTGGCGAATAAAATGCCACTGTCAGCAGTCACCATTAGTGGTAGTTTTGTATCAGTTTAGAAGCCCCCCCTGAACCAAAGTTGTTTGGTTTCCACCTGATCCTAAGTTTAACAAAGAGATGCAATTTATGATGTTACACACTTCTTTTACTTCGAGTCTGGCTTTAAATGTTCTATAAAACAGCTCCAAGAGCGGCTCCTAAGTCAAGAAATTGGCCACTTTGACCGTTAAGCTTTAGCATTTACATTATCACCCTTAAGTTTGGACATGTTATTGTGACACATGTTTGCTAATGGGGCAAAGAAGAAACTAAATTGTCTAAAACGAAACGACCTTAAAATGGGCTGTAATTCTGTGCATTTAAGTCTTTTTAGATATTTGAAGCATTATTAAACTGAGTCTGAAGTAAAATGTAGCAAGTTTCATAGTATGAAGCATGAATAAGTTTTGTGTATGTTACCTCAACAGATTGCAACGGGACATCAGATACGAGTTGTGCCACTGCACCAGCTCCACCGAGCCTACTCATGCTAAGAACCTGCCAAGTCAGTCTATGAAATTACAAACTACCAAGTAGAAGAATCATTAAAGTTAAAAGACAGGAACAAATAAAATGGAGTTCAAAATTAAAGCATAATGCATGCACAAAACAAACGCACGCACATGTAGAGTCTATAAGCATCACTATTATATTTTCTATTTCCCAAAAGTTACTCAGATATCTGACTGGTTACATAGTGATGATATTAGTCTTGAATGATAATTTATTACCTTGACCTGGAGCCGTAAGAACTTCACATAATCCAGAATCTCATCAAGCATAGCAGCCTTATCAGTCTGTCGAAGAGAAGCATTAGCGAAAAAACAGCAAAGCATAAAAACAGAACGGATTTCCACACAACTAACAAGATGATAGAGATGCCGACTTAGACCCATTTCCGATGAATGATCAGATTAGGATTGTGGTTTATGTTGAATGGAAACATTAAAAAAAAGCTAAAAGGAGACAGTCATATGAATTAAAAGTCAGACAAAAGTATATGCTTAACACATAGTCGCATACAACCTCCTAAATTGTTTTACTTCAAGATTTAGATTACTACTGTATTCAAAACCATAATTTTCATGTTAAGTATATCCGTAACCTTTCTTTGATGAACAAAAAAGTGTTTGCGGGAAGTCAACTCAACTTGAACCTTGCCCCTCCAGACACACAAAAACATTGACCCAATCCTCTATGGAAACATGTCACTTTGGACTTTACCTTGTTGCAACTGGGGACAAGCTCCTGCAAAGCCCTCATTCTTTCAGCAATCCTTTCTCGGCGTAGCTGCAAATTAGATTCACACCGTGTTTAAAGCGAACACAGACAGACATCAACCACCTTCACATTGTAACACACATACATACATAATATAAACACACATATAACGCTGGTAGATTGTCTTACACGCTCAGCTATGCTATGAGGATCTGTAGCCTGTCCACGCCGAGCTCGTACCCTAGGGCGAATAGTAGGCGGATGCGGCACTGTCACAGCTGTACTACTAGTTGGTTGCCCTTGAAACCCCTATCATTTCAACAAATTAGATTCACAAGGATGCATGAACATGAAAAAAAAACATTCAAATGAAATTGAGAAGTATGAACCTGTGGAACAGTATGTAGCAGCGAGTGTGACTGCATATTTTCAAACTGTGGAAACAATCCACTCATGTTCATGCTCCCTCCTCTCTCCTGCACATCAATCACACAATAATTAACCTCCTACAATTGTCAAATTAACACTCAATATCAAACAATAATTAACCTCTTACAATATCATAACAAACACGTACTTAATATCAACAAAATTCGATTCAAAACCATAAATAGGATAAAAAAAAACATACACGCTGCTGCTGCTGCTGTTGCTGTAGCTGTTGTTGTTGTCCTGCAAAGGGTCCGATTGTTTCACGGCCGTTATCTAAACTCAAACCTAAGGGAAAGCCAGGTTGCTGATGATGAACAGAAACTGTTTCAGAAGCAGCAGAATCTGTTGTATTAACAGGTAAGCATCCAGTCATGTTGTAATTAGGAATCGCCAGAATTTGTTCCAGGAAGTCGTCTCCGTACCCCTCCGGCGGGTCCGTCGCCATGCCGGACAATATTATTAACCTAACCTACACAGATAAAGATGAAAGATAAGAGAGAGTGTGTGTGTGTTTTAGAGAGAGAAGAAGGACTGAAGGAAGAGTTGAAAGGATGATGATTAACAGAGTGGCAATGAATGTAATAAAAGAGATAAGGAAGGGTAGTTCGGGAAGTGGAAAACAGCATGCGTGGTATTGGAAAACACGCAGCTATGACAACATCATTTTCTAACACACATCAGCCGTTTTTTTATATCACAAATAGGGCCCACTATTTTTTTTTTATATAAAAAGTAATGATCATTCTATCGTTTTTAAATTATTGTTGTGTCTTTTAATATATCTTATAAAGTTATCTATTTTTGATAAAAAGTTTGCCTAATAGTTATGCTTTCTTGTATTTGTATATTTTATCGAATAATGGTTGTTTTGAAACGGATTGATTTGACCTTGTATTGTATTGTTGTAAAAACAAAAAACATGTGTAGTGGGCGTTATTGAGGTTTGAAATTGAAAAATAGCGCCCAAACATCGTTACGGGGGGCTTTATGGGACGCTATATTGGTTTAAAATTGAAAAAGTGTGTGTTAGGCGTTATATATATAACACCATTGTATTTTGGTTTGTGTGCCAAATAGTATCACCCAATTAAATAGAAGGAGGGGCGCTATAATAGCAATCCCACTACACCCGAACTAATTATATATATTTTGGTCATCGCTATCCTTTTGCTTGATTATACTTGAATTACTTTTATGCACGGCCTAAAACTAGGTTTTTCCCTTTTCAATATACAGACGTGTGACGATAATATTCAAGGATCTAAATTGTATTTGGTTAATGAGTTCGAAAGAATTCCTGTTTACTTATTAAGGAAAGTATTAGGTACAAAGCATCTGTTGCTACAACAAATAAGGGCCTAACGCTAGTTTTGAGTTTAAGGAAGGGTTAAAAGGTTGAAGGGTTTCGACCTGCCTAACGCAGGTCGTGGTGTCCTCTTACGTTGCAAAACGTAGAAGCAGTGGTGAAGCTTGGTTCTTGAATTAGTAGGGGCCGGACTCAAATTTTTTTTATCGGTAGTGGGCGAAAGAAAAAATCAATGGGGGCTGAACTCAATCCGGACTCAATTTACCTACGAAATACCCAAAATTCCACCACTGCGCCAAAAAAACGGTGGAGGCTGGGGCCCTCGGGCCATCAAAAAGCTTCGCCCTTGCGTAGAAGGAGGTTCAAGATAATATTGTTTTGAGTGTTAGAATTCTGGTTTGAGTATGACTCAAGACCAGAAGTGATGTTCTAAACTCGAATTGTGTGTTAGTGTGATGCAGAGATTCTCCTCACGTGTGAAGATCAAAAGGAATAGAAGATGGAGTGTAAGAAAGAATAATCAGGGATGTCCAAGTCTGTGGAATGGACCTTTGATTTATAGAGGAAAGATCTTCTTCTTTTGGAAGGGATATTATCTTGAGATATGTTGCAACTAGAGGACATGCCACTTTAAGCCAAGGGTGGCTTTGGACCTGCGGTCTGAGCGATGCAGTGTATATACACGACAGCTGCTTGTGTTGACCGAGGAAAAGGATGACAAGATAGGTCATCTTTTGATCTGTGCTCCTCCGTCCCTTGAACCTTTGTAGCTTTCAACCCTTTAAGCATAGCTTTATGATATTTGTTAGTCTATTTGCATTAGGCTATCCACGTCATCAGCACCCCAAGTCAGGAGTCTTTGTGGCGTAGCTATAAGGCTTCTGACTGTTTGTTAGTTATTATGTTTGCTTGAAAGGTTCGAAGGTTGGAGGTTTGCTTGGGCGGTTACTTTTCTCTGGATTTGAATTTTGATTTGACATCTGACGTGACAGGTGTCAGACGTTCAGGCTATGTTTTAATGAAAATCATGATTATTTTTTATATTATTTTTTTATAGAAGTTAAAAGGGGGGTTTTACTTCTTTTCATCCACACATTTTCTCATACTTTACCCTTTCTTCTTCAACGGTTTTTCCAAATTTTCTAGGGTTTCCACATTGCAACGATCATGTTAGTATCTTCTTTAATTTTCTTGCTCTGATCATCCTTCGAAGCATCATGGGTGCAAAGAAGGACATGTCTGTGACTTTTTCTTCCTTTAAACAAGAGGAAGTTGAAGCATTTTGCTTGGAATGGGACATTGATCTGTCCTTCAATCATGTTGCTCCTGGTCTTACAGACCCAATTTCTCGTTGTCCTAGTGGTTCAGTTGTTCTGTACTGTTGCCACTTCGGATTTTCTAATCTTCGCCATCCGTTTTCTATCTTCTTGCTAAATGTGCTTGAGTATTATAGGGTTTCACTGGGTCAGATTCATCCTCATGGTGTTAGTCGTGTATTACACTTTGAAATCTTGTGTAGAGCCCTCGGTTATGATCCGACCCCTCTCATGTTTAGGCGTTTTTTCCGGTTAGCCAAAAATGGCGATTGGTACACCTTTGAAGGGTCTTCTGTTGAAACTAATCTAATTTCTTCGCATGTGACTACTGTTGGTGCGTGGAAAACAAGATTTTTCTGGGTTTCTGACTCCATTCTTCCTTTCAAGCCTGTGTGGAGACATCCCGAGGCTATTCTGAATGAGATGGAACCATCAGAGTTTGATTTGGATAAAAACTTTCTTAAAGTTATCCGAGCATGTCCTTCAAGGCTTCGTCCTTTTGGCGAGCCTTTTTTGGTTTTATCTGGAATTAGTACCCGATGTGATAAACAGGGTAGAGACCCTGTGTTGATAAAGGGTGATCAGGGTATGCTCATGTTTTTGCTTTTGTTTTTATTTAGTTTTTCCTTGTATGCTGCTTATTGTTGTTTGTTTTCCTTGTTTTTTGCTTTGTAGTCATGTCGGTACTAGATTTTATCAAAGGAGATGATGCTTCCGAGGTAGTTTTCAAAGATGCTGAAGCTGTTGAGGGTGAGGATGCTTTGACAAAATACACGAAGGGGAGGTATGATGGAACCAACTATGTTGTTGTTCCAAACGTTAAGAGTTTTTCTAAGGCTACCTCTTCGAAGGCTTCAACCAGAAGGTCTAGTCGATGTTTGTTGAAGGGAGCAAAGCCTGCTGATGTGTCGGAGGCGGTAGCTATTAGTGGTGAGATAGAAGATTCGGGGGAAGAGAAGGATCAAGATGTTGAGACTGTTGCTACTGATGTGGTTGGGAAGAAAGGTAAGGGTAAGAAGGTGGCTACCAAGGTTGCTGTGTTGAAAATCGCTGAAGGTTCAACAAGCTTGGAGGGTGAAGGGGTGTATATCCCAAGTTGGAATGTGAAGCCTAGTGACACCTTCAAGTCTTCTTCTGTTTGTGAGGATGTGTTGGCACATCTTGCTACTCCAGGTGCTAAAGCTTGTTTAGAAGGGTTGGACGATGATGCTTTACTGCCCAAAATGATGGTGGGGGACTTGCAACTTGGCAGCCATGCTTCCAGAAGGTGTTAGCAGGTTCAGGCGAATGATGGCTGAGTATGGTGATTTTGCTAGGAAGAAGAGGGAAATGAAGTAGTCTCTTGCTTCATTGAAGAAGGATGCTGCTGAATATGCAGAGAAGGAAAAGACATTGATTGGTTTGATTGATGAGTTGAAGAAGGGTCATGAAGCTGGGATGGCAAAGAATGAGGCTGCAAGGTTGCAGGTTGAAGCTGATAGGGTGACACATGATGCTGAGAAAAAGGTTTTTGAAGCTGATAAAAAGAGGTTGGAGGCTTCTCTTGCTTATGCTTTGGATGATAACAAGTGGCTGATCGAAGAGGGCTTTCAGCAAGTTGTCACTTATTTGCTTCACTCAGCCGAGTTTAATTCTGCTCTTGGGGAAGTGTATACCAAGCTGCTTATTCATAGTAAACATGCAGGCTTCGTTGTTGGTTTCAAGGCCCATGAATCAGGTCAAGTTATGGAAGAGTCTCCTCTATTTTAGCCTAACTCCATGGAAGTTTTCAAGGAAACAGTTTTGAAGATGGAGCATTCAACTTACCTATATGTTTCCCAAGTTTCTTCTTTCTATGGGAAACCTTTACGGGAGTTGAAGCAGCTAAAGCCTAAAGGTTTGAATGAGGCCGTTTGTGCTAAGGTGTTTAAAGCTTTTTCCCGGAAGAGGGCTCATTCTGGAGATAGTGAGGAGACTTTGGATGTGGATGAAGGCGTGTTGAAGGATGCAAGCGTTGAAGCCTCTAAGGTTGGTGGACATGCTGGGAAGTTACCAAAGAAGAGGAAAAAGTCTAAGAAAGCAAAGTTGGTGAAGGCAACTATAGAGGATGAAACCTCGAAGCCTTCTGGGTCAGGTGGTATTGCTTAGACTTCTTTCTGCTCCTTTATTCATAGCTATCTTAGCAAAATGGTTGTAAACAATTAACTTATGTCATGGTTTCGAACAGTGTTTCTTTTGATGGAACTTTGTAGGTTCCTATATGGTTGTGGGCTTTGTAAAGCCTTATGGACAATATGTTTGGTATTTTGGCTTGTTAAAGCCTTTATGTTTAATCCTAAGCCCTTATGGCTGTTTAGGATTTGTTGTTTGTTCAGCTTTCATTGTTTCATTTTTTGTTATGATGGTTTTAATTTGTTTGTCTTTGCTAATGTTTGGGAATGTTTTACCGGTAGCACCTTAAAAGGTTGAATGTTGCACTCATTCATCCTTAAGGTAGTCTAGGCAAACAAGTCACCATCTATCCTATATACACTACTTAGTGTTTTATGGATATTCGTAAGTTTGTTTTGAACTTAAGGAACAATTGGTGTAGGCTGTTCAAACCTGTCTATGAGATATATAAAGAGGTACTTTGTGTATCTCATGGAGTTGGATTGATTTAGGAACTCACCCCTTATATAGGTTCATTTAACCCTTGAACCTATTAAGCGAAATGGCTTGGGAGCTTATCCCCTTACATGGCCCATGCCATGGAGTTTTTTGCAAGGTTCTCAACCTGAACATAGAATAGAAAGACAAATTTTCAAAAGAGGATCTACTGATCCATTCATTGATTCATCATGTCATCATTACATCATGTAGTAGGGAGAAAACAACATATTCTTTTTGAAAGCTTAAACGAAGAACCTTTTAAGGTTCTTGCCATTCCAGTGCCTTGGGAGCTTCTTGCCTTCCATGCTGGCAAGTTTGTATGATCCTACCTTGTGGGCTTCGAGGATTGTGTAGGGACCTTCTTATTTTGGTCCCAACTTTCCTTGGTTCTCCTTTTTTCTTGCTTCAATGTTTCTCATCACTAGATCTCGAGGTTTAAAGTGTTTGTGTTTTACTCGGGCGTTATAGTATGATTCCATTTTTGCTTGTACCGAGCTTCTTTGATAGCTGCCATGTCTCTTTTTTCTTCAAGGAGTTCTAGGTTGAGCAATGCTTCTTTTTCGTTGGTCTTGACATCGATATGGAGTGTTCGAGTTGTGGTAACTCCAATTTCGGCAAGGATCACTGCTTCTGAACCAAAGGTGAGGCTGTAAGGTGTTTTCTTGTTACTTGTTTTTTCAGTTGTTCGGATGGCCCATAAGACGCTTGGGAGCTCGTCATGCCATTTTCCACCTTGTCTGCCCAACCTTACCTTGATCCCCTTAACCACACTTCGATTCATCCTTTCAACCTGGCCGTTCGATTGGGGGTATGCCACCGAGCTAAAGACTTGTGTTATCCTATACTCCTTGCACCATGAGTTGAAGGGTTTCTCTGCAAATTGCTTGCCATTATCCGTAACCAATACCCCGGGAAGGCCATATCGACATATGATATTCTCCCATACGAACTCAATGATTTGTTTCCCGGATATTTTTCACAAATGCATTACTTCTGGCCATTTTGTGAAGTAATCTACGGCTACAAGCAGGAATTTTACCCCTCCTTTGGCAAATTGGGAAGGGCCAACAGTATCCATTCCCCATTTGTAGAATGGCCATGCTGAACTGATAGGAACCAAATCATGCTTCGGGCTTTTAGGCACGGGTGGTGTGGATTTGACAAGCTTCACACTTCTTTAGTTGTTCGGTGGCATCTCGGTGCATTGTTGGCCAAAAGTAGCCCAGATTCATAAGCTTTGCTACCACTGATCTCGGACCACAATAAGCTCCACATATGCCTTCATGCACCTCTTTGATTAGATACTTGCTTTGTTCGGGTCCAACACATCGAAGCAATGGTGCCAAATACCCTTTTTTGTAAAGTATATCTTCTCGGATGACATATTGCTTTGATTTGATTCGGACTCTTTCGGCTTCAGTATGATCTTGAGGTAGTTCACCATTTTTCAGGTATGCTATGAATGGAGTCATCCAATTTGATCCATTTTCAGTGATTACATCTTGCACTTCGATTTCAGATATGGAAGGGTGTTTGATTACTTTAACCAGCACTTTCTTAGTGAGATGAGCAAAATTTAACAAAGCAAGCTTGCTAAGAGTGTCATCTTTCTTGTTATGTGATTGTGGAACCTGTTTGATGTTGCAAAGCTGGAAGGTGTTCATGATTTCCTTTGCTTTTTCTCTATATTTCTTCATGTTGGGTTCCTTGGCTATGTAGCTATCGTTCACTTGGTTGGAGACCAAGAGTGAATCGGTGAACACTTGAAGCTTTTGGACAGTCATCTTTCTAGCAAGCTTTAATCCTGCGATTAGGGCTTCATATTCTGCTTCGTTGTTGGTTGTCTGAAATTCCAGACGAAGGGCATAAGTGAATTCTAACCCTTCAGGGTTGATTGGAACAAGACCGACTCCTGATCCTTCAACGCTGGAAGCTCCATCAGTGTAAAGCTTCCAGGCTTCTGGATCAAGGGGTTTGTCGATTGTAATATTAACTTCGGGTATTTCAACCTTTGGAATTTCTACAATGAAATCAGCAAGGATTTATGCTTTTATTGCTTTCCTCGGAACGTAGGTGATTTTGTGTTCACCTAATTTGACAGCCTATTTGGCCAATCGTCCCGAGGTTTCAGGCCTTTCAAGCACACTCTTGATGGGTTGGTCGGTGACCACCTGTATGGGGTGTGTTTGGAAGTACCTTCGGAGTCTTCTGGCTGTTTGTACTAAAGCCAAGGCAAGTTTTTCCAAAGGAGGGTATTTGACCTCTGCCAACTTTAGAGTTTTATTGAAGAAGTAAACGGGTACCTGGGCTTTTTCTCTTTCAATGGTGAGAACAGCACTGAGGGCTTCATCAGTAACAGAAAGATAAACAGAGATCGTTTCACCTGCTTCAGGAGCTGCAATGATGGGAACGGAAGCAAGGTGTTGTTTCATATGGTTGAAGGCTTCCTCGGCTTCCTCAGATCACCTGAAATCCTTTTTTGTCGGTGCAACCTTTAAGGGTTTTGAAGAAAGGCAGGGACTTTTCTGCTAGCTTGGACATGAAGCGTTTCAAGGCATCAAGTTTGCCGTTCAGACTTTCTACTTCCTTCTTGGTTTGAGGTGACTTCATGTTTAGGGTGGCTCGAACCTTGTTGGGGTTGGCTTTTATACTTTGTTTCCCAACGATGTGTCCCAAGAACTTTCCTTCCTCAAAGCCAAATGAACATTTTATAGGGTTGAGCTTCATGTTGATTTCCCTGAGGTTGTTGAAAGTTTCATGTATATCTTCGAGCATTTGTTCCTCCGTCTTGCTCTTGATGACCAGGTTATCGACATAAGCTTCCATGTTCCTGCCAATTTGCTTAGCGAATGCCTTGTCAACCAGTCTTTGATAAGTGGCACCTGCATTTTTTTAGACCAAAAGGCATCTTTCGATAACAAAAGATACCTTTGTCAGTATGAAAGGCAGTTTTCTCTTCATCTTCCTCCTTCATTTGTATCTGGTGATAGCCTTTGTAGGCATCCGAGAAACACTTGAAAGGGAAGCATGTCAACGAGTCAACTTTTAAATCAACCTCCGGCAATGGATAACAATCCTTGGGGCATGCTTTGTTAAGGTCTTTGAAGTCTATGCACATCCTCCATGAATCATCAGGTTTTCGTACCATCACCGGGTTTGCAACCCATGATTGATACTTCACCTCACGAAGGATTCCTGCTTCAACAAGTTTGTCAACCTCTTGGCAAGCAGCCTTGCTTTGTTCGGGAGCAAGACTTCATCTTTTCTGAACAATTGGTTTGGTATTTGGAGGAATTCTGAGCTCATGTTCGGCGATATCTCGAGGAATGCCTGTCATGTCACTAGGACACCAGGCAAAAACATCAGCAATTTCTCATAGCAACCCTTCAAGCTTTGAAAGTGTTTCTGTTTGAAGGTCAGTGTTGACCCGAACTCTTAGTTCAGGGTATTTTGGGTTGATGCTGAGGCCAAGCTTGCCATTTTCACTTTCATTCTCGTTTACCACCAGTATTGTGGCTAAGGGTTGGAGGGTTGCAATCCCATCTTTTGTAAGGAACTTGGCGCTTTTCCGGCTAATGGAGATGGTCATGTCGAAGGTTACCACCCTGGGCCTGCCGATGATGACATCGTAGCTGGATGGCAAATCTAGGACAACAAAGGTTAATGGTTCAGTTCTTAGCATTTTTCCATCAGAAAAACTAACGTCAAGCGTTATTTACCCTAAGGGCCTGATGGGTATGTCTGCGATGCCTTTAATGGAAGCTTCAGCTGGTTGGAGCTTGGAACGTTCCTCTGGACTTAGACGGTTGAAGCATTTTGTAAACATGATTTCAGTGGCTGCTCCGGTGTCTATGTAGGCCTGTTATCTCTTGATTGTACCAACGAAGGCTTCAGGGATAAGGGGATCACAACATTTTTCTTCTTTAGTGTGAGGGAAGCAGACTCCTTGGTGCTCCCAAGCCTCCAACCTTTGATGCTTGCTGGGAGTTTCTTGTTCAACTAGGACCATATTGACATCTTTCTTTTTGCCTTCGGCAATGTTGTCCTTTACTCCCTTGACCAGATGGGCCAACTCTCCAGATTTAACAGCTTCTTCGATTCTCTTTTTTAGCTGAAAACAATCATTGGTGCGATGTCCCTTTTCTTCATGGAATTCACAATATTGAGAGGAATTTTCATTTCTTTTGCTTTTCGAAAGGGGACGAGAGGGCCAAAAGGTGTGTTTAACTTCTTCCGTTGCCAAAATTTCCTGAGGAGTCTTGGTTAGAGTTGTGAAGTTGATGGTTCGGTCCCTGTTTGGAGGGTTCCGGCCTTCGGACCTTTGGGAGTCAGATCCTCGTGACCTTCTGTCATAGTTTCCATAACCACCCATTTTTCGACTAGGGCTGGCACTCCTCTGATTGGCTGACCTCTTTCTTTGCTCCTTGATGTTAATGGCATCCTCCCCTCGGATATGAGCTTCAGCCCTTTCCAGGGCTTCTTTAAGGGTTTTTGGTTGACTTTTGTTGAAGTCTCGGGTAAGATACTTGGGGTTGATGGCATTCATGAATCCTGCCACTTTTATCTTTTCATCCGCTCCTACATAAGTGAGGCCTTCTTTTTTGTAACGCTCGATGAAGCTTTTGAGGCTTTCATCATCTTTCTGCTTGATTTGGAAGATTACCGTTGCATCCTTAACATAACGTCTCTGTTGTGAAAAATTGGCTAGAAATCCTTTTCCCATATCGTTGAAGGATTGAATGCTTCCAGCAGGTTGGTCATTAAACGAAATTCGAGCGGATCCAATGAGGGTTTGCATGAACATGTGGCAACATTCGGGGTTACCCCATTTTTCCATTCTAGCAGCCCTTGAGAAGATCTGAAGGTGGTCTTCAGGGTCTTCCGTTCCGTCATAGGTTCTTATGTGGGCTGGCATCTTTAGCTTGTTTGGGAAATCATAGTCTGCTATTTCTTAGGTGAAACAGGATAGGCTACTAGGTTTGTATGGTTGATTTCGGTTGTGCTCTACTCTTGTGTTGTTGTTTACGTTGTTCACCTGTTGAGTAGCGATGGTTTGGTTGATAAGTTGTTGCCATGGGAAGTGAGCCATCATTTGAGCTATCATGTGTGGCATAAGACTGAAGCCTTGAAGGCTTTCTAGTTCAATGTTGCTGCTTGTTCCCATGGGCATACTCATAGAGGCACTACGTGTCACACCCTCAAAATCCACTTGCGGAGTTTTACCGCGAGGCGCATGACAAACCAGGATCCAAACCAACGATCACAATAAACAAGTCTAAATGAATATAAATGCAATTTCAAAACATAGTTTAAAAATCCCGTTCACAGCGGAAGCTTATTCAAAAACAGTATCTCAACAATGAAATAATAGTTCAACGTTCAAAAGACCATGCAACCCTAGTTAGACGCCGTGCAGACGCGTGCGCCCTAGTCCAGTCGTGCTACCTTAGCGACCTGAGAAAACATGCAAAAGTTTACGTCAGCACAAAAATGCTGGTGAGTTTACAGGTTTTGTATCCAAGTACCAAGTTCACCTGTCCATACTATAACAAATTGAAAACCAGTATACGCTAGCTAGGCGTACGTATTTGTTACTACCACGATTGGAAAACCATTACTAACTCGAATACCAGATGTTGTGCCCGAAAAGTACCAATTGTTCCTGTTGTTCCTGTTTGAGACAATATGCACTCGCCCGGCCCTCCAAGCCGACGAGCGGGGTTGGTCACTCCCAATAGCGCTATTCACATTTCCCCGTTGTGCAAACCCGCACATTCATGGTTCCCCCCGGGACTTCCAAAGATCGTGTTGTACACAATAGAAACCCATAGTATGACAGTAGTTACCAAATAATCGTTTTAACACATGTTTTCTCCCCCGAAAGTATGAAACCAGTTTAAAAGAGGGGCCGTAAACTCACCTTAAGTTGCGTTACTCCTTAACCCGAGTAAACTCAGCTGCTATGCTAGTCCCGTAAAGCGGCGACCTAACATATGACAGTTACAAGTACTTAGACTAATAACCCGTAGGTTAATTAGTCCCTAGATGTCCAGACCATAACCAAGTTCGTTTAAAAACACCGTGACTGTTTAACTGACCCGAAGTACAAGACTCGACATCCCATTGGTGACCCGAGACTCCCCGTGTTATGTTTACGCTCCAAAACATACAATAACGCATTCACACTTAACATACGTTAACGCACAACAAGTTATAGCACGTAGTTCACGTATCACCGAATTACATCCAAATATATGTTACCAAGTTATTAGACATGTTACGGGGTTCCTAGCATGTTACTACATGTTAAATCGGGTCTCGGAATGCTAATTTACACTTACAGCAGCAGTACACGCGATTAGGAAAAGTCAACTAGCATTTAGGTTGGTCAACTAGCAATTAGGAACCCTACTCGCCTCTATTATAGGCGATTAGGAGCTAATCACCTGAACTTACTAGCAATTGGGGCTAATCACATGAACTTACTAGCAATTAGGGCTAATCACATGAACTTACTAGCAATTAGGGCTAATCACATGAACTTACTAGCAATTAGGGCTAATCACCCCTACTGTCACACGAGTAGGCCTCTACTCGCCTGAGTTATAGGCGATTAGCACCCTACTCGCCTATAACATAGGCGATTAGGAATGCTACTCGCCTGTAACCTTGCTGTTCCGGTTTTTCGCGCGTTTAACGCTCCAAATCAGATCCAGAACGTGTGTAACCACCCAATATCATCCCAAACACTATCCTAAACATGTTTAATCCAAAATCCTTCGTTTAACCTTGTATAATCAGTCCTGCATGCAACCAAGTAATCCAAACACCATTCACATAGCATGCAACATCATACTAACACGCGTAATCATAACCCTAATATCCAATTACTGAGATTTCTATCATCATACTATCAATATCAATTCTGATCTAACATAATAACGTATCAAATCATCATCATGAATCATAAAAATCCTAGCTTTCTAATCATACACACCCATAACGCATGTATATTAGTTATAATCCGATTAACAACCCTTATTGACGATTTTCAGAAAGCTTTTTCGTTTAAGAACAGGTCTGGACCATTAGGGATTGATTAAAAACGTTTATAAAGAGTTATGGATGAAAATCAAACCTTAGGATTATGAAAGAATGATGATTCAAGCTTGAAACCTTGTGTTTTGATCAAAAATCGCCTTCCAGAGGTTGTTTATGTGTTGGGGCGGGTTATGGGACGACTAGGGTTTGTATAATGAAGTTTATGAGGTCAAGTATGGTATTTATAGTCGTTTTTAGTCGTCCAGCACGTAACTAGCGAGTATGCAGCCCTTACACGCGATTAGGGCTGCTAATCGCATGAAGGTTCACACAATTAGGCCTAATCGCCTAAACCTTCACACGAGTAGGCCCCTAATCGCCCTTAAGGTCTCCTAATCGCCTCCCCTATAGGTGATTAGGCCTCCTAATCGCCTATAGGGGTTGGTTTTGTGCGTTTTGCGCGTTAAACCCCGTTTTAACATATGTTAACACATATTCACGTACCGACAAGTCACATAATGATTGTAAACACATAATACAAGTAAATACACATTTTCACACTCGTTCACCAATTCCCGGGACTCGAGACTCGTACGTTCCGTATGCCCTGACGATCCTACAAATCGTCACCGTTTGTACACTTGGTTAAGGACTGACATCTAACGAACCTTTAGACCAACATCCAATGATCTTCTAGCCTAACCAATAGTTCTCGAACCATAACCCGACTTAACTAACCCAGTTAAGTACAACATACGCGTGACTCGCTAAGGTAGACTTTCATCTAGACAACGTTGTTAACCAGAATTTGCCGGGTGTCACATCATCCCCACGTTAAAAGAATTTTCGTCCTGAAAATTGCACAAGTACCAAAAGAACAAAAGAAATAACGAAGGAAACAAACAAAAGATAGAAACCAAAAGAGGGATTTACCCGAGTTGTCACATCATCCCCACGTTAAAAGGAATCTCGCCCCGAGATTCATTCAGCTGCAGAAGAGACATGTCTCGACTCGAACGCTTCCTTAGGAAAAAGATGAGGATACTTAGACTTCATCTGATCCTCCCGTTCCCACGTATATTCCGGTCCCCGGTTCGAGTTCCACCGAACCTTAACAATACGAATCTTGCTGTGACGTAGGCTACGAATCTTGTAATCTAGGATCTCTACAGGTTCTTCCACAATCCGAAGACTATCATCAACCTTGATCTCTTCTAGTGGAACGATGAGAGACTCGTCAGCCAGACACTTCTTCAAGTTTGACACGTGAAAGACGTTATGTACGTTACCGAGCTCCGTCGGTAAATCAAGACGATACGCCACCGGCCCAATCCGTTCCAGGATCGTAAATGGGCCGACATACCGCGGATTGAGTTTGCCACGCTTCCCAAAGCGTATGAAGCCCTTCCACGGTGAGACTTTTAGAAGTACTTTGTCATTGACTTGGAACTCCAATGGTTTGCGACGCTGATCGGCATAACTCTTTTGCCGGTCCCGTGCCGCTGCCAACCGGTTACGAATCTGTACGATCTTTTCCGAAGTTTCGTACACTAGTTCAGGCCCAGTGAGTTGACTCTCACCCACCTCAGCCCAACAAAGAGGAGAACGGCATTTCCGTCCGTACAGTGCTTCGAACGGAGCTGCCTTGATGCTCGTGTGATAACTGTTATTGTACGAGAATTCTACTAACGGTAGATGAGCTTCCCAACCCTTGCCAAAATCGATCACACATGCCCGCAGCATGTCTTCTAAAGTTTGAATTGTGCGCTCACTCTGACCGTCAGTCTGTGGATGGTAAGCCGTACTCATGTCTAGTTGGGTACCCAAAGCCTTGTGCAAAGACTTCCAGAAGTGAGAAGTAAAATGGGAGTCACGATCCGAGATAATAGAAACTGGTACCCCGTGCTTAGAAACAACTTCTTTCAAGTAAAGACGAGCCAAACGATCCATGGTGTCGGTCTCCTTAATAGCAAGAAAATGGGCTGATTTCGTCAACCGATCAACAATTACCCATATCTTGTCATTCCCGCTTGGTGATTTAGGAAGTTGTGTGACAAAATCCATAGTAATCCGTTCCCATTTCCATTCCGGAATTTCAGGTTGTTGCAAGAGACCCGACGGTTTCTGGTATTCCACCTTGACCTTAGCACAGGTCAAGCATTTGCTCACGTATGAGGCTATGTCCGACCTCATGTTTGGCCACCAGTAAAGCACCTTCAGATCTTGGTACATCTTATCCGAACCAGGATGAATAGAATACCGGGACTTATGAGCCTCATCAAGGACAAGCTCCCGTAGTCCCCCGAATAAAGGAACCCATATGCGTTCTGCGAAGTAGTGCAGGCCATCAGGCCTTCGCTCTAGGTGCTTGTCGGCACCGTGCATAGTTTCAGCTTTAAGGTTTTCCTCCTTCAAAGCTTCTAACTGGGCAGAACGGAGTTGATCAGGTAAGGATGAATGAATGGTGAGCTGCAACGCCCGAACGCGACGAGGTTTAATAGATTCCTTCCTGCTCAAGGCGTCTGCTACAACATTCGCCTTGCCAGGATGGTACTTAATAGCACAATCATAGTCGTTCAAAAGTTCGATCCAACGACGCTGCCGTATGTTCAAATGTTGTTGGTCGAAAATATGTTGGAGACTCTTGTGATCGGTGTAGATGGTGCATTTGGTACCGTACAAGTAATGTCTCCAAATTTTCAACGCGAAAACCACTGCACCTAACTCTAAATCATGAGTTGTGTAGTTCTTCTCGTGCACTTTGAGTTGACGAGAAGCATACGCAATCACTTTCTCGCGTTGCATCAACACGCAACCGAGACCATGAATAGAAGCATCACAGTAAACAACAAAATCATTAGGGCCCTCAGGTAAAGACAAAATAGGAGCAGAACACAGTTTAGACTTCAGTTCTTCAAACGCTGACTCTTGTGGTTCACCCCAGTCGAACTTCCTATCCTTCTGAGTGGGAGTGGTGAGGGGTTGAGCAATCTTCGAGAACCCCTGAATGAAACGACGATAGTAGCCCGCAAGGCCTAGGAATTGCCGCACCTCAGTTGGCGTCTTTGGTGCTCCCCAGTCCTTGATCGCTTCGATCTTAGCTGGATCGACATGAATCCCTAGTTCATTAACCACATGTCCTAGGAATTGAACTTCGCGTAACCAAAAGTCACACTTTGAGAACTTGGCGTAAAGTTGTTCCCGTCGCAAAAGTTCCAAAACTAACCGCAGATGTTCCTCGTGTTCGGTCTCGTTCTTGGAGTAGATCAGAATGTCATCAATAAACACAATGACGAACTTGTCCAGATATGGTTTACAGACGCGGTTCATCAAGTCCATGAAAACCGCCGGTGCGTTCGTGAGACCGAAAGGCATGACCAAGAATTCGAAATGGCCATAACGTGTTCGAAAGGCAGTCTTTGCAACGTCAGCCTCCCTGACGCGCAGCTGGTGATAACCGGACCTCAAGTCGATCTTGGAATAATAACTAGAACCCTGAAGCTGGTCGAATAGATCATCAATACGTGGAAGAGGGTAACGGTTCTTGACGGTCAATTTGTTCAGTTCTCTGTAGTCTACACACAATCGGAAACTTCCATCCTTCTTCTTAACAAATAAAATCGGGGCTCCCCAAGGGGAAGAACTTGGCCGGATGAAACCCTTGTCCAAGAGTTCCTGTAACTGACTAGACAATTCCTGCATCTCGGGAGGTGCAAGACGGTAGGGGGCCCAAGCAATAGGAGCAGCCCCTGGTACAAGATCAATACCGAACTCGACTTGACGATGAGGAGGAAGGCCAGATAAATCATCGGGAAAAACATCAGGAAACTCGCGTACCACCGGAATGTCGTCGATCTTCTTCTCATCAACAGAGGAAACAGATAAAAGTGCCAAAACGGCTGGATAACCCTTTCGAAGACACTTAAGGGCTTTCATGCTAGAGATGATGTTTAGCGGAACACCACCCTTGATACCGTACACAGAAAGAAATTCTCCATCAGGGAGAGGAATCCGAATAACCTTATCGTAACAGACAATCTCCGCGCGATACAAAGATAACCGATCCATTCCTACCACAACGTCAAAACTACCCAATGGTACCGGCATAAGGTCGATGGGGAACGATAAACCCGACAACTCTAATTGACACTCCCGAAGGACACTAGTAGCTTCAATCGTTTTACCGTCGGCCAACTCAATAATATACTTGGTTTCTAATGGTACGGGTACTACATCTAGCAGTCGACTAACATCCATGGATACAAAACTCTTGTCGGCACCAGAATCAAATAATACGCTAACAGAACGATTATTGAGAAGAAACGTACCGGTGACTGTGTCAGGGTCCTGTCTAGCCTCAGCGGCTCCAATGACGAAGGCACGTGCATTTCTGCCGCCGCCCCCGTTGTTCCCATTACCGTTGTTTCCACCCTGCTTCAATTTTGGGCAATCCTTCTTGTAATGCCCAGTGTCACCACAGTTGTAGCATCCTTGTCTTCCTGTAGTCCCCTGAGTAGTCGGAGCTGAGCTGTTAGTCGGAGCCTGAGTCGATGGAAGTGTAACCCGACAATCTTTAGCATAATGCCCAATTCGCTGGCAGTGGTGACAACGGTTACTGTCGCAGTTCCCTTGATGATGGCGTCCACACTTGTTGCATTTGGGCAGTTTTCCCGCATAACCACCCTGCTTGTTACCCGAAGAAGAAGAAGAACCCCCATTGTCGAACCTCTTATTCTGCTGTGCTGGCCCAGATCCCTTCCCGTCATTTTCCCACTTGCGCTTGTTGTTCTCTGGGGCCTTAACAGTCGAACCCTTCGCAGGCAAAATACCCTCATTTACCTTTAAGTTGGTCATCCTATGAGCCGATCGAACCACCTCTGCGTATGTAGGATGATTTCCCGCAGCCACTAACCCTGCAATTTCCGGTACTAACCCCGAGACATAATGTTCAATCCTACGGTATTCTGGCACATGCAGATCGGGACACAGCACTGCCAACTCATTCCGCCTCACAGTATACTTCTCAATTTCCGACCCAGTCATCTTGAGGTTCCACACCTCATGCTCCAGCTTCTGTACCTCTTCCCTCGGACAATACTCACGCTTCAGCAACTGCACAAAATTCTCCCATGGCATAGCATATGCCTCCCCAATACCCATATTCTGGGTGATACCATTCCACCAAGTCAATGCCACATCCTGAAATAATGCAGCAGCATACTTTACCCGATCTTCTGGGAGACAGTTACACATCAGGAATACTGACTCCACTTTCTCCAACCACCTAAGCAAGCTCACCGCACCCTCAGTGCCAGAGAATTCCTGGGGCTTACAGTCCCGGAACATCTTGTAGGTGCACATGGGTGGGGGTGGGTCAACAGGACCACCTGAAATGAAACGTATGAGAAACCACAAGTAACGTAAACAAGGTTCACCAATGAGGCAAAGAAAATGGATAAATCAACTTACCACCACCGTTGTGCCCTAACTGAAAGGCAGCTTGGAGCAAGTTGTTCAGATCAGCCTGCGATAGGTTAATACCTCCACCACGACCACCAGCACCACCGCGACCACCACCACGTCCACCATTGCGACCACCTCCACGTCCTCCACGCACTCCAGACATGATTCTGGCAGAAAGAACGAGAAAATTTAGTTTCGCAGTTAAAGATAACCACTAATGTTCACAAGATCAAAGCTAGATCCAATCCAGGACTATCCCTCCTAACCCAGAGTTCACCAAGATTTCCATGCATTTCGGTTTATGATTTTGTGTGCACCCAAAATGATAAACCGCTCTACTTGGTCCTCCAAGTGTCCTCCTAGTTCAAAGTTCAAATCACCGAACATAGACTCTTAGCTACACACCGTAATACTACGGTAGTTTATGACAAGTGTTTCTATTGGAGTGCGAAAGGGAGATGTCCGAGCCTTGGACAAATCTCAAGAGCACACGAGTTACTCCAATAGACTACATTGTCTAGAAAACAAGTAACCCAACCTAAGATAGAACAGATGATGTAACGTAGAAAGACCAATGATTTAGAGACACCCCGACAAGACCATACGTAAACCACTATAACGTTTAGTACCATGTGATCGTCTAGTGTGTGCGACTCGGCTATAGACTAGACTCTACATGCAGTCCTAGTTCACTATAACCATTGGCTCTGATACCAATCTGTCACACCCTCAAAATCCACTTGCGGAGTTTTACCGCGAGGCGCATGACAAACCAGGATCCAAACCAACGATCACAATAAACAAGTCTAAATGAATATAAATGCAATTTCAAAACATAGTTTAAAAATCCCGTTCACAGCGGAAGCTTATTCAAAAACAGTATCTCAACAATGAAATAATAGTTCAACGTTCAAAAGACCATGCAACCCTAGTTAGACGCCGTGCAGACGCGTGCGCCCTAGTCCAGTCGTGCTACCTTAGCGACCTGAGAAAACATGCAAAAGTTTACGTCAGCACAAAAATGCTGGTGAGTTTACAGGTTTTGTATCCAAGTACCAAGTTCACCTGTCCATACTATAACAAATTGAAAACCAGTATACGCTAGCTAGGCGTACGTATTTGTTACTACCACGATTGGAAAACCATTACTAACTCGAATACCAGATGTTGTGCCCGAAAAGTACCAATTGTTCCTGTTGTTCCTGTTTGAGACAATATGCACTCGCCCGGCCCTCCAAGCCGACGAGCGGGGTTGGTCACTCCCAATAGCGCTATTCACATTTCCCCGTTGTGCAAACCCGCACATTCATGGTTCCCCCCGGGACTTCCAAAGATCGTGTAGTACACAATAGAAACCCATAGTATGACAGTAGTTACCAAATAATCGTTTTAACACATGTTTTCTCCCCCGAAAGTATGAAACCAGTTTAAAAGAGGGGCCGTAAACTCACCTTAAGTTGCGTTACTCCTTAACCCGAGTAAACTCAGCTGCTATGCTAGTCCCGTAAAGCGGCGACCTAACATATGACAGTTACAAGTACTTAGACTAATAACCCGTAGGTTAATTAGTCCCTAGATGTCCAGACCATAACCAAGTTCGTTTAAAAACACCGTGACTGTTTAACTGACCCGAAGTACAAGACTCGACATCCCATTGGTGACCCGAGACTCCCCGTGTTATGTTTACGCTCCAAAACATACAATAACGCATTCACACTTAACATACGTTAACGCACAACAAGTTATAGCACGTAGTTCACGTATCACCGAATTACATCCAAATATATGTTACCAAGTTATTAGACATGTTACGGGGTTCCTAGCATGTTACTACATGTTAAATCGGGTCTCGGAATGCTAATTTACACTTACAGCAGCAGTACACGCGATTAGGAAAAGTCAACTAGCATTTAGGTTGGTCAACTAGCAATTAGGAACCCTACTCGCCTCTATTATAGGCGATTAGGAGCTAATCACCTGAACTTACTAGCAATTGGGGCTAATCACATGAACTTACTAGCAATTAGGGCTAATCACATGAACTTACTAGCAATTAGGGCTAATCACATGAACTTACTAGCAATTAGGGCTAATCACCCCTACTGTCACACGAGTAGGCCTCTACTCGCCTGAGTTATAGGCGATTAGCACCCTACTCGCCTATAACATAGGCGATTAGGAATGCTACTCGCCTGTAACCTTGCTGTTCCGGTTTTTCGCGCGTTTAACGCTCCAAATCAGATCCAGAACGTGTGTAACCACCCAATATCATCCCAAACACTATCCTAAACATGTTTAATCCAAAATCCTTCGTTTAACCTCGTATAATCAGTCCTGCATGCAACCAAGTAATCCAAACACCATTCACATAGCATGCAACATCATACTAACACGCATAATCATAACCCTAATATCCAATTACTGAGATTTCTATCATCATACTATCAATATCAATTCTGATCTAACATAATAACGTATCAAATCATCATCATGAATCATAAAAATCCTAGCTTTCTAATCATACACACCCATAACGCATGTATATTAGTTATAATCCGATTAACAACCCTTATTGACGATTTTCAGAAAGCTTTTTCGTTTAAGAACAGGTCTGGACCATTAGGGATTGATTAAAAACGTTTATAAAGAGTTATGGATGAAAATCAAACCTTAGGATTATGAAAGAATGATGATTCAAGCTTGAAACCTTGTGTTTTGATCAAAAATCGCCTTCCAGAGGTTGTTTATGTGTTGGGGCGGGTTATGGGACGACTAGGGTTTGTATAATGAAATTTATGAGGTCAAGTATGGTATTTATAGTCGTTTTTAGTCGTCCAGCACGTAACTAGCGAGTATGCAGCCCTTACACGCGATTAGGGCTGCTAATCGCATGAAGGTTCACACAATTAGGCCTAATCGCCTAAACCTTCACACGAGTAGGCCCCTAATCGCCCTTAAGGTCTCCTAATCGCCTCCCCTATAGGTGATTAGGCCTTCTAATCGCCTATAGGGGTTGGTTTTGTGCGTTTTGCGCGTTAAACCCCGTTTTAACATATGTTAACACATATTCACGTACCGACAAGTCACATAATGATTGTAAACACATAATACAAGTAAATACACATTTTCACACTCGTTCACCAATTCCCGGGACTCGAGACTCGTACGTTCCGTATGCCCTGACGATCCTACAAATCGTCACCGTTTGTACACTTGGTTAAGGACTGACATCTAACGAACCTCTAGACCAACATCCAATGATCTTCTAGCCTAACCAATAGTTCTCGAACCATAACCCGACTTAACTAACCCAGTTAAGTACAACATACGCGTGACTCGCTAAGGTAGACTTTCATCTAGACAACGTTGTTAACCAGAATTTGCCGGGTGTCACACTACGTGCCATTGGTAAAGAAGCCATTGCCTGCTCCCATGAGGTAGCAGCCGGGGGTGCAATGCTAGTCACTGGTGACTGTAAGACCTGTTCCAAGGTTAGTTCATGCCCAAGGGGTGCACCGGAGGTGACTGATGACCTCGGTCGTCACGGGTCATACAAAACCTAAGTACAGTCTTTATCAAGTCCTATCGAGTCTTTGGTCAAACTCCACATCAAAGCACTTGAATAATTATTTCCTAAATTTTCTCCTCATCCCTTTGACTGTGTCGCTTTTCTTTTAATTTAGTCACTCTTCTTTTGAAACCCCCATTTTCTATTAATTATGGGTTTTGACTTTTGGGCCGTGACATAAGTTACGGGTCTTTTGTTTTATTATTTTTTATTTATTAATATTATGATATATTATTATTATTATTATTATTATTATTATTATTAATAGTAGAAGATTCCATGCATGTTCCTTGGTGCTCGGGTCTCGAATATATTTCTAATTTTTTCGCCCCGCTACACACGAGCACCTACCAAAATTATAAAATAAATAAATTAATAGTAAAAGCAACTAAAAAGTAATAAAATATATACAATACTAAAATAATAGAGTACATACATAAAACTAATAAAAATACTATCTAATCGACTAAAAAATATACAAAAGTGACATAAATATGATGCATTTAGCAACACATCACACCCCCACACTTACCTTTTGCTTGCCCTCAAGCAAATCTGCTCAGAACATTATCACGAATAAGTAACAAATACATCAAACGCCCCCGCCATGCACTAGTTAGGGTCCAAAGTCATACCCCATTCATAGATCAGCATTAGATGTGTTAATTCAATAGGTAACCATGATGCACAATTTTGAAAACAGTTGTCACCCAACTAAGTTTAACATGCTGTCAGTTTTATTTTCATGCAACACACCCCTTACAGTTGTTCACTCCCCTCGGTTTAATATATGGACTAGCGTGTAATGTGCTAGTATAAATCACTCAAAGCAAAACTGAATATGAAACTCTGTACTCATAAGCTTGTAAGACAATCAAACCTTCACTGTAATACATAGACTTTGTACATATCAAAAGGACTTACAGGTTTTGGGCTTAGGCTAAAGGTGGTGAATGTTTAGGTTTATAAAGTGGCTAAAAAAACAAAGAAACTACCAACCTATGATAATCTTTTATTCATGCGGAACACAATAACTAAAACTACGGGTTATTTTTGACCCGTATTAAACAATACTAACATATGTTTTTTTATCATTTTTTTTCTTTTTTTTTCTTTTTTTTTCCTTTTTTTTGATAACAATATAAATACTAAACACATAGATCGTCAAATAAAGCTGATAACAAAACGGGTCAGTCTAGACCGGGATTCGGGTAAACAAATGAAAAGGTGAAAGGCTCAAAATAGTCTACTAAGGGTAATATTTTTTTTTTCCGGTTAGATGGGTAAACAAAGGTGTAAAACGAAAAAGGGATTCCTAATTTGCCTTTATCATATACGTGCATAAATCAAATCCACAGTCTCGGCATGTATCAAATCAGACAAGTTCTAAAACAGAGCAACATACGGCCTACACTCAACAAATGAATATATATCAGATCAACTAACAATCTAGTAGGCTCAAGATCTCACAAAAATGGGGAAAATAGGGTTACCGATGTGTGCATGCATTTATTACCGACAACACATCACACCTAATCAAACAAATTCTAAACATTTTCTAAAAAATACCTGCTGAAAACGATTCATATATCTGTTCTAAAGAATTAGACCGTGATTAAGGACCCACACACCACAAACAGAGACAGAGTGAAAGCACTGAAACAGTCGCTTTCATTCCCGATCAGACCACTTTTAGGACTTTTTTTTTTTTACTTTTTTTTAATTTATTTTTTTTTAGACTCAAACCTAACTAAAACAAATGAAAATGAAAGTTTTCCCACCCCCACACTTAAACGACACATTGTCCTCAATGTGAGCTAGGAATAAAATAAAGCAAATAATAAAAATAATAAAATACAATAGTAAAAGGAACAGACTCCCCTGGATAAGCAATATGCGTATAAGTCCGTTCAATTCCTTCTAATGTCGGCCGTATAGCATTTCATTAACAGCCGATAACAAACCTGGAACAAAGAAACACGAAAGAAAAAAAAAACAAACAAATCGGGATTCCTGCAAACATTAGTGATTTCCAAATCTCCCTCACCCGAATGGAGATTGAGTACGGGCGGGACAATCTATTCTTGCAATTCAAATCAAAACAAGCAATCCCATGACTCCAACAAAATAAAACTGATTCAAACACACTTAAAAATAAAAATTAAAAAAAAAAACAAATAAATATACAAAATATACAACAATCATACATGATTCTCATTCATGGTGGTCTCAAAGAACATTTGCCTACCGAGTTTCCAATGTATGCTCGGTAGTTTACATGTTGTGTCCAAAGATGCTTGACTAGTATCGGCATGTAAAGATCATATGTTTTGCGAGTCCGCTTCAAAATAACTTGCCCAAAATCGTGCAAGCCAACCTTCCTAACCTTAGGCACCAAACTCACTAGCTCTTCTTGAGGAACCGTGTCTTCAGCAAGGTTTAAACATTCATTTTCTTTTGTAGGAAGACTTGGAACCTTTTCTTTAGCCATGGTGGATTCAATCTTTAAATCTTCAACCACTTGAGGGATTGGTGCGGTATTCATCTCCACAACCTCCTCCTCAACTTGTGACAAAATCCACTCTTGTTTTGCTTGACATTTTTCATGAGGTGATAAGGCGATATAAGCCTTATCCTTTCTTCTTTCATAGCTTAGAATGTCGTACTTATAACTCAGCCATTTTAGCCAACATTCTCGTGATTGATGAGGTTTTGCTAATTCTTGTTCGACTTTAGAAAGTTGCACTTTCCTCGTAATCTTGTCAAGTCTGCTTTGATCTGCCTAAAGTTGCCGCTTATGTTCGGCGTTCACTAGTGTTTGGTAGTGTTGAAGGGTCGGAGGAGGGGCAAGCTCTTCATAGTACAAGACCGGAGTGTTCTCCCATATTTCATAAGCAATTAAATAACTTCTTGCTGCCTCCTTTTTCAATGCAAGCTTTGGACAATATTCAAAAGTGTGGCGCGGATCCCCACAAACCGCACATGTATCGCGATATGCATACATGGTCAAAACTTGAGCTTATTTTACCTGCGAAAGAAAGATCCTGCACAGACAACTAGAAAACACAAAGTGAAATCTAATAAAATAAAAAAAAAACTAAAAATAAAAACAAAGATTTTTTTTTTTTTGAATTTTAAAACAACTAAATATACACACAAACAAACATGCAATGCAACACTAAGCGCACTAGCTCCCCGGCAACGGCGCCATTTGATGACCTTGGTCGTCACGGGTCATACAAAACCTAAATAACCTAGGTAGCTAGGGTAAGTAGGGTATCGAATCCAAGGAGCATGTGGTTAGTGTCACACTAGTTGTTTGTTTGTCTAAGCTAGTTACTAATAAATATAAAAATATAATTATGAAGTTTGCTAGTTTTATCTTTTTGTTTGTTTTATAAAAATGTTGAAATGATAACAAAATAATCTAAATAAATAATAAAGATAAATGTAGCTTCCACCCGGGATCCTATTTGTATAATCTTGCAACTTATTCGACTTAACTACAAGAACACCACATAGACATGGCCTTGGTTATCCTGTCACAATAACTATTCAGATTGAAATAATAACTAAGGACAGTTTACTCAATGGTAATCAATTTAGTTATCCTGTCACAATACTAAAGATGATCTTTGATAGTAACCGAACAATCTAGTTATCCTGTCACAATAACTAAAGCCGATTTCTAACACCAACCGTGCAACCAAATTATCCCTATACAAATATCAACCAACCTCCCTATGATGCCAGAAATCACAATTAATAGATAAATTGATTCAAATATAAGCAAGGTTTATTCAATCCAACACAAGTAGTAAATATACTAGTTCATACATAATCAAAACGAGTTCAGAATACAAAATCAATACAAAGATTCACCCGGGGGAAAGCTACAAAAGATTTAACTGTGCATCTTGTTCACGCGAATTCTTCTTTTCTGTGTGATCCTCCCTCTCGGTATGCGTGACCTAATCAGCAGCCAAGAAGGCTGCCCTCCGATTAATAATATTGTCTTCCTCCCAGTCACGTTTGTAACACCCCAACCGATGGCGGAAACATCGGGATGTCACGTATTGATGATTGTTCAGTAGCTCATGGTGAATAATAAATTTCATTAATAGATTTAAATAAATTACATACAATTGTTCTACAAAAATTCGTACATCAAATTGAATAATACTATATACACATCTTCAAGCAATAACTCAATTCTTCAAGCATGTAGAACCTGAAACATGTTAAGTTGAAAAATTTTTGGGTCAACAAAAGTTGGTGAGAATACATAGGTTTTTGAATATAATTGATAACAATAGTTTGTACAACATTCTCAGTTGTATGATGATAGAGTATGATTCTGACATGTAACAATGCGTCTTTGTACAACCAAACCTTGTGTCGACTGATGACTAACTCGCAAGTTAGTTAAATGTTGTTACTGTTATCGGTCATCCCTGAATTTATGCGGGGGGATGGGTTTGTCAGACCTATAGCGCTATAATCTAAACAGGCGGCTTGATCATTGTTAATGATTGTACTGTGTCTTTTTGTTACAGTCAAATGATAGAATGATGTTGTAATTGAATCACAAGTAAATATGAGTAAATGATAGTATAAAATGTTTAAACATGTTTCACCCCGAAAATAGTGAAAATAGAGTAAAGGGGCTATGTAAACTCACCTTAGCAAAATGTTATTTCTGTTGAAAAATTGAATAGTGTTGTTGCCCAAATGTCAAGTATCACCAAACACGAAATCGTGCCAATTGCTCAGTCAAAGCAGAAAGTCAAACACGAACAAAAAGCTTCGAATGATGATGTTAGAATAGAAATTGAGGATTGAGGGAGTGTTATTGGCGAGTTGGGATGGATTGGTGATGTCCAATTTATAGTGTGAGGGTTTGGTTCGTCGAATTGGTAAGTTGACTCACCATAGATGAAAATGTGATTGATTGGCTTGAATTTAGGATGTAATTGATGATAATACTTGTGTAATTGCTGCGTAATGAACATGTTAATCGTTGGGCGATGTCATTAGTCAATTGTTTCCATGATTAACATCAATTAAAAAGTCAAAACAAAAACAAAGTTGTTGGGTTTTGGTCGTTTCAGCAGCGCGCATGGGTAGCAGAAAGGAACCAGATCAGGTTTGTAAATGTGTTAAATGATTAAAGCTTCTACATCCTATCACAAAGCGTCCCTTGGTCCAGTGGTTTGTGTTGACCAAGCTAAGGCTTGGCCGGTCTGTTGCTCGGGTTCGAGTCCCGGCTTCAACCAAGGTTTTTTCCATTTATTTTTCTGCAGCGAAGGAAGGGTAAGGGGGGTTTGGGCCGGGTTCCAGGTGGGCCGAGATTTTGTTTCTGGGCTGTGTACTTGGGCTCCGGCTTTTAAAAGAAAAGAAAAGGTTTGGGCTGCTGTTGGGTTAAGAATGATTTAACTAATTAGTTTTATTTGTTTCTACATTATTGTTATTATTGTTGTTGTTATTATTATTATTATTATTATTATTATTATTATACCATTATATATATATATGTAAGTTGGGTGGTAGAAAAATAAAAACTTAGGCATATTATGAATGATAAAAAAAAATATAATATATGTATTAGGATTTGGGGAAAATTTTGCTATGTTACAACGTTTTTATCAAGTCCCATCGAGTCTTTAGTCAAACTCCACATCAAAGCACTTGAATAATTATTTCCTAAATTTTCTCCTCATCCATTTGACTGTGTCGCTTTTCTTTTAATTTAGTCACTCTTCTTTTGAAACCCCCATTTTCTATTAATTATGAGTTTTGACTTTTGGGCCGTGACATAAGTTACGGGTCTTTTGTTTTATTATTTTTTATTTATTAATATTATGATATATTATTATTATTATTATTATTATTATTATTATTACTATTAATAGTAGAAGATTCCATGCATGTTCCTTGGTGCTCGGGTCTCGAATATATTTCTAATTTTTTCGCCCGGCTACACACGATTACCTACCAAAATTATAAAATATAAATAAATTAATAGTAAAAGCAACTAAAAAGTAATAAAATATATACAATACTAAAATAATAGAGTACATACATAAAACTAATAAAAATACTATCTAATCGACTCAAAAATATACAAAAGTGACAAATAAATGTGATGCATTTAGCAACACATCAGTGACTGTTTGGGGAGTGAACAAGGGAAAAGCTGTAGGATTCGGCCTTGCTGCTAGATAAGGTACTGGAGAGACCATGCTTGGTCCTGCTCCCTGGTGGCGATGAGAAGACTGAGGACCCGAGGAAGTAATGTTAGGGGGAAGAGGTTGAATGGTAGAAAGATATGGTTCTTCCTCATTGTAGTCAAGCCGAATCCTGACCCCCTTCTCTCTTTCCCGAGCCACATGCTGGTTTAGTAGAGATCTAAGTTGCAAGAAATTTCCTGCAACACTTTCGGGTGTGAGATCCACACGTTCGGGCGTTTATGAGGTGTTAGCAAAAGGAGTTGACACCCCTGAACGTGTAGGAGTAGGGGTTTGAAAGAGTGTAAACTCTTGTAACGGAGCACCAGTGGGGATACTTCCGGGAGTGGAGAACGACACAGATTCGTTAGGAGATGCTTGATCTGTGTTCGGAGAGACCTGGTTCACTTCCTCCAGAGACTCAGGGTTAGACATACTGAGGAGTTGGAGCTACACAATTGTATTTTGCACGGAGACAATGGTGCAGCCCCACGGTGGGTGCCAACTTGTTGCTACAACAAATAAGGACCTAACGCTGGTTCCGGGTCTAAGGAAGGGTTAAAAGGTTGAAGGGTATCGATCTGCCTAACGCAGGTCGTGGTGTCCTCCTACGTTGCAAAACGTAGAAGGAGGTTCAAGATAATATTCTTTTGAGTGTTAGAATTCTAGTTTGAGTATGACTCAAGACCAGAAGTGATGTTCTAAACTCGAATGGTGTGTTAGTGTGATGGAGAGATTCTCCTCACGTGTAAAGATCAAAGAGAATAGAAGATGAAGTGTAAGAACGAATAATCAGGGACGTTCAGGTCTGTGGAATGGACCTCTGATTTATAGAGGAAAGATCTTCTTCTTTTGGAAGGGATATTATCTTGAGATATGTTGCAACTAGAGGACATGCCACTTTAAGCCAAGGGTGGCTTTGGACCTGCGGTCCAAGCTATGCAGTGTCTATACACGATAGCTGCTTGTGTTGACCGAGGAAAAGGTTGACAAGACAGGTCATCTTTTGATCTGTGCTCCTCTGTCCCTTGAACCTTTGTAGCTTTTAACCCTTTAAGCATAGCTTTATGATATTTGTATTTGGTTAATGAGTTCGAAAGAATTCCTGTTTACTTATTATGTAAAGTATTGGGTACAAAGTACCATAACAAAGAAAGTGTAGGAAGCCACATGATAATGACACATGTAAACCATAGTTAGGGTTAATAAACTAAATCCTGGTTGATTACAAGGGTGGTTTAGACATTTTGTTTCTTTAACCTGTTATTCAAATACAGAATCAAACATAGCGATATTTATTTCAATTATGACGTAATCATATTCGATTGAAGAAATTTACGACATTCCAGGAATTAACAATAGTGTCATTATTTTTTTATCATGTTTTTGCATATTTAAACATAATTGCTATTGATTCAAACCTAGATCTCGATAATCATGTGATGCTCTGTTTTGTCATTCATTTTTATAACGTTTGTTCACGATTGATAATGAGTGTTGATCCCATGAGTGAATTAGTTTTAGATGTTGATTATATCTGTTTACTGAAAAACAACGATCATTGAGGTAGTGAAGAGATCATGTTTTTGCATATTTAAACATAATTGCTATTGATTCAAACCTAGATCTTGATAATCATGTGATGCTCTGTTTTTTCATTCATTTTTATAAAGTTTGTTCACGATTGATAATGAGTGTTGATCCCATGAGTGATTTAGTTTTACACGTTGATTATATCTGTTTACTGAAAAACAACGATCATTGAGGTAGTGAAGAGAATGAAGAAGAAGAAGATTTTTGATGATGAATAAGAACATGAATATGAAGGTGTGTTTTATGATTTTATGGGTGCGTTTTATGTTTTTTTGGGTGATTACAGAAAAACAATGATCAAGGTAGCATGCGTTTTTTTATTTTTTATGGGTGCGTTTTATGATTTTATGGGCGCGTTTTATGATTTTATGGGAGTGTTTTATGATTTATGGGCGCGTTTTATGATTTTATGGGTGCATTTTATGATTTTAGGGTGATTACAGAAAAACAACCGCTCAATAATATGTATTCAATTGTAATTATGTGTTTCCATGTATATGTCTATGTAATCTCCTATATAATATTGTGATCAATGCAATACAAAGAAATGAATTAAGCATATTATCTATCAACCCTAATTACCTTCTGCCGCCCTCCTTTTCTTATCCAGCAACCTCTTCTTTTCCGGCAAAGCTTCCCACTACACCCGGCCTCCTTCCCTTTCCCTCCTCCCTCTGTGTTCCCTTCCCTTTCCCAACTGTCATTGCCTCCAATCTCGATCCGGCAGTTACTGTAACAAACATCCGAAACTTTATTCCGATCATTCATGAATTGAAATCCTCCCAATACACGACATAGTCCGAACTATTTTGGATCCATTGTCGTGTGTTTCTTGTCTCTAGCCATCTTCAACCCCACATCCCACCTACTGCCCCTGCCACCACCTCTGACAAACAACTGGCAACCGCCACCCCTCCCCCTTCCACCCTTGACTCTTAGGAATGATTAGACGCCATAGTCCTTCAATGGAGTTTTGGCACTATCTCAAAAGACCTTGTCAACACCATCTTTAAACCCAAAACCACCGCCCATCAAGCCTAGACCGCCCTTGAAGCCCTTTTCCAAGATAACAAAGCCACCCGAGCCTTGAACCTGAAACAAAAAATTCAACAACACTTGCCTAGAAAATTTCTCTAACATGGCTGCGTATTGTTAAAAGTTGAAGTTATTAGCCGATCAACTCTCTAATGTCGACACCCCTGTTAACGATGACTCCTTGGTGCTTCAAACCCTAGCCGGATTAACCGAAACCTACAAAAGCATCAGTACTGTTATCCACAATAACAAGCCATTACCTTCCTTTTAGGAGGTCCGTTCACAACTGTGTATGAACAAAACCCGCAAACATGAACAAGCCAAACACGCCGCCGCCTCTGCCGGATCGGCGCTCCATGTCTCCTCCCGAAGCCCTCCATCCGAACAAAACCCTACTCCGAACACCCAGACTAATCACCCCAACCCTTCATCTGAACAAAACCCTACTTCCAATCGTAACCGTGGCAGAACCAGGGGTCGCGGCCGAAGCCGTCAATCTTGGAACAGGGGCCGACAGAATTTTGGTGGAAGTTATTCAAACACTTTTCCTTGGTCATATGGTGCACAGTGGTCTATCCCCAACAATTTTAATAAACAGTGGCCTTCATAGGCCATACCACCTTGCCCTTACCCATCATCTCCTCAGCCTAATAACAGTCCAAATGTCAATGGTATTCTAGGCCCAAGACCCGGTTCAACCCACTTGGCTTACACTCCCACAAACATTGCACAGGCTTTGCATGCTATGAGGTTGAACCTGTCGGATTGGAATTCTATTATGGATACCGGGGCCTCTGAACACTACCATCAACAGTCAGGTACATTTCAAACTCCTCTTAATAAGGGCTCTCCTAAATTTATAATTGTCGGTGATGGAAATAAAATACCGGTCATTGGCCAAGGCAATATTACCCTTCCACCACCCTACCCACCCTTTAAATTAAACGAAGTTTTATACTCACCAAAACCTATTAAAAATTTGATTTTTGTTCGCCGGCTAACCACTGACAACTCTCTTTCCATAGAGTTTGACTCATTTGGTTTTCTTGTGAAGGATCTCAAGACCCGGATCCCTATCCTCCGGTGCAACAGCAGCGGTGATTTGTACCCGCTCCTCCCTCCACCTGCTTCACAAAAGACATCCCCAATTGTTTTTGTTGCCCTCTCCCAACGCCTTTGGCACCAATGCCTAAGCCATCCAGGACCTAGTTTATTACAGTCTTTGAAAAACACTAGTTCTATTTCTTATGATTCAATGAATAAAAATGTTTGCCATTCTTGTGTTTTGGGAAAAAGCATTCGCTTACCTTTTGTTGCGTCTACTTCTCATACTGTTACACCGTTTGATATCTTACACAGTCACCTTTGGACATGGCATGTGCTTAGCCTTGGTAGTCACCGTTACTATATATTGTTCTTAGATGATTACACAAATTTTCTATGGACCTACCCATTAGCTAATAAATCCCAAGTTTACACAATATTTTCTACTTTTCCATCCAAATCAAAACTCAATTTGAACGCCCTATCAAAACCTTTCAACGTGACAACGGAACCGAATACATTAATTACAATTTTAAACAATTTTGTCACCAACATGGATTGTTTTTTCGTCTGTCTTGCCCCTACACCTCATCCTAAAATGGTAAGGCGGAACGAAAAATCCGCTCTATCAATAAAATGATCCGCACTCTCCTCGCACATGCGGGTCTACCCTCGACCTTTTGGCATCATGCGCTTGACATGGCCACGTACCTTCACAACATCACCCCTGCTAAAACCCGCCAACTCCACACCCTACCGAACTCCTATATCGTGTCAATCCTACCTATGATCACCTTCGTGTCTTCGGTTCCCTATGTTACCCTCTTATACCCTCTTCCACCTCTCATAAACTTGAACCTCGTTCTCACCCATGTGTATTCCTAGGTTACCCCTCACAACACCGGGGGTATAAATGCTTTGACCTTCACACAAACCAATTGACCATCTCCCGACACGTCATCTTTGACAAAACTATATTCCCTTTTCACCATGTCAACAAAATAACCCCCTCCTATGATTTTCTCTCCGCTCCTTTACACCCCCAACTATGGCAACACATCACAACCCCCTCGGCCACCCCACCAAACCATACTCCCGAAACAGCCGACCAACCAACCCAACATCCCCATACCGATCCTTCCTCACCTATCAACTCTCAGCCTACAAACTCCCCACCCCCTTCTCCTATACCAAGCCCAACCACTCCTCACTTGGTACCGACCCATCAACCAGGCCACACCCCAATCCCATCGGCCCACTTTCCAGGCCCTTTCCACCACTCTCCTTCCACGGCCCACACCCTTCCGAATCGGTCACCGCCATCCGTTCCACCGACTCAAGCCATGCGTACTCGAGCGATGGATGGTATCCACAAACCTAAACAACCATTCAACCTTCATAGTTCCTCCATCGAAGCCATACCCAAAAACCCGTCCTTTGCCTTGTCCACTCAGGTATGGCATAAAGCCATGACTGACGAATATAATGCCCTTCTTAAGAATGAGGCTTGGTACTTAGTACCACGACACCCGCAGATGAATGTTATTAGAAGCATGTGGTTGTTTAAGCATAAATTTAAATCTGACGGCACTCTTGAGAGCTATAAAGGGCGTTTGGTTTGTGATGGCAGATTACAATAGGTTGGCATTGACTGTGGAGAGACTTTTAGCCCTGTGGTAAAACCAGCTACTATTCGAACCGTTCTCACAATTGCACTTACCAAATCATGGCCGGTACATCAACTAGACGTCATAAACGCATTTTTACATGGCAAGCTAAATGAAACCGTCTACATATACCAACCAATGGGTTTCCGCAATAAAGAGTTCCCCAACCATGTTTGCAAATTGAAGAAATATTTATATGGGTTGAAACAGGCACCTAGAGCGTGATATCAACGGTTCACATAGTACGTTCTTCGTATGGGCTTTACTTAAAGAAGTGTGATAACTCCCTCTTTATTCTCAAACAGCAATCACAGCCAGCTTATCTCTTATTATATGTCGGCGACATCGTCTTGGCCACCTCTTCAGACCACGTTCGTCAAATTCTCATGGCTAGCCTTGCAAGTGAATTCGCCATGAAGGACCTTGAACCCCTCAGCTACTTCTTGGGTATTGCTGTCACTTGGCATAAAAACACCATGTTTCTTTCCCAACAGGCATATGCTCATGACATTATCCCGTCGATACTCCTGTTGACACATAGTCTAAACTTTCTTCTACTGATGGTACCCTGTTCGAGGATCCCACTCTCTATCGCAGTCTTGTTGGGGCTTTACAATACATCACTTTTACTAGACCTGACATTAGTTATGCAATCCAACAGGTCTGCATGCACACACATGCCCCCATGACTTCCCACTGGCAGGCGCTAAAGCGCATCATTCGTTACCTTCAAGGTACAATGGCTTTTGGTCTCATGCTTGAACCTGCCTCTGCTCCTTCATTAACTGCCTACACCGACGCTGACTGGGCCGGTTGCCCTAAAACTCGCAGATCTACATCCGGCTACTGTGTTTATTTCGGGCCTACTCTGCCCTCCTGGTCCTCTAAACACCAAACCACTGTATCAAGGTCCAGTGCTGAAGCCAAATATCGCGGTGTAGCTAATGTGGTTGCTGAAATTTGTTGGTTACACAATATACTGTTGGAACTTCACAACCCTCTCTCAAAAGCTAGAATTGTTTTCTGTGATAATGTAAGTGCCGTCTACCTTTCAGGTAATCCCGTTCAACATCAGCGTACCAAACACATCGTGCTCGATATAGACTTTTTCAGGGAGCAAGTTCAACTAGGCTTAATCTGGGTTCATCATGTTTCATCCCGATTCCAAATCGCCGACATTTTCACCAAAGGCCATCCGAGACTTATTTTTGAAGATTTTCGATCCAGTCTCAGCATCCATCAACCTCCCGCTTCGACTGCGGAGGTATAATAGACGCTATCATAGGAAACTCAATAATATGTATTCAATTGTAATTATGTGTTTCCATGTATATTTCTATGTAATCTCCTATATAATATTGTGATCAATGAATACAAAGCAAGGAATTATGCATATTATCTATCATCATCCACACTTTGAATCTAAACCTGTATGTCCAACCACTTCCATTGTCCATCACCATTTTCTTGAAACACAACTCTAGATTCAAGAAAACACTGATAATAATACCCAGGTCCTCACTCCACTCCTTCCTATCTTTCCTCCTAAATATCCATCCTCATGGGACCTACACACTTTTATTTCTTTTTTGTAACTACTAACTTCTCAAACCCGAATCACATATTTTTGTAAATATTATTACTTTTATTGATTCAGCCTTGATTTTGATATTATAATTTCATTGTTGGGTGCAGGTCCCTGAGTGCTTATTTTGTGGTTCTGCCTTTAAGTGATGAAGGTGTGTTTTATGATTTTTTTGGGTGCCTTTTATGATTTTATGGGTGATTACAGAAAAACAACGATCAAGGGTGCATTTTTTTTATTTATAGGTGCGTTTTATGGGTGCGTTTTATGATTTCATAGGTGCGTTTTATGATTTTATGGGTGCGTTTTTTGTATTTATGAGTGCGTTTTATGGGTGCGTTTTTTGTTTTTTTTGTAGCTCTGTTTAGTAACCATGCTCTGTTTTTCATTTGAAAACAGAGCATATGCGTTCATAAAAGTTTTTTACAACGATAACGCATGTTTATACATTTCATCTTATTTATTTACGTTTAGTAAGCATGCTCTGTTTTTCTTGTTCTTATAATGATTATCTGTAATCGATTTTTTTTTTGTATAATTGATTGACGGAATTATACATAACCGTCAAAAAGGAATTTTGAATTTAGGCGCTTTTAAGAAAATTTTTTTATGAAATTGTTTATTGTTAGATTCCCTAATCTACCCTTGGTTTGTTTTGCGGGACATTAATTAGGTTTCTAAATTATGATCTTGCCACCGCCTATATCTAATGGCTGATAATCCTTCCTAAACTTTTTATGTTAATAACGCTTTGTACGTTATCTCTCATCTACTTATTAATATGTTTAAGAGTTAAATGCTAAAACCGCCCCTGAGGTTTGGTCACATTTGTCACTTTCGTCAAAAATTAATTTTTTGCATCTAAACCCTTGAGGTTTGCATTTTCTTGCCATTATCATCCAATGTATTAACTTCGTTTATTTTTATCGTTAACTAAAGGGTAGTTTAGACTTTTTACATACTATTTTTGTTTTAATTCTTTTTTACTTTATATATAAAACAATAAATATATTAATAAAACCTACCCTCACTTTGTGACAACCGACACTCTCATCTTTTAGCAAGTTGTGAACTATAGTCCTTTGTGTAGTCAAATGTTTCTATTTTAGTCCCTGTAAGATTTGTCGTTTTTCAAATTTAATAAAAGAGCAAACTCAATGTTTATCATTTTTGCATTTATTATGTTATTCGATATAGATTTTATAAAAGACTCGATTTTAAAGTTTCTTACATGTTTGGTTATACGTTTAAAGTTTATAAACAACATAGGCTTATTTTTTTGTGGTTTGATAAAAGTTTTTAAATTTGAGTTTTAAAAAGTTTGGGATTTGTTAATGTTAAAAGTCAGTTAGTATGGTTAAGTTTATAAAAGAAAATCTAACCAAGTTATAATATTTCTAACCTCGTTTAAATATGAGGGACCTTTTCTATAAATTATAAAAAGTGTTAAAACTTTCCCTCTCTTCCTCCCACTCACGCTTTTCCAGCCAGGAATCCGGCCACCGGATTTTTTTCCAGCCAACTGAAAATCCAACTTTTAGAACGTTTTAACTCGTTTTAATGTGCACAAAACGTCTCTTCATCAATTCCCAACCGTTTCTCAAGTTTATAATAAGCATTCAACGAGTTTTAATCATGATTTTAATCGAGTTAATATGTGAAACCGACCGGAATTTAAAAACTATTAGAAACGTTCGTTTTCATAGAATACACTTATAAATACTTAGTACCATCTCGTTTCTGCACGTTTGCACTTCTCAAACCCAAAGAAAACTGATCCAAAACGCATCTGGAACGCTCATGAGCGACTCGTGAAGTTTCGATATTTCTTATTCTTTTTTTTTCGACCTGTAAACGGTGTTGTAAGTTCCTATTTTGTGCCATTTTACCCCCCATGACATTCCAACCAAAAGCCCCTTATTACAGACCTGTAATCGTATCTTGTTCGGGTTATTGAATTATGGGGTTAGGGTTTGGTTGTTCTTAGGGAAGTTAGGGAAGAAGATGACATTTTAGATTTTGAATAAATATTATTATTAATCAAATATTACAACATATTAGTTTGTAGTGGAGTGGTTGGTTGTGTGCTTGTGAATCTTCAGGTCCATGGTTCAATCCTCCAAATAGACAACAATTTTTATTTATTTATTTTTTCTTCTTTTCCTCATTTATAATTACTCTAGAATTTATCTAATATGTTTAAAACTTATAATATTCATAATAAATTTATTTTTGCTCGAAAAATTACCAAAATTTAGGTGTAGACTCTTGACACTTCATAGAAAATTACTATAATTTTAATTTCTGGAAAATATCTTATTTTTATAATTTTAGTAATTTAAATTGTTTAATTGATTAAAAATTCATTTTTAATGATTTTAATCTCAAAATTTTTGAAAAATTATTTCTAATCATCATGAACTGAAATAAAAATTATTGGTTCAAAAAACATTTAGTTTTATTGATTTTTCTATTTTTAATCATTTAAACATGATTTAATTTCATTAAATCAGTTTTAAATGCAAATAAATTAAGAAAATTTATGAGAAAATTATTTTCACTATTTTATATCAGAAAATAATCATTTTTCAAAAATTACTATTTTTGCACCATATCTTGTATTTTTATCTATTTATATTTAATTAATCATAATAAATTATTTAATTAAATATGAATTATAAAATCTCTTTTATGGATATTTTTCTATAAAACAGAAATATTTCTAAGTGTGGAAACATAAGTGTTTATATTTTCTTAGTCACATATTTGATCTTAAATCATGATATATATTTTATTCAAAATTACTATTAATTTCGGGTTATCATAAAACATCATCTTCCTTACAAATGCCTAGCAAACCCTAACGCCTTAGAACCCTAGATACCTTAGACTTTTAAGTCATTTGCCCTCATTAGTATTCCTATGTATATAGGTTGAATTCTTCGGAGTTCCCAAGTTTATCTTGTGACAAGTTTTGTTTGGATTTAACGCGCTTAGCAAAACTGTGAGTATATCTTTCCCCTTTTTCATGTTTTACTCTTTTGGGGCTACTCATGTACACTATGACTAAATGCTTTTCTTTCATTAAATGCAATTCTCATGTGTGTTTGCTTTATGTTACTTGTGTGTATCTATGACTTGTCAAAATCATTAACCATTACGGCCTAGCATTTCAATGAATAGTACTATGGTATATACCCTTGTGACTCTGTTGAGAGACCTTGGTCATTGCTATGTGTTTCATTACTACTGTCAATAGCGCATACTATATATAAATTTCATTTCACTTTCATAAGGTTGATTTTGACCCGGATACTACTTATTACATAATTGTAAATGATATTGTACATGAATAGCTAACATTTTTCTTACTATATGTATTCAAATCAATGTATGCTCACCAATACATTTTTGTATTGACATATACAATTTTCGTACATGTTTCAGGTTATTTATGAGATGACTTTTAAGCTTTTTGAATTTTTACTTAGATTTTGGATTTATTGTATTACAGTTTAAGTTATCACTTTAGAATTATTGTATCTTGTATTTTTTTCAATGTAATAAACTACTTAATTAATGTATCAATATTTACACTTTTAGCCTCTGAGCTATTGAACAATCGTCACTACGTGACACCTCGATGTTTCCGCCATCGGTTGGGTGTTACATACTTCCACAAACTCTCTTTCCCTCCCCCTTTCTCTAGAACACCCACCTCCATCACTATAACACCACCGCCCAGCCCACAACCACGGGTCCCCATTTTTTTATAACTCATATATACGGGTTAGGAGTTGGGAAAGTGTGGAATAATGGAACAGACACAACCAATGAAAAGGAAATCTGGGGAAGAGCCGAAGACATTACATATTGAATCGAGTAATGTAGTTCGAAGTGTTTTGTTTCTTACAATTGATTTTAAAATGCATAAAAATTTCTTTTTTATTTTACAATTAAAGAAACACCAATATAACAATCTAATATAAGAGCACAATAAAGAGATATTTGTATTACTGATTGCTTGGACGATTACAATTACTCAAATACAAGTTGTTACAATGTTTCGACTATAATCTATCTTTCACAACTATTACGGGAATTCTCTAAGTATTTCTCTCTAAGAGTGCATGAATCCTTCTCCTTGGGGAGAAGGGGTATTTATAGGCCTTAGAGCATTCACACCCCATCCACCAAATCTCCTCTATCAAATTACACTAAAAATCACTACTCCACCCCTAACTCTTCTATCTCCTAATTAAAATAATAATATTTTTTTCATACTTTTATCATTATATTTTATCTCTCATCACTGACAACCACATACAAAAATATCAAAATATATATAGGGGTGAACAATAGCTTTTCATATATAGGGGTGAACAGTGCTTTCTCTAAATATTTTCTCTCTCCTCTACTCACAACCACTCACACCCACCCTATATAATTTGAGGGAACCCCTCACATATTTTGGTTCCCGGGTTTTTAATGCTCTTAGATACGTCATGTGATTAGATGAAATAGGAATGATAGTTGTATTGTACGATCGCAGACCGTTAACGGTGCTGGCGCTGTCCTCCTGTGATTGGTACACATGTCCTGTAATCGTCCCTTTTGTCCTTTTCTATACTTCGTACTTGTAGGTGATCGGGGAGCAGGGAATAATGGCCTCTGATTGGCTGCACGTCCCTTTCCTTGTCGAATTACAGCTGGTATGTACAAGGTTACGTGCACATGCTTCTAGAACGTTTGGTGTCGCACCCCGCCTAGGCGGAAACACGAGGTGTAACCACGAAAGGTTTTCAAGCACAAGATATGAGCAAACATTCATATTTATTTATTTATAAAAGTACCACACGTGTTCAATGACAACAAGTTTCACAAGATACAGTTTAAAACCCTTGCGGGGTCAAAAGATTAAAGACACGTTGTGTGGTGGTCGAGAATGTGAGCCCAATCGTTTCCCAAGTTCCATCCATGATTTTAGTTACCTGAAAAACATGCATGAAAACTTCGTCAACAAAATGTTGGTGGGTTCACGGGTTTTTGTAAAATGAAAAGTTTAATGAATTCCTTGAATGACCCATCATTGCCTAGCTAGTAGCAATGATGATAAACCATCATGATTTCAAAACCAAGCCTCGACGAGTGGTGCCTCGCACATTGCATATCAATACAATGAATCGTCATAAATGAAATGCAAGCACTCTCATATATCACATATACCGGTTAGAGCGACTAACCGAGAGTGGGGGTGTCAACCAAATAGATCTATTCATGCGTTTCTTGCTATATCCATAGTTAATGGTTATGATAAACTAATATACGAGGGCTTTAGCGAATACTCTTATACACATCGTCTCATGTACACCGGCCGGCTAGGAATTCATTCTAAAAACGAGTAATGATGCATGCTTTTCCCCAAAACATAAAATAATAAAAAGGGGTTGTGAGAGCTCACCTCAAGTCCAGGTGTAGTCTAGCAAAAGTGTATGTCCGACAAGTAGATATCTCATCCTATATACATACATGGTACCTTAGATTTATACAAATATGTAATCTTTGGTACTCGTGGTTCACCCGATCCTTAGCGATATATTAGTTTAGCTTTTCTTGGTGACAACTATATATTACTTGAAAATAATAGTTTGTATAAGAAAATAGATCTTATTTTCCAACATATGATTCTTTCCATAAAGTATATGTTCCTTTTGAAAAGAGTTGTTTAGTTTATAAACACATTGATCTTACTATACTCAAATATTATCTACACATGTATTCATACTTACTCATGCGTGTACCTATACTTACATCTATACATATATGTATCTCCACACACAACCATATATAGGGATGTCTAAGGGATCTACACTTGTACATACATACCCATATACATATGCATCTTGGTAGTCCATACACACCTCTATCTATGCTTATGAGTTTGCTTTACACATACACATACATCATGTGATACCCCGCAATTTCAGGTTCTCACTTTAACTAAACTCTAGTTACGTTCCTTGCATTATACTTAACTAGGGTTAGCTAGATAGGACACACGTTACATAGTTGTATGTTAATAACTGCATAAGGTGGTAATTCGAGGAATTACCAGACTATATACATGATTAGTGAACCTCGGACGTTGGTGAATAATGAAGTTTAATAATTGTGAGTTAACTAATTTGGATTGATTGCGATTACGTGCTTCTGTGATACTCGGTGAAACTATGTGCAAACCATATGTGATTATGTGAACTTAAACCGAATACGTTAATAAGAATCGTTAAAGGTGGACCATTAGGATGATTGGGGTCTTAACACATGGGGTTACACTTATTACGGTCCGAAATAGCGAAAACGTCGAAGGAAAACACGTCGGGTGACGAAACGGGCCACCCACGCGGGCCAAGGCCCTGTAAGCGGCCGCTCACAGGGAGCGAGCGCCCGCTCGCCGGTACCTGACGCCACCAAACCGACTTAAACAACTATTTAAGCAACCCTAAGCCTCTTGTATCACCTAAACTCAAACCCTAATCGCCCCTACTGCCCTACCTATGAAATATTAACCCCAAACAACCTGCTAAGGCTCAAGAACATCGATTGGGAAGCTCCAAAGGCGTTCGGTTGATTGTATCGAAGAACTTGGGGTATAATCCTTAATCCTTTACGCTTTAATCTTATTTTTATGTTATAAAAATCATATAACAAGGTTTGTCCAGGTCTGAAAGCTTTTTAGAATTATTAAAACTTGAGGTTTTTGAAGATTAAACAAATTAAACATGATGATAAGCGATTAGTCATATCATAGGTTACTTGTTGTGCAAGTTGTTGAAGTTTTGATCACTAAAGTTGTAATCTTTGCATGTATAATGATAGAATCTGATCACAATAGGTATTAGGAATGTTTGGTAATGGTTATTGATGATTGTTGATTGTTTGCATGCACACGGTAGTCGTTTAAAGAAAGATTTAGGCGTAACTAAAATCTAGACAGAATGATTAGATGAACTTATAGGGGCTGTAACACGAATTTAACATGATGATTTTGGTATTTTCTTTGCATGGTTAAATGACACCTGGTCTTAGCTTTTCATAATGGGTAAAATCAAGTGATTTGGACGTCGGTTGAGTCGTTTTTGGAATTTTCTTTGAAAATAGGTCATATCAGAATTTCGGGTTAATAAACTGAGTCGACTTTGAGTCATCATAACTCGAGTTTTGTAAAGAGTTGGGTTATGAAATTTTTACAGAAGGTTTACATTGAAGTAATTTGAGTTTTCCAAGTGGATTTATCCCGTTTGGATGAATACACAATTTTTGGGAAATATTCTACCAAACTGGTCTGTTATGAAAGTTTTTGAACGTAGCTGTGTTGAATGAATTTTAATTTTTTTGTGTTTGGATTTAAGACAAAGCAAAAATTGGGGTTGTTAAGTGAATCCCAAAGAATATTCAGTAAAAATTTGGGAGATTAACTCACTGATTAACTATTTTAAATAAATTAGTTTTGATGACGCACAATCTGTCCTAAAAACACAGATTGTGTATTATGTGCTTATGTGATTAATTGAAGTCTTAGGTGTTATGTAATTGATATGTAACTGAACAGACACTTGTATGAGACTCATATGGAATGTAAAAACTAATTATAACCAACACATTCACCAACGAGTCCGTAGGGTTTACTATTGCATGTAGAATCACTAGGTGTCACCTACACACTTTTGAACGTTTAAACGTCTTGGACAAACGAGTTATATGGTGTAATGATATTACGCCTATACTTACTTAGTGACACTTATGTTAGGGAGTCAATAGCATACATTACTTGCGGTTTGGATTTCTTTTGCTTGCACACTAAGGTGAGTTTCACTACACTTTTTCTCAAAAGCATGCGTCTCAGGTATGAGACAACTTACTTAACATTTTCTAGTCCTGTTTGGGACTACTTACGTATCCATGGTTGGGATGTTATGGATCCTTGTGCGGGTCGTTTACTTTGATGGATCCTTGTGTGGGTCGTTTACTTTGCTAGTTCGTGAACTGTGTCCTTGATGAACTAAACCAACTCTATCATCTGTAAGTCCTCACGTACCGAATGAGTTGCCGGGATTGGCAAGCGGGTTATTAGTTGATAGCGCTATTAGGTCTTACAAACCTCACACCGGCTCGGGGAGCGCGGGCGTGAACTATAACTTAACGAACTTTATCATTGTGGATAGACAATGATGTCAGGCATGCGGCACACTTTTGTGGCTACACGTACATAGCAGTTCGGTATATTCGGTGTTAGTTATCATGAATGGGCTAGCTACCCTTGACATGCGACGAACTAGTGTTTACACGGTTCTTGGAACCAACTCAATTACTTGTTTACGTGGTTTTGGAAACCAGCGCAGTTACCTACTCATTTACTTTACTTAGTGAACTTACCAACATTGTTTGTTGACCCACGATTTACATGCTTTTGTAGGTAGTTAGCTTCCGGTGCCAGGATTAGAAAGCACTGCACACTTCACTGCATTCGGGGTCTTGGGCATACACCTAAATTACATATTATGTTTTTACATTTTCTTTCATAGGGTTTTAATTTGGGCGCGTTGTTTTGCGCATGGTTTTTAAAAGGTTTAAATTTGGTTTACGCTTCCGCAGCCTAACTAAACTTGGTTTTTGAAAACGAACTAAATGGTTTGGGCATTTAGAGTTCGTTCATATGACTTATGGCTATGGGATCCTGGTATGTCATACGCCTCTCGGTATAAACCCCGCAGTGGAAATTTGAGGGTGTGACAGATTGGTATCAGAGCCATTGGTTATAGTGAACTAGGACTGTATGTTGAGTCTAGTCTATAATCATCATAGCATAAGTACACTCACAACCTAAGTGCACAACTAGCTTTTAGCTACATATATCTACAACATATGACTTCGGGAGATATGTTATCTTCTAGTTCTAGACCTAATTCTGAACACGTCAATGGTGGGAACCCAGGGTTACACCAGGGGGCGCATTACTGGGAGTAGTTTCTTAACAAACCACATGGATGAGGAAACAACAATAGTATAAGGGAGGGAGCCCTTGCGAGCGTTGTGGCGCACGTACACAGGAGGCTGCACGATGCGCATGACGTGATACCATTAAATCGAATCAACTGTGAAGAAACTCAAATACTGAGACTTTTCCTTTTTCACTGAGCAAGGAGACAATTAGTTTCTGTTCCTTGTTACTTGATCTTTCTTACTCCCATTCGAAACTCAGACGGGACTAGGTTACGCATATAGAACTTATTTCTTACCTTAGTACCTTACGCCTAGTATGAGCGGGCTGACGTATGACTGCATATCCCTGTTACTCATAAGTATATGGTAGATTCATGGGAATACATTAGATCGGGGCTTGTTACACACACTCTTGGGGAGTTATGTAAAGCCTGCGACGTAGTGCAACATTACAAGGGAAGATGAAACCTACTAATGGCTGATAGCCACGATTGGAGGAACGAGTGGTACAACTTACCACCAAACTGGCTTACATAGGACTAGAGAAGGAGACTGTACGTGATAAGAACCATATAACACCGACACCGAGGAAGAGGAAGAAGAGGGGATGGAAGGGGAACCTGAGCAGGACGAGCACATTGAAAGTGAGGATGAAGGCTCTACTATCTAGACAGAGCATGGCGACGATTGGCTCTTACCTTTTCTTACCTATCTTTTCTTTCATTTTCCTTTGTTAACTTAGAAAAGACCGAGTTCTTATGACCAACGATAGGGTGGTGGAGGCCCTCACATCTTTCCAAGCTAATAAAGATCCATTTTGTTAAATCATTCGTTTCCCCTGACTTCCACATTTGAACTTTCTTATTCCTTGAACGCACATGCCACAATAACAACCTGCCACCATATTTTCAAGCCTTTTATTGATCGTAAACCTCGATAACTCCAACGGAACTGAAGGAGACCGTCTGATTGCTTCGATCGTATAAGTCTTTGCCATGTGCATTTGCCCCAGGCAGGATGGGGTAATGTATGCTACATGCACACTCGATGAGTTACAAATACTTGGATGGAGAACATAACACCCTGTGGTGAAATCTAGAAAAATGGTTATCTAAAGACGGTTGGGTCTGAGATCGACGCCTACACTACCAAGCAACAAGAGATAGCTACTATATGCTAAAAATCTATTTAACCTACCTTACCAACGGATCGAACTTCATACCAAAGGGGTTTGTCCCTCAGATTCGTGGCATGGCCCCCGCAGCTCACCTACCTGGAAATCGAACAAATCTTTCACCTGGTTTGCAAACTCACTAACGAGGCTGTTGAGCATGGTACTTTTCCGAAGCATGGTGCTTCATCTTCTACTTTTAGTGATAACAAGAGAATGTGGGATAGTGTGAGGTGTAAGTCCTTCAACGGCAACAACAACAACGGGGCTCGTGGAATAGCAATTGTGATTGGCTCTGGGGAAGCTAGGACTGATAACAATGTCGTGAAGGGTACGACACTCTTGCTTCTATTTTATATGATACTGGTGCGGACTATAGTTTTGTGTCATTAAAACTTAGCAAACAACTAGGGATGGTTCCTACTCTTCTTGATACCCCGTACACCGTAGAGTTAACTGATGGAAAGCCTGTTGAGGTAACCCATATTCATCATGACTGTAAGCTCGAGTTGGATGGGCAATCGTTTGCCATCAACATTCTACCTATCACCCTTGGAAGCTTTGATCTCGTGGTTGGCATGGACTGGTTGTCCAAGCAACACGCTGAAATACTCTGTCAGGGAAAGATTGTTCGTATTCCCCCTCCCAAGTGGAGAGCTTTTATCTACCCAGGGTGATCATGGTGGTGCCATGGTGGGCATCATCTCCTTTTTGAAAGCCCAGAAATGTATTCGTAAGGGCTGTCCAGCCATTTTGGCTAACATATCTAACACTCGAGCTGAAACTGAAACCAAGATTGAGGACATCCCAGTAGTCCGAGATTTCCCAGATGTTTTCCCAGAGGAACTACCTGGACTTCCACCTGTTTGTCAAGTGGAGTTTCAAATTGATCTTGTACCTGGAGCAGCTCCAGTTGCGCGCGCACCATATCGCCTAGCACCAGGCGAACTTCAAGAACTGTCTACCCAACTCCAAGACCTATTGGATAGGGGCTTTATTAGACCTAGTTCTTTGCTATGGGGAGCTCCAGTTCTGATTGTTAAGAATAAAGATGGGAGTTTCCGCATGTGTATTGATTATCGGGAGATGAACAAAGTGACGGTTAAGAACCGTTACCCTTTGCCTCGTATTGATGATTTGTTCGACCAACTGCAAGGGTCGAGTTTCTACTCTAAGATTGACTTGAGGTCAGGATACCATCAGCTGAGGGTCCGAGAGGAGGATGTGGCAAAGACAGCCTTTCGAACTCGTTATGGACATTATGAGTTTTTAGTGATGCCATTTGGGCTAACTAATGCACCGGCTGTGTTCATGGACCTAATGAACCGTGTGTGCAAGCCCTATTTGGACAAATTCGTCATAGTGTTCATAGATGACATATTGATTTATTCCAAGAGTAGGGAAGAGCATGAGCAACACCTGCGGTTAATCTTGGAACTATTGAGAAATGAGCAGTTGTATGCAAAATTTTCTAAGTGTGATTTTTGGATTCGAGAAGTCTAATTTCTTGGACATGCGGTCAACGAGGCAGGAATACATGTTGACCCCGCCAAGATTGACGCTATTAAAAAGTGGGAGGCTCCTAGGACCCCTACTGAGGTGCGCCAATTTCTTGGTCTCGCGGGATACTATCGTAGATTCATTGAGGGATTCTCTAAGATCGCTCAACCTCTCACCGCCCTAACGCAGAAACGCATTACCTCTAAGTGGGGAGATGCCCAAGAATCTGGTCAAAACTTTGCAGTGCACCGATACTATCACTACCTGAGGGAACAGAGGACTTTGTGGTGTACTGTGATGCGTCTATCCAAGGGTTAGGATGTGTGCTAATGCAGCGTGATAAGGTGATCGCGTGTGCTTTACGTCAATTGAAGGTTCATGAGAAGAATTACACCACCCATGACTCGGAACTGGGAGCAGTGGCCGTTGCTCTAAAGATCTGGAGGCATTACCTCTATAGGACAAAGTGTACGATCTACACTGACCACAAGAGCCTCCAACACATATTCGATCAGAAGGAGCTGAACATGCGACAACGTCGATGGGTCGAGCTTCTGAATGATTACGACTGTGCCATCAAGTACCACCCAAGGAAAGCTAACGTAGTAGCTGATGCCCTCAGTCGGAAGGTAGCAAAACCTAAACGGGTACGAGCCTTACAACTTACCATTCATTCTAATCTTCCTGATAAGATACGTGAGGCCCAGAGGGAGGCCTTGATGGGAGAAAATATCAAGCTTGAAACATTACATGGTGCTGATAAGCACTTGGAACTAAAGACAGATGGTCTTTAGTACTTTATGGATCGAGTCTGGATACCACATTTTGGGGATCTCAGACAACTGGTGCTCGATGAAGCACACACCTCTCGATATTCGGTACATCCTGGTTAGGACAAGATGTACCAAGATCTTAAGACTCTTTACTGGTGGCCAAACATGAAAGCTGAAATAGCCACTTATGTTAGTAAGTGCTTGACTTGTGCGAAGGTTAAGATTGAATATCAGAAACCTTCAGGCCTACTCCAACAACCAGAAATCCCTATGTGGAAATGGGATGGGATTTCCATGGATTTTATTACAAAGCTTCCTAGAACGCCAACGGGCCATAACATGATTTGGGTTATCGTGGATCGTTTAACAAATCGGCCCACTTTCTGGCAATAAAGGAAACTGACTCATTGGAGAAACTAGCGAACCTTTACATCAAGGAGATAGTCTCTAGGCATGGGGTGCCTACTTCTATTATATCTGATCGCGATGCGCGATTCACTTCTCATTTTTGGACTATTCTCCAAAACGCTTTGGGAACTCGCTTAGATATAAGCACAGCCTATCACCCACAGACGGGTGGACAGAGTGAACGTACCATCCAAACATTGGAAGATCTGCTACGAACGTGCGTGGTGGATTTTGGAAACAGTTGGGATAAGCACTTGCCTTTGATTGAATTCTCGTATAACAACAGCTACCACACTTCGATACAGTGTGCGCCTTTTGAGGCACTTTATGGACGCAAGTGTAGGTCTCCCATCTACTGGACTGAAGTTGGGGATAGCCAGCTAACAGGTCCCGAACTCGTGCACGAAACTTCTGAAAGATAGTGCAAATCAGAAACCGGATGGCTGCTGCTCGTGATCGACAGAAAAGTTACGCTGATAAGCGTAGGAAACCTTTGGAGTTCCAGGTTAGGGACAAGATTCTATTGAAGGTGTCACCTTGGAAGGGGGTGATACGCTTTGGTAAACGGGAAAAGTTGAACCCGCGATACGTTGGACCATTCGAGATTGTCGAAAGGATTGGTCCAGCAACTTACAGGTTGAACCTGCCTAATGAACTTAATGGGGTACATGATGTACACCACGTATCAAATATAAAGAAATGCCTGTTGGATACAACACTGATGGTGCCACTAGAAGAGATCCAGGTGGACGAACGGCTATGGTTCATGGAAGAACCAGCGGAGATTCTTGAGCGGGGCGTCAAGAAACTTAAACAAAACACTATACCTATTGTTAAGGTACAATGGAATTCCTGTCTAGGACTGGAATATACGTGAGAGCGCAGAGACCAAATGCGGCTCAAATACCCACACCTCTTTTCTGAACCTGAACCTGAACATAGATCGAACGCTAAACATAAAGCAGCTCTTTCAAAGTGAATTTCGGGGCGAAATTCCTTTCAACTTGGGGATGATGTGACATCCGGGAACCAAGCGCACACTTTTCTAGCTGGCTTTATTGTTTACTTGCTGAAATTCGGGATGAAATTCTTTTCAACTTGGGGATGATGTGATACCCCGCAATTTCAGGTTCTCACTTTAACTAAACTCTAGTTACGTTCCTTGCATTATACTTAACTAGGGTTAGCTAGATAGGACATACGTTACATAGTTGTATGTTAATAACTCCATAAGGTGGTAATTCGAGGAATTACCAGACTATATACATGATTAGTGAACCTCGGACGTTGGTGAATAAAGAAGTTTAATAATTGTGAGTTAACTAATTTGGATTGATTGCGATTACGTGCTTCTGTGATACTCGGTGAAACTATGTGCAAACCATATGTGATTATGTGAACTTAAACCGAATACGTTAATAAGAATCGTTAAAGGTGGACCATTAGGATGATTGGGGTCTTAACACATGGGGTTACACTTATTACGGTCCGAAATAGCGAAAACGTCGAAGGAAAACACGTCGGGTGACGAAACGGGCCACCCACGCGGGCCAAGGCCCTGTGAGCGGCCGCTCACAGGGAGCGAGCGCCCGCTCGCCGGTACCTGACGCCACCAAACCAACTTAAACAACTATTTAAGCAACCCTAAGCCTCTTGTATCACCTAAACTCAAACCCTAATCGCCCCTACTGCCCTACCTATGAAATATTAACCCTAAACAACCTGCTAAGGCTCAAGAACATCGATTGGGAAGCTCGAAAGGCGTTCGGTTGATTGTATCGAAGAGCTTGGGGTATAATCCTTAATCCTTTACGCTTTAATCTTATTTTTATGTTATAAAAATCATATAACAAGGTTTTTCCAGGTCTGAAAGCTTTTGATAATTATTAAAACTTGAGGTTTTTGAAGATTAAACAAATTAAACATGATGATAAGCGATTAGTAATATCATAGGTTACTTGTTGCGCAAGTTGTTGAAGTTTTGATTACTAAAGTTGTTATCTTTGCATGTATAATGATAGAATCTGATCACAATAGGTATTAGGAATGTTTGGTAATGGTTATTGATGATTGTTGATTGTTTGCATGCACACGGTAGTCGTTCAAAGAAAGATTTAGGCGTAACTAAAATCTGGACAGAATGATTAGATGAATTTATAGGGGCTGTAACATGACTTTAACATGATGATTTTCGTATTTTCTTTGAATGGTTAAATCACACATGGTCTTAGCTTTTCATAATGGGTAAAATCAAGTGATTTGGACGTCGGTTGAGTCGTTTTTGGAATTTTCTTTGAAAATAGGTCATATCAGAATTTCGGGTTAATAAACTGAGTCGACTTTGAGTCATCATAACTCGAGTTTTGTAAAGAGTTGGGTTATGAAATTTTTACAGAAGGTTAACATTGAAGTAATTTGAGATTTTCAAGTGGATTCATCCCGTTTGGATGAATACATAATTTTTGGGAATTTTTCTACCAAACTGGTCTGTTATGAAAGTTTCTGAACATAGCTGTGTTGAATGAATTTTAATTATTTTTGTGTTTGGATTTAAGACAAAGCAAAATTAGGGGTTGTTAAGTGAATCCAAAAGAATATTCAGTAAAAATTTGGGAGATTAACTCACTGATTAACTATTTTAAATAAATTAGTTTTGATGACGCACAATCTGTCCTAAAAACACAGATTGTGTATTATGTGCTTATGTGATTAATTGAAGTCATAGGTGTTATGTAATTGATATATAACTGAACGGACACTTGTATGAGACGCATATGGAATGTAAAAACTAATTATAACCAACACATTCACCAACGAGTCCGTAGGGTTTACTATTGCATGTAGAATCACTAGGTGTCACCTACACACTTCTGAACGTTTAAACGTCTTGGACAAACGAGTTATATGGTGTAATGATATTACGCCTATACTTACTTAGTGACACTTATGTTAGGGAGTCGATAGCATACATTACTTGCGGTTTGGATTTCTTTTGCTTGCACACTAAGGTGAGTTTCACTACACTTTTTCTCAAAAGCATGCGTCTCAGGTATGAGACAACTTACTTAACATTTTCTAGTCCGGTTTGGGACTACTTACGTATCCCTAGTTGGGATGTTATGGATCCATGTGCGGGTCGTTTACTTTGATGGATCCTTGTGTGGGTCGTTTACTTTGCTAGTTCGTGAACTGTGTCCTTGATGAACTAAACCAACTCTATCATCTGTAAGTCCTCACGTACCGAATGAGTTGCCGGGATTGGCAAGCGGGTTATTAGTTGATAGCGCTATTAGGTCTTACAAACCTCACACCGGCTCGGGGAGCGCGGGTGTGAACTATAACTTAACGAACTTTATCATTGTGGATAGACAATGATGTCAGGCATGCGGCACACTTTTGTGGCTACACGTACATAGCAGTTTGGTATATTCGGTGTTAGTTATCATGAATGGGCTAGCTACCCTTGACATGCGACGAACTAGTGTTTACACGGTTCTTGGAACCAACTCAATTACTTGTTTACGTGGTTTTGGAAACCAGCGCAGTTACCTACTCATTTACTTTACTTAGTGAACTTACTAACATTGTTTGTTGACCCATGATTTACATGCTTTTGCAGGTAGTTAGCTTCCGGTGCCAGGATTAGAAAGCACTGCACACTTCACTGCATTCGGGGTCTTGGGCATACACCTAAATTACATATTATGTTTTTACATTTTCTTTCATAGGGTTTTAATTTGGGCGCGTTGTTTTGCGCATGGTTTTTAAAAGGTTTAAATTTGGTTTACGCTTCCGCAACCTAACTAAACTTGGTTTTTGAAAACGAACTAAATGGTTTGGGCATTTAAAGTTCGTTCATATGACTTATGGCTATGGGATCCTGGTATGTCATACGCCTCGCGGTACAAACCCCGCAGTGGAAATTTGAGGGTGTGACACATCATATATATACACGCACGCATATGTATGTGTGTATACAAATGGACTTTGTTTTTACTACCTTAGTAAAGTAACATGATACTTAGCTTCTTATACATCTATACATACACATATGTACATGCGCACATACATATATACATGTCACGCATACATACATGTGTATGTATGTCCACGCACACACATACATTCATACGCATACACAACACTTACATCTATGGTGTTGTTTTATTGTAAAAAATTACTAGGAACTAAGGTGAACCATGTGTAAATTAATAAAGTAAAGAAGTAATTAGGCTAATGTTTATACCTCCTAGTGGATCCAAGATGGGAGGCAAAATGCTAGTGCTTCCTTGGTTGATCCTAAAGTTGGTGTGGTGTGTGTGTGTTTAGTAGAGTGAGAGCAAGGGAGGGTTGTGGTGTGGTGAAATGAGCACCCAAGGCCTCCTTATATAGAGGTGGAGATGAGAAGGTGCAAGGAAGGTGATTAACAATTTAGGTAAGTAAACTTCTATCGATTTGGGTGATTAGAGAATCCTTCCTTATTAGGCTAGTAATCTCCATATGTTCCATATCTTAGTGACAAATCTAATGTCTTACTCATGTCATGGGAAGTGACAAATCTTGTGTTGGTGTTGGGTGGATTCTAAGCATGATTGACCACAAATGGATGTCAACTTATGGAACTAATAAACACATGTGATTATAGAGGTTGACCATGATTAAAAAAAAGAATTAGAGGGACATGGGGGGGGGGGGGACGGTTTGGTGGTTGCAAGGAAGGGAGGTGTCTCCAAATGTGGTAATGATCTTTCATGGTTCTTGGTAATTAAGGAATTTATTATGTTTAGCTAATGATCTTACTTTTGTCTCAAATCTTACTAGCATATCATGCATCTTAATAACATCTTAAGGTTGACTATCCTTCCATGATGATTTTTATCTTAATAAGACTAAAGTTAATGTGACAACTCATGAGGATTCTTAGAGGTCTAAACAAGCATGTGTTGGATTAGAAAAAAAATAATATGATAAGGGGGGGGGGGGGGTTTCGGCCGACAAAGAAAGGAAAGAGGAAGGAACAAGTGAACTTTAACAAATGGGGTAAACAAACATTCTTGATCTTAGGTTTTTAAGGAATATTACCTTATATAGTTAATCCACCAAATTTTGTATTTAATAGTCTTAGAAAGAATATTAAGACATGACATTACATTGATTATGTTCCAAGTGTTTAATAAGAAGTAAGACTTTAACCTAAGTGGTGGTGATCATTTTTGGCTAGTAGTTTTCATAAATACTAGTGTTGATCACTTGTTTTACCAAAAATGGTTAAGTTTATAAAGAACTAGTTAGTTTAATTAGGATGTAACAAAAAGAATAAGTAGTGTTACATATAAATATGTTAACTAGTTTCTTGTACTCTTGTTCATATATGTACATATGTGCCAAAAATATACATATATATATATATATATATACATATATGTGTGTGTCGTGTACACATATTCACATATGTGTAAGTATGCTAGTTAAATAAATACTAGGCTTTATACATAAAAATTCATGATGCTTCCCATTGTGTTATAAAATAAATGGGCATCCATACATGATTTCGGAAAATCTCTTGTAAACATATAGACTTATGTCACCAAGATTCGTTGATATGGGTAAAATTATATTTGTTCGGCCATTGCTAGACTATATCTGGGGACTTGTGCATATAAATGTCATAAATAATGCATGTAATATTAAGCGTTGACTAGATAGTGTACGGATTTTAACCTGACTAAGTGGCGGGTGTCACATTCTCCCCCTGTTGAGGAAATTTCGTCTGCGAAATTTGATGTGACCTATCTGATACTGGGGAATCCTTGAAGAGAGAGGGATACTTTTGCTTCATTTGATCCTTGCGTTCCCAAGTGAACTCAGGTCCGCGTCGGGAATTCCACCGAACTTTAACGAGCTTAACTCGGCTACGTCTCAACTTCTGGACCTTCTAGTCCATAACCTCGACGGGTTCTTCAATAAAATGAAGTTGATCGTCGATCTGAATTTCCTCGGGCGGAATGATCAACGATTCATCCGATAAGCACTTTTTGAGGTTCGACACATGAAATGTGTCATGAACTCCACTTAGCTCATCGGGCAAATTAAGCTTATATGCGACTGGGCCAACTCTTTCCAAGATTTCGAATGGGCCGATATATCTTGGATTTAGCTTGCCGCGTTTACCAAAACGAGGTACTCCTTTCCAAGGAGAAACTTTCAGTAGGACCTTGTCACCTACTTGAAATTCCAGAGGTTTCCTCCTCGTATCGGCATAACTCTTCTGCCTATCCCGGACAGCTTTCAATCGGTCCTTGATTTGAAAGATTTTGTCGGTCGTCTCCTGAATGATCACCGGACCAGTCAAGTGCTTGTCCCCAACTTCTGCCCAACACAATGGTGATCGTCATTTGCGTCCATAGAAAGATTCGAACGGTGCGGCTTTGATGCTAGTGTGATAACTATTGTTGTACGAGAACTCAATTAGCGGTAGGTGAGCGTCCCAATTACCTCCAAAGTCAATCACACATTCACGAAGCATATCCTCAAGTGTCTGGATCGTTCTCTCACTCTGGCCGTCAGCCTGGGGATGGTAAGTCGTACTCATGCCTAATCGAGTACCTAGGGCCTCGTCCAACGTCTGCCAGAACCTAGAAGTAAGCTGACTATCACGATCTGAAATGATGGAGACTGGGATACTGTGTCTAGATACAACCTCCTTGATGTAGAGTTTTGCCAATTTATCCAATTTATCAGTTTCCTTGATTGGCAAAAAGTGAGCAGATTTGGTGTCACACCACGCCTACGGCAGAAACACGTGGCGCGACGGTTCAAGAGGATTAAGCCAAGATTAATGCAAATCACAAGTTAATTAAAGAAACGGGCATTTATTCAAACATTGAAAATCACGTCAAATTATTCATACATAACTTAAAATTGTTTTTAATATAAATAGGGAGGCTCCTCCCTATATCCCGAATTCCCAGGCATACGCCGATGCATAATCGACGCTATCGATTAGGGGTGGGCCTTGTCAGGCACCAATAGTACTATCCAAATATTCCTTCGGTTTCACTTTCCTGAATTAATGATTATAGTAGAGAGGTCTCAACCCCGAGTGGCGATCACAACTCAAGTAATTAACCCGTCAAACATTTCCCTAACATATCTTTCCCCCGTAAAAACGTTAAATAGTTTAGAAATGGGGCCGTGAGACTCACCTGTAACTGTGCTCGGCTCAAAGAAGAAAATAGCAAATTTTGCGGTCTCGCACCTACAAATGTCCTAGACGTATAAGTCACTTACACCTATAGTGCATGTGCCTTGGCAAGTTGTACACCCAACTTCCCGACCACGTTTTATCCCAATTCCCGTTTAATAGTTTCGTATCCTAGGTTCATTGGCGATGGATTACCCTTTTCTTACAAGTCATATATTATTCTTGTTAATATTCTTTGTGACTTGTATACTATTATTCTCGACACGACTCTACCCAACGTATAATTATTTTCCCATTTAAATAATTATACTTAGGATCATTTCGCTCGATATAATATGATTTCTTATTACCCGACCCGACTCACTTTGCCACATATTTATTTTCCCATTCAAATAAATATGCTAAGTTCTTGTCGTTTGGTAATATATTCTTAACGCCCGACTTGACTCACCATGCCGTACATTTATTTTCCCATTTAAATAAATGTACTAGGATCTTGTCGGTATTCACATGTTCGTAGATATACTTCACCTACTCGTCTCGGTTTTCCTTCTCGCATATCTATTTTCCCATTCAAATAGATATACTAGAATTTCGTCGAGACGAGCCTGTGTACATATATCAATGCGTGAATTTTACTTGTTAAGTCCATGAGTCGTTTAGCGTTTTTAATTCATTACGTTGTGTTTTCTCCCACGCATATTCTTTCTACACTTAGGAAAGTGTTACGCACGTTTCACCCTTGTTATATATATTTTATTTCTTAAAATATATATATATATATATATATATATATATATATATTTTCATCTTGCCGTAATGGCATTTTTCTCATATGTCCGTTTATCCGTTTTCGTTAGTTCATGTAACTAAGTCCGTTAGTTAGCTTTTTCCACATTTTCTTCCAATATGCGTTCTATGGAGATATTATTCCTACTTCCAATTCCGAACGTATATTTCTTGGAAAAATATACTTTTGTATTTTTAGCCCAACTTGTTCAACTTGTATTCCAAAAATGTTTTCGATACTTTTATATTCCCATTTATATAAAAGTATCCATTTTTGTACAAGTTTTCCCAAGTCTTTACTAATATTTTATAAAACCTTTATTTTATAAAATCCTTATGTTAACTTATCCTCTTATTTTTATAAAACTTCTATTTTTATAAAAATACCTCTTTTAATTTGTACATAAGTAGGTTTCTCATGTTTATCAAAACTACACTTGGAAAAACTATTATTTACGTTTTTGACACCGAACTTTCCGTTAATGCATTTTTGGACCAAAGTTTCTAAAATACATATTTTAGTCCCTCAACTTTCTAAGTTACAATATTAGTCCCTTAACTTATACTTGTTGCATTTTTCATCTTATCCTTCAAGGTTAGCATTTTTCTTCCAACTTAGTGGACTTTGAAGAATCATTTTCTTAATGCTCGATTATTTTTACTTCATTCCACTTCTAATAATCTTATAATCCATCCTAGATGCTATTAACATGTGTGTTTCATGTTTTTATTCAATATATCAAATTTTCACTCATCCAAGTGAGTAGACTTTGAACATGGAACTTTTTCATTCATGATCATCTAACACATTTTAATATATTTTTTGACATTAACTAGTCATCTTATGATGACAAAAATCATCTTTCATCATATTCAAGTCCTTTCCAAAAATCATGTTCTAATCATCATCCAACTCAAGTGTATGTTCATATTCCTACATTTTCTCAAAATATCACATTTATTAATATCCATCCAAGATTTATTCATGTTATTATTCTTCCATTTTTACTCTAGTAAGACACATTATTTCAAAACCATATTTTTCCATCAATGTACAACTTACTCATAAAGACACTTAATATGAACATTAACAAACAAAACAAGGTTAAAACTTACTACTAGCTCAAGGCTAGGGAAGACAAGAACCTTGGATTGGATGGGGTTTTAGTGTGTTCTTCCAAAGGGTTAAGCTCCAAGCTCTTGAAACACACAATGGGGTTTTGAAGGATAGTGATCTAGAGGTGATTTGGTAGTGTAAAAATTGAAAGAAAAGTGTATGTGGGTGGGTGCAAGGCCACGGCCACAAGGAAGAAGGAAGAAGAAATTTTTGTGTTTTGCTTCAAGTGGGTGTATGTATGTATCTATATAATCTCTTTCAAATCTCCAAGATCACCCAATATCTTAGCTAGATTATGGAAGATTTGGAAGGGATTTAGTAAGATTACAAATGAAATCTTTGGGAGATTTAAGAGGGTGTTTGGCCGAGAATTAGAGAGAGAAAGAGAGGTGATTAGTTAGTTTTCTTGGCCAATCTTAATCCATGCATGATCATGATTATTATCTTAATAATTGGGTATTTAAGGAGATGAAGAGTTTAAGTGAGATAATGAGGATTTTGCTCACTTGGGTGGGCCATAGGCCGGCCCCAAGGGGGTGTTGGTGGGGTCCACTTTGCTAAATAATACCCTTTATTAGTTAAGTTAATCTTGTGCGGGTACCGTCCGGGTATTCTTGGGTTTTTAATCGTGTATCACCCGAATATTAAAATACCCTTAATATTCCTTAAATATAGTCCAGTTTAATTACTGATAAATTATTTTGGCTTTTGTCGGGTGAAATTACGTGTTACGCGCGTATCGGGTGCGGTACGCGCACATTATTCGTTACTGGGAGATTTGTACAATAAGCTTTCACGTATGGCTTTGGGTTCCCAAAACTCATTATATTTTGTGAAATTATCATTTATTATATATTCTGGGTGTCCGGGGTTCGTTTCGCTTATTTAATTTTTACCGGGTAATCGCCAGTGTCCACACCGGATAGATTTGCTTGCGCATGATCCTATCATGTTTTGTCATTAAACTTATGCATTCCTATGCATTATTTGGGAATTGCTATCTTTCTAAGGCCTCAGTTAAATAATCAACACATACTTACGTTTAATTGCGTTAATCGCGTTTAATTAATTAGTACGGAATTACCTTAATTTTGCCGGTTGTTACATTCTCCCCCCGTTAAGAGAATTCCGTCCCGGAATTCACTTTGAATCCTCCGGTATAGGGGCCTTCTTGAATAGGGCGGGATATTTTTGCTTCATTCGGTCCAGCCTTTCCCACGTGAACTCCGGTCCACGCTTGGCATTCCAGCGCACTTTGACCAACCTGATCTTGCTGCGCCTTAGTTTCTGGGCCTTCCAATCGGTTACTTCGATTGGTTCTTCAACAAAATGTAACTTATCGTCGATGTGAATTTCGTCTGCAGGGATGACGAGAGTCTCGTCGGATAGGCACTTCTTTAAATTTGACACGTGGAACGTGTCATGTACACCGTTAAGCTCTTGTGGTAACTTGAGCTTATATGCCACGGGGCCTACTCTGGACAGGATTTCAAATGGTCCAACATATCGTGGGTTCAGCTTTCCGCGCTTCCCAAAGCGCGCGACACCTTTCCAAGGTGACACCTTTAGTAGGACCCTATCTCCGACTTGAAATTCCAAAGGCTTTCGCCTCATATCTGCGTAGCTTTTCTGCCGGTCACGTGCCGCTTTGAGACGTTCTTTTATCAAGAAGACCTTATCCGTCGTCTCTTGAACAATTTCGGGCCCGGTGAGTTGCTTTTCTCCAACTTCGGCCCAACACAGAGGAGATCTACACTTGCGTCCATATAGAGCTTCAAAAGGTGCAGCTTGAATGCTCGTGTGGTAACTGTTGTTATACGAAAACTCTACCAATGGCAAGTGTGTATCCCAATTACCGCTGAAATCGATTGCGCATGCCCGTAACATATCTTCCAAAGTCTGGATGGTTCGTTCACTTTGACCATCGGTTTGGGGATGATATGCGGTACTCATGTCAAGGCGAGTACCGAGGGCTTCATTCAAACTTTCCCAAAATCTTGAGGTGAAACGACTATCTCAATCGGAGATGATGGAAATAGGTACACCATGCTTAGACACTACTTCCTTAATGTACAAACGGGTCAGTTTCTCCAACTTATCCGTTTCGCGAATCGGGAGGAAGTGTGCAGATTTTGTCAATCGATCAACGATTACCCAGATCATGTCATGGCCGCTTGTTGTCTTGGGTAACTTGGTAATGAAATCCATGGAAATCTGCTCCCATTTCCATTCAGGTATTTCCGGTTGCTGGAGCAAGCCGGATGGTCTCTGATGCTCGGCTTTGACCTTCGCGCAAGTCAAGCATCGCGCAACATATGCCGCTATATCCCTTTTAAAATTTGGCCACCAATAAAATTCTTTCAAATCGTGAAACATCTTGTCTGCACCAGGGTGAACCGAATATCGTGAACTGTGAGCTTCGGCCAATACTAGTTCACGCAATCCACCATACACTGGTACCCAAATTCTATTCATGAAATACAAGGTTTGATCCGCCTTTGGCTCCAGTGAATCAACCATTTTCCGTAATCTTTCATCCTTGACATTCTCGGGTTTAAGGGCGTTGATTTGAGCTTCACGAATCCGGTCAGTCAGGTTCGTGTGGATGGTTAGACCCAAGGCTCGGACACGCAACGGTTTTACCCGTTCCTTGCGACTTAAGGCGTCAGCTACCACGTTCGCCTTCCCGGGATGGTACTTTATCTCACAATCGTAATCATTCAATAATTCGACCCATCGCCGTTGTCGCATGTTCAATTCCTTCTGATCAAAGATGTGCTGTAAACTCTTATGATCGGTGAAGATTGTACACTTGGTTCCATATAAATAATGTCTCCATATCTTGAGCGCGAATACCACGGCTTCCAATTCCAAGTCGTGTGTAGTGTAATTCTTCTCGTGGAGCTTTAGTTGTCTGGAAGCATATGCTATGACCTTTTCTCGTTGCATCAATACGCAACCCAATCCCTGGTAAGAGGCGTCACAATAAACCACAAAGTCTTCCGTACCATCGGGGAGTGATAGTATCGGGGCGCCACATAACTTATCTTTTAGCAATTGAAACTCCGCTTCCTGCTTTTCCGTCCATTCGAACTTCTTATCCTTTTGGGTTAGCAGGGTTAAAGACTGTGCTATCTTAGAAAAGTTCTCGATGAACCTTCTGTAGTAACCCGCAAGGCCAAGAAATTGTCGTACTTCAGTAGGAGTTCTAGGGGCGTCCCAATTTTTAATTGCTTCGATCTTGGCGGGATCGACATGTATACCCTTTTCGTTCACTACGTGGCCTAGGAAGTGAACCTCTCGAATCCAAAAGTCACATTTCGAGAACTTAGCATAGAGTTTCTCTTTGCGTAGTACCTCAAGGATTAACCTAAGATGATCCTCATGTTCTTCCTTAGTGCGTGAATAGATCAAGATGTCATCAATGAAGACAATGACAAATTTGTCCAAATATGGCTTACACACGCGATTCATCAAATCCATGAAAACAGCTGGTGCATTGGTTAAACCGAATGGCATTACCAAAAATTCATAGTGCCCATAACGAGTCCTGAATGCTGTTTTCGGTACGTCCTCCTCTTGGATACGCAACTAGTGATAGCCGGACCTTAGATCAATCTTGGAGTAGAAACTGGATCCTTGAAGTTGATCAAATAAATTGTCGATCCGGGGAAGAGGATAGCGATTCTTAATGGTTAACTTGTTCAGTTCCCGATAGTCAATGCACATTCAAAAAGTGCCATCCTTCTTCTTTACAAATAAGACAGGGGCTCCCCAGGGTGAGAAGCTTGGTCTTATGAAACCTTTGTCCAACAACTCTTGTAGTTGACCAGATAGTTCCTGCATCTCGGATGGAGCCAAGCGATATGGCGATCGCGCTACGGGTGCAGCTCCCGGAACAAGGTCGATGCGGAACTCGACTTGTCGAGGTGGTGGCAATCCCGGCAAATCTTCTGGGAACACATCTGGAAAATCTCTGGCTATCGGAATGTCTTCTAACCTTCGCTCGTCGGCCTTCTTATCTACCACGTGCGCCAAGAATGCAACAAGACCTTTCCTTAAACACTTTCGGGCCTTCATGCTAGTGATAATTCTTAACGGCGTCCCACGCCTTTCCCCTTGGATCGATAGGGTTTCACCGCTCGCGAGGGGAACTTGAATTACTTTGTCGTTGCAAACAACGACGGCGCGGTGTGCGGATAGCCAATCCATGCCAACGACTATGTCAAAACTACCCAGTACGACTGGAAATAGATCAATGCCAAACTCGTGACCACAGAGATCCAACTTACAATCCTTCGCTACTTCTCGAGTTTCTATAGTCTTACCGTTAGCCAGTTCTATAGAGTAAGGTGTATCTAGCTTACTAGTTTTTAGTCCAAGTAATCTTTTAAATTCGACAGATACGAAGCTAAAATCGGCGCCAGTATCAAACAATACAGAAGCATAATGACCATTAAGAGGGAACGTACCAGTGACCACGTTAGGGTCTTGTCGTGCATCACCGGCACCAATCACGAATGCCCGCCCACGGGCTTGGTTGTTGAGCTTAGGACAATCCCTCTTCCAATGATCGAGCGATCCACATGCGAAGCAGGGCCTCGCTCCTCCGTTCTTTGGCGCTCCTGACCTGCAGTCTTCTGTCTTGTGCCCATAACGGCGGCACTTACCGCAGATCACCTCATTCTTTCCTTGGTAACCTTGCTTTCCATGGTTTCCACGTCCAGTGGCTACATACCCTTCCCCTTTCTTGCCTGAACCACCCGATGATCCATCCTTTTTCCTTTCATCGCGCTTACGCTTCCCAAACCTCGGCTTATTCCCCTGTTCGCTTGACCCAACTGCTGAACTAGTACCCAGATTCTTACCCTCAACGCTGCTGGACTCGGTGAGCTTCAATCCTGACACTTTCCGGATCAGAGTGCCCATTCGAATGGCGTCTTCAGTGAGGCTCAGAGCGAGGTCGATAGCCTCGCGCATGGTCGTAGGTTTGGAAGCAGTGACCATGCCGCGTATCTGTGGCGCCAACCCGAATAGGTACCTCTCCACCTTTTTTGCTTTCCGGGGTAACCAAGCGAGGCACTAACCGGGAGAGATCATGAAATCTGGACGTGTACCCAGCTACGTCCGATCCAACCATGGTGAGGTTCCAGAACTCGGTTTCTAGCTTTTGCACTTCACTCGCCGGGCAGTATTCAGCGATCATCAGTTCCTTCAACTCCAACCATGACAAGGAGTAAGCAGCATCGTCTCCCAGTGATTGTACTTGGTTGTTCCACCATGTTAGTGCTTGGTCCAGAAACAGGTTAGTGGAGTACATGACAGCTTGTCGCGGGGTACAGCTGCTGATACGGATCACCGCTTCAGTTTTCTCGAACCACTTGACTAGTCCGACAGAGCCTTCAGTGCCACTGAAGTTGAGTGGCTTGCAGTCCAGAAAAGCTTTGAACGTGCAGCCACGCTCTCGCGAGGCCGTTTCTGCAATAATTAAAATAGCGTATTATTATGGGGTAGGAATTTCATGAAAAACTCCCATTGCATATATTCGTAACCCTCTTACCGGTAGGGGAGTTTTCGCGTCGGTCGCTCCCCGTTCGATCTCGCGATCTTTCAGTGCGGGTGGCATTGTGTTCCGCGAGGGCTCGGGCTATGCGCTCCGAGACTAGGGCTTCAAGCTCCTCGGGTGTTGTGGGTAGTCCTCCATTTCCACTGTTGCTTCAGGTGGCTGGTGCCATTTTTCTTCAATAATCATTATCAAAGGTTAATTTGGCGATCATTCATACAATATCGTCATACATAAAGTATAAATAACAACTCAACACATGAACACAATAATCATCCCAATGTCACCACATCATCACACAAATCACAATATATATACAGAGTAGGCAATAATAATCGTAGACAACCATAACACATATTTTACCATAACAAAATTTTCATTAATTTCAATACCACGAGTACAATGATTTGTTCGTAATAACAAAAACCGAGGATACATTCCTCATACATCGTTCTTTTGAAATACACTAGAAATATAATGTCATATACTGGCACAATCCCGCTCGGCTAGGCAAAAATGCAGATGGGTGCTATAACCCATGCTGTGCTATCATACTACTACTACTACTACCTATGTCTGCAGGTGATCCTCCAAGTGTCTCTGAAGTATCTCTACTGTGGTGGCGGCGGCGGGTACTGATACTGGGGGGCGTACATGCTAATGGTCATACTGATCGCCATAATACGATCATACAAGAATTGGCGATGCGCAAAATGTGCGTCGCCCGTAATCCCGCAATGCGCGTCCATGCTCAGTAACTCCTCAGCATAATGCGCCAGTGCATCTCTGGCGTCGATGATCCTGGCCCACATGAGCTGGGCCTGCTGCTCCATCTGGTTCACGGTGCGCTGCACCGTGTCGGTGAGAGTCTGAAAGTCTCTCTCCAAGGAGATCACTGTGGACCATGCCGGTCCTGACAGTGGGCCCATCCCGTGGGGCTGTGACGGCCCGGGGATGTCAGTGTACGTCGGCTGGGATGGGCCGACTATATCGGGTATCGGTAAGGGTGTGAAGGGTGGGGCAATGCCCTGTAATCCAGTGAAGAAGTGGGGTGGTACCTGGTATGGGTCTCCTGCACCTAGAGTATACGGTGCAAGTGGGGGCATCAGAAAGGGGGCTCCTGCACCCACAGTGAACGGTGCAGGTGGTGGTATGGTGAGCATCTCGGGTAGGGGTGGTAGTATGGGGAAGGTGGTGATAGGTAGCGTCATGGGTGCTGGTGAGGGGACTATGAGCTCGGCGAGTGGGACCATGAGGGGCTGTGTGATAGCGACCCACTCAGGAGCGGATATCACGGCGGTAGGGGTGGGAGGGCTAGCAGTGGCGTGAGCTGCCAAGCCTGCTCGGTGCAGCTCAGAGCTACGGGCTGAGCTGCCCTCGAGGTTGTGCCCAGCAGAGGCTGGCCCATCCTGTGGTACGGGCTCTGGTAAGGCGAGTAGGGCGGCCGGTGCAGTGGTGGCATGCCCTATCATCGGAGCAACGTGCTCCTCCTGGTCTGCTGGTGGAATCGGCACAGCAATGTGCTCCACCGATGCGGTCGACTCGTCGTCGGAGTCGTCCGAGATCCACCCGTTGTGTCCTCGGGAAACGGGCACGAGCCTCATGCCCGGGGGAACGGGGATATGTGGGGTGGGTAGTGGCTCACGATCGACGTGTGCATGTCGATCGAATGGAGACTCCACGGTCTCCGACTGGGTGGGGGCGGGTCTCGACGGACCTGCACAGCCTACAGGGAAGTCCCTGACGGCTCGAATGGGACGTACTGGTAGTGGTGCGGCCTGAAAGGGCACTAGAGGCAAGTCAGCCTGCGGTGCCTCGGCCATCGGTAGGTCGGCCACAGCTGCCACGTCCCCGCCAGCGGGGGCCCACGCTGGGTCCTCGCTCGGGTCGGTCTCATCGGAGCTATCTCCGTCTGCGCCCTCTGCGGCGGCGTCAACCTCCATATCATCGTCCTCGGGATCGAGTACCACAACCTCGATCGGCTCAGCTGGCGGAGATGGGATGATCTGGATGCTACTGTCGTAGCTCGGTGCTACACTCCCTGCGTCTGACATCCTGGCAAAAGAACCGTACTAATATTTAAGTATTATTCATTAGATAGTTAAGGCACACATTTACGGTATTCTTCCTAACTTCTAATACTAAAATAACACGTATCATTACCCATGGCTAGCTTGGTCGGAATCTCCTCATACCCAGTGTTCTTTGGAAAATTAATTTATTGCGTTTTGCATTTATTTTGAAAGCTTTATCTTTTGAACCAAATCTGGTTATAGTTTAGATTTTCAAAATACTAATTCGCTATAACCTTGGCTCTGATACCACTTTCTGTCACACCACGCCTACGGCGGAAACACGTGGCGCGACGGTTCAAGAGGATTAAGCCAAGATTAATGCAAATCACAAGTTAATTAAAGAAACGGGCATTTATTCAAACGTTGAAAATCACGTCAAATTATTCATACATAACTTAAAATTGTTTTTAATATAAATAGGGAGGCTCCTCCCTATATCCCGAATTCCTTGGAATAGAGAGACGAGACCCCTTCACAACATCCAATGCCCAAATTGGAGATTCCCCCGACCCTGCTTGCCATGTCATCCTTCATCTGTCAATTACCTGAAAGATATGTTTAAAAATCGTCAATATATAAATATTGGTGAGTTCACAGGTTTTGGTTTAATAAAACTTTATCTCATGGGAATATCCTTGTTATGACAATTTATAGGAGTTGCAAGTTCCTACAATTAAATAATTATACTTAGGATCGTTTCGCTCGATATAATATGATTTCTTATTACCCGACCCGACTCACTTTGCCACATATTTATTTTCCCATTCAAATAAATATGCTAAGTTCTTGTCGTTTGGTAATATATTCTTAACGCCCGACTTGACTCACCATGCCGTACATTTATTTTCCCATTTAAATAAATGTACTAGGATCTTGTCGGTATTCACATGTTCGTAGATATACTTCACCTACTCGTCTCGGTTTTCCTTCTCGCATATCTATTTTCCCATTCAAATAGATATACTAGAATTTCGTCGAGACGAGCCTGTGTACATATATCAATGCGTGAATTTTACTTGTTAAGTCCATGAGTCGTTTAGCGTTTTTAATTCATTACGTTGTGTTTTCTCCCACGAATATTCTTTCTACACTTAGGAAAGTGTTACGCACGTTTCACCCTTGTTATATATATTTTATTTCTTAAAATATATATATATATATATATATATATTTTCATCTTGCCGTAATGGCATTTTTCTCATATGTCCGTTTATCCGTTTTCGTTAGTTCATGTTACTAAGTCTGTTAGTTAGCTTTTTCCACATTTTCTTCCAATATGCGTTCTATGGAGATATTATTCCTACTTCCAATTCCGAACGTATATTTCTTGGAAAAATATACTTTTGTATTTTTAGCCCAACTTCTTCAACTTGTATTCCAAAAATCTTTCCGATACTTTTATATTCCCATTTATATAAAAGTATCCATTTTTGTACAAGTTTTCCCAAGTCTTTACTAATATTTTATAAAACCTTTATTTTATAAAATCCTTATGTTAACTTATCCTCTTATTTTTATAAAACTTCTTTTTTTTATAAAAATACCTCTTTTAATTTGTACATAAGTAGGTTTCTCATGTTTATCAAAACTACACTTGGAAAAACTATTATTTACGTTTTTGACACCGAACTTTTCGTTAATGCATTTTTGGACCAAAGTTTCAAAAATACATATTTTAGTCCCTCAACTTTCTAAGTTACAATATTATCCCTTAACTTATACTTGTTGCATTTTTCATCTTATCCTTCAAGGTTAGCATTTTTCTTCCAACTTAGTGGACTTTGAAGAATCATTTTCTTAATGCTCGATTATTTTTACTTCATTCCACTTCTAATAATCTTATAATCCATCCTAGATGCTATTAACATGTGTGTTTCATGTTTTTATTCAATATATCAAATTTTCACTCATCCAAGTGAGTAGACTTTGAACATGGAACTTTTTCATCCATGATCATCTAACACATTTTAATATATTTTTGACATTAACTAGTCATCTTATGATGACAAAAATCATCTTTCATCATATTCAAGTCCTTTCCAAAATTCATGTTCCAATCATCATCCAACTCAAGTGTATGTTCATATTCCTACATTTTCTCAAAATATCACATTTATTAATATCCATCCAAGATTTATTCATGTTATTATTCTTCCATTTTTACTCTAGTAAGACACATTATTTCAAAACCATATTTTTCCATTAATGTACAACTTGCTCATAAAGACACTTAATATGAACATTAACAAACAAAACAAGGTTAAAACTTACTACTAGCTCAAGGCTAGGGAAGACAAGAACCTTGGATTGGATGGGGTTTTAGTGTGTTCTTCCAAAGGGTTAAGCTCCAAGCTCTTGAAACACACAATGGGGTTTTGAAGGATAGTGATCTAGAGGTGATTTGGTAGTGTAAAAATTGAAAGAAAAGTGTATGTGGGTGGGTGCAAGGCCACGGCCACAAGGAAGAAGGAAGAAGAAATTTTTGTGTTTTGCTTCAAGTGGGTGTATGTATGTATCTATATAATCTCTTTCAAATCTCCAAGATCACCCAATATCTTAGCTAGATTATGGAAGATTTGGAAGGGATTTAGTAAGATTACAAATGAAATCTTTGGGAGATTTAAGAGGGTGTTTGGCCGAGAATTAGAGAGAGAAAGAGAGGTGATTAGTTAGTTTTCTTGGCCAATCTTAATCCATGCATGATCATGATTATTATCTTAATAATTGGGTATTTAAGGAGATGAAGAGTTTAAGTGAGATAATGAGGATTTTACTCACTTGGGTGGGCCATAGGCCGGCCCCAAGGGGGTGTTGGTGGGGTCCACTTTGCTAAATAATACCCTTTATTAGTTAAGTTAATCTTGTGCGGGTACCGTCCGGGTATTCTTGGGTTTTTAATCGCGTGTCACCCGAATATTAAAATACCATTAATATTTCTTAAATATAGTCCAGTTTAATTACTGATAATGTATTTTGGCTTTTGTCGGGTGAAATTACGTGTTACGCGCGTATCGGGTGCGGTACGCGCACTTTATTTGTTACCGGGAGATTTGTACAATAAGCTTTCACGTATGGCTTTGGGTTCCCAAAACTCATTATATTTTGTGAAATTATCATTTATTATATATTCCAGGCGTCCGGGGTTCGTTTCGCTTATTTAATTTTTACCGGGTAATCGCCAGTGTCCACACCGGATAGATTTGCTTGCGCATGATCCTATCATGTTTTGTCATTAAACTTATGCATTCCTATGCATTATTTGGGAATTGCTATCTTTCTAAGGCCTTAGTTAAATAATCAACACATACTTACGTTTAATTACGTTAATCGCGTTTAATTAATTAGTACGGAATTACCTTAATTTTGCCGGTTGTTACATTTGGTCAATCGATCCACAATTACCCATATTGCATCGTGACCGCTTGCCGTCCTTGGCAACTTAGTTACAAAATCCATTGAAATCTGCTCCCACTTCCACACGGGTATCTCAGGTTGCTGTAACAAGCCGGAGGGTTTCTGGTACTCGTCCTTAACCTTAGAGCACATAAGGCACTTTCCCACGTACATGGCAATACTTCCTTTAATGTTAGGCCACCAATATAGTTCCTTCAAATCCTTGTACATCCTTGTCTAACCATGGCGTGCAAAGCCTCCTCCTTGAGGTTGATCTCCTTAAGAGCTTGTTGTTGAGCTTCACGAATGCGGTCTGTGAGGTTCGAATGGATCGTCAAACCTAGTGCACGTGCATGCAGGGGTTTGATGCATTCCTTTCGACTTAAGGCATCCGCTACGACGTTTGCCTTTCCGGGTGGTACTTAATCTCACAGTCGTAATCGTTCAGCAATTCAACCCATCTTCTTTTCCTCATGTTCAAATCCTTCTGGTCGAAGATGTGTTGTAAGCTCTTATGGTCTGTGAAGACAGTACACTTGGTTCCATACAAGTAATGTCTCCAAATCTTGAGTGCAAAAACTACAGCTTCTAATTCCATGTCATGCGTAGTGTAATTCTTCTCGTGAACCTTGAGTTGACGAGAGGCATACGCAATCACTTTGTCTCTTTGCATCAGCACAAACCCTAAACCCTGGTGTGAAGCATCGCAATAGACCACAAATTCGTCAGTTCCTTCGGGCAAAGATAAAATAGGAGCGCTGCACAACCTTTGCTTCAACAACTGGAAGGCAGCTTCTTGCTTCTCACCCGATTCAAACTTCTTATCCTTCTGAGTTAGAATGGTTAGAGATTGAGCGATCTTAGAGAAGTTCTCAATAAACCGTCGATAATATCCAGCGAGTCCTAAAAATTGTTGCACTTCCGTTGGCGACTTGGGCGCTTCCCAATTCTTAATTGCCTCAATCTTTGCTGGATTGACATGAATACCTTTCTCATTCACTACATGTCCAAGAAAGTGAACCTCGCGAATCCAAAATTCGCACTTGGAGAACTTAGCGTATAACTTCTCATTCTTTAATAGCTCAAGGATCAACTTCAAATGCTGTTCATGCTCCTCTTGAGTTCGTGAATATATCAATATGTCGTCAATAAAGACAATCACGAACTTGTCCAAATATGGCTTTCAGACTCTATCCATCAAATCCATGAATACTGCTAGCGCATTGGTCAGTCCAAACGGCATCACCAGGAACTCATAATGACCATAACGTGTCCTAAAGTATGCTCTCCTCTTGCACACGAAGTTGATGATATCCAGACCTCAAATCAATCTTAGAGTAGTAACTAGAGCCTTGCTGCTGATCAAACAGATCATCAATCCTGGGAAGGGGATAGTGGTTCATTATAGTGAGCTTGTTCAATTCACGGTAGTCTATGCACATCTGGAAGGATCCATCTTTCTTCTTCACGAACAACACATGTGCACCCCACGGAGAGAAACTCGGGCGGATGAATCCCTTGTCCAACAACTCCTGTAATTGGCTTGAAAGCTCTTGCATCTCAGACGGCGCTAGACGGTACGGTGAACGGGCAATAGGTGCAGCTCCTGGAGCTAAATCAATACGGAACTCCACCTGTCTCGGAGGTGGTAATCCTGGCAACTCTTCAGGAAAGACCTCCGGAAAATCTCTCACGACAGGGATGTCTTTGATCTTCAGCTCCTTTGACTTCTTCTCCGTCACGTGTGCTAGAAAGGCACGGTAGCCCTTGCGAAGGCACTTTTGTGCTTTCATGCAAGATATAATCCGTACAGTGGCTCGGCTGTTCTCTCCTTTGACCGAGAGAACTTCACCACTGGGGAGGGGGATACGGACAATCTTTTCTTGGCACACGATCTCTGCATGGTTCTTCGACAACCAATCCATGCCAACAACCACATCGAAACTTCCCAACTCGATGGGTAGTAAGTCGATAGGAAACTCTCGATCTCCTAAGTTTAAGGTACATCCTTCAACGACTTCTTCCGACTCAATAACCTTACCATTGGCCAATTCTATAGAGTAACGTACGCCCAACTTACTAGATCCTACCCCAAGGGTCTTTCTAAAGTGGGTTGACACAAAACCTAAATCGGCACCGGTATCGAAAAGTACGGAAGCATAAGTGTTGTTAACGAGGAACATACCGGTAACAACATTGGGATCCTCACAAGCTTCACCAGCTCCAATCACGAAAGCTCTACCGCGAGCTTGGTTCTTTAACTTTAGGCAATCCTTCTTGAAGTGATCCGCAGCACCACCCTCAAAGCATACTGGTTTCCCCGGAGGGTTACCAGCAGCCTTAGCGCGGAAGCGGGAAGTCTGATGCCCGATCCTCTTGCAGTAGTCACAACGAATGCTGTCACATGACCCGACATGATGATAGTTACATTTGTTGCAAAGTGGGTGCGGCCCACTATACTTCTTGCGGGGCTCGGCCGCAGTAGTAGTGGTTGCAACAAATGCCTGAACCATCTCTGGTTTCTTGTTAGACCTATTTCCACCATTTCTACCCTTCTTGGTATCCGACCACTTTCTTTTGTCACCCACGGTTCCTTTCTTCTCAACCTCCTTCTTAAGAAATGCGTCCATACGCACTGCGTCATCCGTAAGACTATGAGCGAGGGTGACGGCACCTTGAATGGTGGTGGGTTCAACAGCAGTTACCATACTGCGAATCTTAGGGGAGAGACCCCATATGTACCTTTCAACCTGTTTGTATTCTGGAGTGACCATGTGGGGTGTACTAGACGTGACAACTCATGAAAACGAGTAGTGTAGGCGGCAATCTCCGCTCCAGACATCGTCAGATTCCAAAACTCTGACTCCAGCTTCCGCAGCTCACTATGGGGGTAGTACTTCTCGATCAGCATGGACTTCAAATCGCTCCACGAGAGACCATACGGAGTATCTCTTCCCAGAGTCTGAACTTGCAAATTCCCCCAAGTCCAAGCCTCTTCCTGGAAGGTGCAGGTAGAGTACTTGACTCTCTGGTTTTCAGCACAACCGCTGATATCCAGAACTGATTCCATTTTCTTGATCTAACAATAAATACCGATCGCTCCTTCCGTCCCACGGAAACTCCATGGTTTACAAGCCATGAAAGTCTTGTAGGAACAACCATGAACCATTTTCTTATCGTCTGTGTCATAGATAATGAAACATCATCAACAACATTAGTGATCACAAGGTCACAGGGAGCATAGCGAATCGATATTTTACCAGTGTCGTTGTCACACGTCCTTCGCCTGCCATTTTCGCCAGATCCACCACTGGAGTCTATGCGGTTAGCGTCGTGCTGCGCAATGGCTTGCACAATCATGCGGGCTAGCTCTTCGGACGTGGTTGGGAATGTGCTGTCCTCGGTATTGCGGGCGTTCTTTCGAGGTGGCATGACTTCTTTCTATCATAAAAGATTTAAAAGAATGAGACACATATTTATCGAGAATATTGTCAATCATGTGCGCTCGAATAAACAATCATGAGATCCACAATAACCGAGACTCGCGTTTTTCCACAACCATCGGGTACCATAACAATAATGCATACTCATATATATAACATAGCATATAACAAGGATACCTAACTAAAACATGGCATAAATAGATAATAATAAAGAGACATAAATAAAGCCTAACATCGTCATTTCATTAATTCATTTTGTTTTAGTACATCGGTTTGTGATAATGATACAAAATAAGTAGATCGCTACAACCCAAACCATACCATGAAATGACCCAAAAGATACTACCATAGGTTAGGTTAGATAACTAGAGCTACAACTACCATAACTACAACCTAACTACTAAGGAGGTGGGGGGAAATGCAGCAGCTAAAGGGGCAACGACAGCCCTCATACTACGGTCTATCTCATCTAAATGGTGGTCAAGAATGTCAACACGCCTCCATGCCTTAACTCGCCCACGCTCAGCCTCCATGCGCTCACGCTCGGCCACCATACGTCCTCTCTTGGCGTCGTCCATTCATGCTCGTAGACTAGTAAGGTGGTCAATGATAGCAGTGTTGGTCTGGCTCTCTGCCTTCGCATTGGCGCCTAGCTCTTCCGCTCGCTCGCAGAGGTCACGGATGATGCCATCATGCGAACCTATCATGCCATGCACCGTATGAAGGGAATGACGCATAGGCAAGGTACCTAGAGGACTAGGTGTAGGAGGGTCAGCAGGGGGCTGGGAGGACTCAACAACATAAGCAGAGATAAAGATATCGTCGTCGGAATCCTTGTTTCGATGAGCCAAGTATCCTAAGCAGCTTCTTCCGAGGGGGCTCGCAAACTCAGCAGCATGGCTAGGCTGGACTGGTGCCACAGGCTCCACGGGCTGGGGCCTGCGCACACGCTTCCTGGCGGTGCATATAGTGCGCATACCATCAAGAAATAGACGACGAGAGTGTGAAGACTTCGGCACATCGGCGGGCAGCTCCACTACACGTGGAAGCACGGCTGGCGGCTCCGCAACCACAGGGTCTGGGACAGCGGTATCCGCAGCATCGCCATGAGCCTCAACGACAGGAACGTCAGGCTCATCATCCAACACGACGGGACCTAATGGCACGCTATCTCCTACAATGTCTACATACTCATCCTCCTCGGGCCCCGTATCGGCGAAGTAACCATCAATGTCGCTATCACTAGAAGTCTCGAGGACTACAAAGGAATCATGCTCTGAATCCGAAATAACAATAACATAAGTAGGGGTAGCCATGATCCTGTTAAAATCCAAAGTATACATATATACATTGATAAGCGTTAAGAACTCATGTGCTATACTCGCGTGAATGCAATGTAGAAAAAGGGCATGGAACTTGGGCAGTGCATCGTGATGAAAACATTTTTCATGCAAGGAAAAATTTCCGTTTGAAAATCGTTGTGGTTATAGTTTAGTTTTTAGAGAAAACTAGTTCGCTCTAACCTTGAGCTCTGATACCAATCTGTCACACCCCGCCTAGGCGGAAACACGAGGTGTAACCACGAAAGGTTTTCAAGCACAAGATATGAGCAAACATTCATATTTATTTATTTATAAAAGTACCACATGTGTTCAATGACAACAAGTTTCACAAGATACAGTTTAAAACCCTTTGCGGGGTCAAAAGTTTTAAAGACACGTTGTGTGGTGGTCGTGAATGTGAGCCCAATCGTTTCCCAAGTTCCATCCATGATTTTAGTTACGTGAAAAACATGCATGAAAACTTCGTCAACAAAATGTTGGTGAGTTCACGGGTTTTTGTAAAATGAAAAGTTTAATGAATTTCTTGAATGACCCATCATTGCCTAGCTAGTAGTAATGATGATAAACCATCATGAGTTCATAACCAAGCCTCGGCGAGTGGTGCCTCGCACATTGCATATCAATGCAATGAATCGTCATAAAATAAATGCAAGAACACTCATATATCACATATACCGGTTAGAGCGACTAAACGAGAGTGGGGGTGTCAACCCAATAGATCTATTCATATGTTTCTGGCTATATCCATAGTTAATGGTTATGATAAACTAATATACGAGGGCTTTAGGTAGTACTCTTATACACATCGCCTCATGTACACCAGTCAGCTACGAATTCATTCTAAAAACGAGTAATGATGCATGCTTTTCCCCAAAACACAGTAAAAAGGGGCCGTGAGAACTCACCTAAACTCCGCGTGTAGTCTAGCAAAAGTGTATGTCCGACAACTAGATATCTCGTCCTATATACATACATGGTACCTTAGATTTATACAAATATGTAATCTTTGGTACTCGTGGTTCACCCGATCCATAGCGATATGTTAGTTTAGCTTTTCTTGGTCACAACTATATATTACTTGAAATCAATAGTTTGTATAAGAAAATAGATCTTATTTTCCCAAGATATGATTCTTTCCATAAAGTATATGTTCCTTTTGAAAAGGGTTGTTTAGTTTATAAACACATTGATCTTTACTATACTCAAATATTATCTACACATGTATTCATATTTACTCATGCGTGTACCTATACTTACATCTATACATATGTGTATCTCCATACACAACCATATATAGGGATGTCTAAGGGATCTACACTTGTACATACATACCCATATACATATGCATCTTGGTAGTCCATACACACCTCTATCTATGCTTATGAGTTTGCTTTACACATACACACATACATCATATATATACACGCACGCATATGTATGTGTGTATACAAATGGACTTTGTTTTTACTACCTTAGTAAAGTAACATGATTCTTAGCTTCTTATATATATATATATATATATATATACATACACATATGTACACGCACACTGTTAGGATCTGAGTTTGATTGTTTTGATTGTTTAAGTAAAATGAGTAATGAAAGAAGTAAGTTATAAATGGAAAGTGCAGTGGAATAATAAATTGTAAATCAAAACAAGAGAATAATTATTTTTCAATCGAATGCTTTCATATATCAAATGATTACAACGTTTGTACAAGTACTACCCCTCAGCCTGATCACTCTGTGATTGTTTGTCTAAGAGAATGTTTTGAGTGATAAATAGAACAATACATGCACTGTTCTATTTATAGACAATCTAAACCTCTGAAGACCTAGGCTGACGTCACCTAAGACAGTGACCTCTATCAGAATAACAACATAAAACATTTGATGATACAAATAACTGTTACATTGGAAAACTCTGAAAGGTAAACAGCTGATGGGAAAACTCTGATGGTCTTGAATCATCTGTTGAAGCCTAAGTGTTGTTGGCTCCAACAGACCTTTAGTCTTTAGTACTTTGATTAGCAGTTGTTCTTCATCAGACCTTTGATCAACAGTTGTTCTCTAGCAGTTGTTATCTATCAGACCTTTGTAATAGAAGTTGTTCCAGCAGTTGTTAGGGTACAGCAGATGTTAGCAGTTGTTATCTATCAGACCTTTGTAACAATCTCCCCCTAGAACAGATGATGCCAAACCTAAGCTTTATGTTGATCTTTATTTCTCATCAGACTTTCTCTGATTTGCCCTTTGAACTGTAATTCAAAGCTCAATGAGAAGAAGTCTTCTGCATCTCTTTCAAGCTCCAAGTTTAGCAATGTTTGGAGATCATCTACACATAGGCCATGTGCATCATCCATACTCAACTTTTGGGTTTCTCCATCTGATCTGAGCAGAGTCAATTCATGGTTGTCTTTGTTGACCTTCCAATTTAGAAATTTTGAACCAGAGGATCTGTTGAGCTGCAAATTTATTTTTGATGAGTTAGGTGATGGAGGTCTCCCAATGAGTTTCCTGAGTTCTTCAGTTGTGGGATCAGAGAAATAGTGTACTTGGTTGAAGAGGCCCTCCTTTACAAAGGAATCAGCAAACTTCTTCAGGTCTTCTTCAGACATTTCCTTCTGTTTCTTGAACTGTCTCTTGGCAGCAACAGATAGGTCAGAAGTATCAAGTAAGCTGTCAAGTGTAAAGGCCTATTGAGATCTCTTCACAATGGGAGTATCAGAGTAAATTGGTTTTCTGGGCAGTGTAGGATCTTTCTTTCTATTCTCTTCCAATTTCTTGTATGTTTCAACCAGCCTTAGCTCAGCCCATCTTGCAACTGACTTCATCTCCCCATATTTGGCAGCCACAATTTCTTCTCTCATTCTTTTGAACTTCAAAGCTCTGGCTGGATCTCTGCCTTTCCTAAAATCAGGGGCAGAGACTTTTGCTGGGGGATTCTTAGCCATTTCTTCAATTCTCATAAGTTCTTTTTGAAGAGCATGAGTGGTCCAGCCTGCAAACTATTTCTTGTTTGCTTTGTAGGGCATGGTTGCCAAGATTTGTTCTAGAAGAGATTCCCTAACCACCCTTTCCAGATCACTGCTGAGAGGCATGGTAGACATGGAGTTGCTCAGGGTCTTAGCAACATCTTCAATCCTTCTCAGTTTGCTAAGCTCTGCTGAATGGATGCCCTGAGCAGTCCTGTCATCTTTCCCTTTACATCTCTCCTTGATGATTAACTCAGCCTGCTCAGTCTTGAGTTTAAGATATTGATCTATGTTTTGAGGAGCAGGAAAATTTAGAAGAGATGGGAAAGATCTGTCTAATGGATATTCAGTATTGTAGAAGGATTACATTCCCCCCTTGAGTAAATCAAGCTCAAGAGGATACTGAACAACCAATGGTATGATGGATGGTGGTGGTCTGTGAGATGTGAATTGAGAAGTGTTTGGTGAGTATGATGAAAGTGGGATGGCTGATATAGGTGTAGGCTTGGTGGTTGAAGTGGGAGGTGGTGATGTTTGTATGTTTTCATCTTGTACCTCAAAAGTTGATTTTCTTTTCCTTTTGTACAAGATGAGTGGTGATGGTGGTGTTGCAGTAGTGTTTATGTTAACATCTGTTGGCACTTGTGTAGGACCAGTAGATGTTTGGGATTTAGGTGGTGAAGTGGTTGTAGGTGGTGTATTGGTAGTTGTGGTAGTGGGTTTAGTTGTTAGTTTGGTGATAGGTTCAGTTGTTTTGGTGGCAGCAGTGGTTCTAGTAGCAGTTGTTTTAGCAGCAATAGTTTTGGCAGCAGTTTTGGATGGTGGTTGTCTGATATGTTTTGCAGGCATTTTCTTCCTTTTAGTGGAACCCACATCCTTAACTTCCTGTTGTTGCTTTTTCTGTCTTTGCACGAGAGCCTCTGCCTTGACTTCCAAAGTGTCAAGCCTTTTTTGCTTAGCTTCAGCAGCCTCTTCAGCAATAACATTTGCAGAGGTATCAACTTCTTTTGCTTTGCTAGTTTTGACAGTTTCCGCATCAGCAGAGCTTTGAACATTGGGTTGTTGTTGTGGTACTGTTTGGGTAGACCCTGGTTTGTTGGCAGCTTTTGATTTTCCCTTTTGTGAGGGTGGACAACCAAAGGGATCTAGCTTTGGCAATCTATCTCTGCCACTCTCCTCCTTTTTGGCATCATCAGTAGTGAATTCATCATGATCTTCATCTCTGAGAATTGTGGTAGGGGCAGAGCTAGTGGTCTTCAGCAGATGGTCTTTGATGGCTTTAATATCTGCTTGGGTATCTGTGTACCTAGCATCTGCCATAGTTCGGATCTGAGCCATGTAGGTTTCATGTGTTTGATCTGCTAGTTTTCTATGAGCTATGATGATGGGGGAAACTGATTTCCATAGCTCACTAGCAATTTCTTCTTTTGATGGTTGACTTTTAGTTAGAGCAGCCAAGGATCCCATAATTGTCTTTAGATCTGATTTAATATCAGCAACATAGGTTTCAATGGAGTGGACTCTAGCCGTCACTTCTTGGTATTTTAACGCATCACCTAAATTAATAGGATCATCTGGATTCCTACCAGTGGTAGTTGTATCTGGTTCAGTCCTAGGAGGTGAATCCTTAGAAAGAGAACTAGATGCCCCTTTGTCTTGGTTCTGGGGACTTCCAACTGATTTTGGGGTCACTATAGTGGCCTCATCAGTTGTTGCCTTCAAGGAAGTCTTAGCTATGTAACCACTGTCCTGTTGTGAGACAATGGTCTCTACATCAGTAGTGGCTGCTTCACTTGAAAACTCACCTAGAGTTTCATTTAACTCTAGGGGTGTAACCTCCTCTATTCGTGGGTTAGCTGATTGATTTTCCTCAGTCCCAGTCACTTGTTGGTGTATACTCTCATTGATGGGTGAAGGAGAGGAACTGGGAATGTCTTGAGTTTTATCAATAGCTTCGAACAATGGTTGCATTGTTAGAAGTACATGTGATGGTGAAGGTGGAGGGGTGAAAAGAGAGGTAGCCTTGGGAGAAGGGCTTATGATCATATGGGTGACTCATATGCCTCATGATGTGGTTCCCTTTGGCTTACAACATGATCCTTTTGTGAGGATTCATGAGGAGTTTGTTCAGGTTGAGATATATCCAACTATTGTGAGGAAGTAACAACAGTGGTTTCTTGTTGCTTTTGTGTTGCAACAGGGTTTTCCTCTGGTATCTCATCTTCCAGAGGCCCCTTTGTGGGTTTTGTGGTGGTTTTTGTAGATGGACATTTTCTTTTGGAGGTGGCTGGTGTGGGTTTCACAGCTTTAGATGTAGTGCCATGATCACTAGGAGCAGTGGGCTGAACAACAGAGGTTTGGGAAACAGTTGCTGTCTTAGTCCTCTTTGTTTATGTTTTTGAAACTTTAACTTGTGACACCTTTTCTTGGGTGTTTGAACATAACATTCTTGTAAAAGTTTCATCAGTTAGACTCTTCTTTGAAATGATTTACCCTTTTTAAAATCTTTTTCAGGCAACACCTTTTGAAGGATTACACTTAAAATTCTTGGGTATATCAGAAAAGCATTATTAGACCCAGACATTATGGCCTTCATGTAACACCCCAACCGATGGCGGAAACATCGAGGTGTCACGTATGAATGATTGTTCAGTAGCTCATGGTAATACATATGTTTAAATAATCATTTATTCCATTACAATATTGAGTTACATTAAAGTCTTGAATGGAATCTAATACGTCAAACAAACAACGAAACTTCAAATAAGTCCTCATGCTAGCTCTAGACTTCAAGCATCAATATTTCCTGTTGAGTTTGGAAAAATGGGGGGGGGGGGGGTCAACTAGAAGTTGGTGAGAATACATAAGCCATGTCAAGCAATTAAGTTTAAGAATAAAAGTTTAGCAATTCATATGTCTATCGTAAGTTTAAGTCTACATGAATAAACATGAAATGTTGAATCGACATAACCAAACCTCCGACTAGTTTAGGTCCATCCCGTCATCCACGGTTCACCTTAATAATATGTTGGAACGATAACAATCACTCGCGCTCCCCATAAAAGATGGTCAACGAATCTAGGTGGGATTGTCAATCCAATAGATCTATTATTGAGTATCGTCGGCTTGGCCATAGCTAATGATTATGTATTGTTGAAACTTGTTGAAACTGTTGTGGTTGTCTAAACCATGAGGCATTAAAGTTTACAACTATACATGTATGTATAATTGCTTATGTATAATGTCGCAAGTATAAAGAATTGCATAAACATGGTTACGTAAACTCACCTTAGCAAAGTATTAAGTCTCGAGAAATAGAATATGTGTAGCCCCAAAGTTGCCAATTACAAGAGCTTATAATCAAAGCTTCAATTGTAGAAGTAATAGACTATAGAAGAAAGGTATGAGGGAAAGTTTAATCGGATTGAAACAATCGATTTAGAGGTGCAAAGTATAATGGGTCATAGGTGGGTTTTTATACTAGTTTTGGATTCAATTAGCCATTAAAATTGGTCAACACCATAATGTAAGGTTTTATGATGAATTGACTATTTGACTAAGACTTTGACTGTTTGACTAAGAGTTTGACTAGGACTTTGACCAGGACTTTGACTGTTTGACTAAGACTTTGACTAGGACTTTGATCAGGACTTTGACTATTTGACTATCTTCGTAGACTACGAGAACTAAAAAAAAATATCAAAATTTCTAATTTAATCAGTTTTAAGTTCCGGACTTGTTTCCTTCGGTTTCTAAGTTGTTTTAGGACCGAAAATTAAGGGTTTTGAGTATCAAGGTCTGAAACATACGTGCTCGGGTGTAGATGTGAGTATAAAACGTGCTATACTTTTACTTATAAAAATTATAAGTTTTATTAAATTATGACTTTTGGTCCTATTAAAATAGGAGGGTTAAAAATGAAAATTTTGAAATAGTTGAGTGACCAATTATGCACATTTATGAAAAGTGAAGGGTGCAGGTTGTCACAGTCTCCCCTACTATAGAAAATTTCGTCCCGAAATTATTAAAAACACAAGGTTGAGGGTGTTTAGGTAGAAATTAGGGCAGCTGTGGTTTGGGTTAAGGCACGACATGAATTAGCAAGGAGAATCTAGTAAAACGCTAAACTTTAAGTTTTAGGAATCCTAAAAGAAATGCATAAGTTGATTGACTATATGAAAACCAAATGAACTACCAAAACCTTATTAGAATTTCACACTACCTTAACGTACCTGTAAATTCATGATTACGTTCCGGACCGTAATCACCAATTTACCTTACATTAGGGTTTTGTGTCCTTCTATGACTCTAAACACACATGTAAGTAATGCAAAATAACCTTGTGATTGAATCGTATACAATGTATCCAAAAATGAGTCCAACTGTTGAGCAGGAAAAAGACTTCTACCAGTCAGTGAGTAAGAACCTCTACCGATTGTTGAGCAGGTGCGATAGCCTCTACCAGTCGTTGAGCAGGTTGTAGGGCCTCTACCGACTGTTGAGTAGGCATGATGACCTCTACCAATCGTTGAGTAGGTTATTTGGTACTCAACTAACTGTTGAGCAAGTACTTCATCCTCTACCAGTTGTTTGATTAAGTGTACCAATTATTTCACACATAAATTGCAAATTGATAATATGTACATATAAACAATCAAGTATCAAGCATAGCATGCGAGTTGTAATAGTGTTGTCCTAGACAAGGTTAATGACTCTAGGTGTGTCTATAGCAAATAGTTTATATTCCATGATTTCTAGTATCAAATGTTTAAATATGGTAGATAATCGAATCCTCGTGTATAACTAAGGATTAAGTTTGATGCAACACACAACCAAGTTTCAATAGTTTGGTTATCATGGGTAACTAGTTCATGTTTGAGAAGGTGTAGGATATGAATTTAGTTCTTGAGAGGATGATGAAAAATCTTGAAGCAGAATCAAGGTTGTGAGAGATAGTGAATGTGAAGATAGTTGATAAAGAGTTTATTTTATAGTAAGGAGATTATGTAGTGGTGTAAATTTTGGGGTTTGGATCAGAGGTTATAATCAAGTGTATAAGAAAACATGATTGTGGTATATGCCAAATATTGTAAAAATTTGAACAAGTTGAAAATGAGTGAGTGTCGATGGAGAATCTAGAGACTAGATATTATTCCTATGGAAAAAAAAATTATTTTCAAAATTGGTTTTGTACATAAAGCAAAAGTTGTTAAATAGTACAAGCTAAGTAGGCTTTGATTAAAATATTCCCGTTAGTTGGAGATTTCAAACATGACATTAGGTTTTGAAGATCAAGGTTCTATTAGTGATTTTTAATAGTTTAAAGCATTATATAGAAAATTGTTTGTTACATCAATAAATAAACAATTGAATTTAAGTTCGAGGACATCTTTTGACAAAAAAAAATTGTACTTTGTAAAGTTACTAGGTAATGAAAATACAACAAGATTTAGAAATCTTTAGTTTGTGCTAAGGTATGAGGTTATAGTTTTTTTAAAAAAAAAAAAATAAGTAACATGTGGAGAAATGAAATAATATGATTTGGGTAGGGTGTTGAATATTTAAAAAGTGGCTAAGATGGTAAGGTGAAGTGTGATTGTGAAATCCATAGATGGTTATGAAATGAGATTGATTTAAGCTGTAAAATTTTGAGATTTTAGAGCTTAGTTTAAGGAAAGTGAGCGTAATCATTTATTCATTAATTAAAACGAATAAACGAAAACGTTGACTTATCAAAACTTCTAGATTCTAATAACATAGTGAAGACATGCTTTAGCCTATAAGTGAACACTCATCCCGAGAATTCCCAGGTAGGCATCCGGGTCCCTCGTCTGATTGGGATTTATGCGCAATGCCAGTCCTAGACAGAAAACTCAGAATACAGGCGTTCACCCTTCCAGATTGCACGTGTTCGTTATTAAAATCTAGAACTTCGACGAGATCTTCAAGGTGGTTCAGGCAAAACCTGAGGATTTGTCCTATTAGTCTAAGAGTAGATCTTGTGTTGGAAAGCACTCTTCTTGTAGGGACTAAAGTAGGGATAAGAAGTATAAGGGAGATAGAGAATAGAAACAAGTAGGGTTGCAAGTAAAAGGAGCAAGTACTGATTATAATCCTATGGTTATAGACTAGATTATTTTCCTAATAACCTAATTCCCTATAACCATGGCTCTGATACCAATCTGTAACACCCCAACCGATGGCGGAAACATCGAGGTGTCACGTATGAATGATTGTTCAGTAGCTCATGGTAATACATATGTTTAAATAATCATTTATTCCATTACAATATTGAGTTACATTAAAGTCTTGAATGGAATCTAATACGTCAAACAAACAACGAAACTTCAAATAAGTCCTCATGCTAGCTCTAGACTTCAAGCATCAATATTTCCTGTTGAGTTTGGAAAAATGGGGGGGGGGGGGGGGTCAACTAGAAGTTGGTGAGAATACATAAGCCATGTCAAGCAATTAAGTTTAAGAATAAAAGTTTAGCAATTCATATGTCTATCGTAACTTTAAGTCTACATGAATAAACATGAAATGTTGAATCGACATAATCAAACCTCCGACTAGTTTAGGTCCATCCCGTCATCCACGGTTCACCTTAATAATAGTTGAGTGACCAATTATGCACATTTATGAAAAGTGAAGGGTGCAGGTTGTCACACTTCACATTTGATACTAAATCCAAGTACAGGCCTTGGGATAGATTGAAGCCAGATTCTGACAACATAGCATATCCCAAGTACTGAATTCTCAATGGGATTTCATTGAAGGAAGTGGATTTAGGAGAGACACAGAGAAGGAGTGTATTAAAGAAAAATTTCATGACTGGTGGGAAAAACTGTTTGAAAAGAGTTGATCTAGTCATTTGTGAATCATAACCCCTTTCCTGAAACTCAGTGTGAAGGTCAGCCTTAGGGAAAGAGTCGTTACCTGACAGGTCATTCAATGAGAAGGTTGTGGATATTAGTTGGGGGGTAATGGCGATATTTGTCTCTACAATTTTTGAGATTATGGTTGTGGGCTTTTTGTCCTGTAGAAGAACCTCAGCATTTAACCAAAATTCTTGCAGAGTATCAAGGTAGATGGGAGCATCAGCGGTTAGTATTGTCAGGTATTTGGATTTGAGAATGATGTCGATGGTGGTATGGAACGGGACGTTTTCATCTGTTTTGACCAGATATGGAAGGTAATTGTGGGTGGCTTTAGCCTGAAGATCCGACGTAATGGATTTCGAGTGTGAGGATAGGAGGAATTAAAGTGAGGGTTTGAGGTTGAAGAAGGCGGTTTCAGTATTTTGAATACAATGAGACAGTGTAACAACTGTTGTGGTAAAACAGGGTTTCTATAGTCTCTGGTGAAACTACTGATGTGGCCAAAACTCTGCTTTTGAGAGCAGACGTGGCAAACATCTGGTGGCATACAACTGTTGCCAAATGACTGATGCAAACAGCTGTTGTTCTACCAAAGTGCTGATGCTAACAGCACTTGGGTTATATATATAATGGAAACAGTTGTTTTGAGGACTGTGCAAAATGAGCAGTGTTTTGCACATTTGGTCCATGGGTATTATGGGAAACTTGATAAGTGTTGGTCTGTGGCCTTTGATTTGGATAGGTAATCATAGGTGTACCATGTTGACTCCTACATTCCCTAGCGAAATGACCAAGTCTGTGACATTTATAACACTTAATCTTTGATTTATCCAACCCTACCTTTGACCTACCAGTCAACCCTGGAAATCTTCTGCCAGTTTTCTTGTTAAAATTGTTAGTTCTTACACTGAGCAGAGCCAATTGGTGCATAATGACCATTTCTTCCAAATCATCAGGGTCAAAATACTTTAGGTCGTCATACTCAAAGGATATGTTATTCAAATGCCTGGATATCACCACCACTTGCTGTAAAAGCATAGTTTGATGAATAAGAGTCAGAGTTAAAACCTGAGTTAAAACTTGAAGTTATGTTAATGAAATGATCATAACTCTGATCCTTATTGTTACCAGGCACCTCATCATGACCCAAAAGTGCTGTATTACCAAATACATAATCATCAGACATTTTTCCAGAGTCCTGGAGCTTCTTTTTCTGGTTAAGCTCTCTCTCATAGGTCAAGAGCTTACCATGAAGCTGGGTCAGTGATAGGTCCTTAAATCTAATTGAGTTTCTCATAACTATAGCAATAGTGTCCCATTTGTCTGGTAATGATCTTAATAACCTATGGTTCAAAGTTGAATTAGGGTAAGTTAGACCAACGAGCTTTAGTTCACTAATGAGACAGTTAAACCTCTCAAATTGCTGAGTTAATGACTCTCCCTTTAGATGACTGAATGTTTCATATTGTTGGTTAAGTATTTCTCGGTTGTTTTCAATAACCTCTTCAGTCCCACCAAATTGTTCTTTCAATGCATCCCACAACTCCTTTGCACTGTTACAGTGTAACAACCCAGCATAGATATCATTGGGTAGAGCCATGGCCACAATACTGAAGGCCTTGGTATCTAACTCAATTTTTTGAAAATCCTGGTCGGAGTAGTTTTCAAGTTTCTTAGGCTCTTGAACCTTTGGATCTTCGGTACTTGGCACCATCGGAACATGTGGTCCGAAGATAACCAACTTCCAACACCCAGTGTTCTGTTGAGCTAGAACATGGCTCATCCGACGTTGCCAGATATTGTATTCAGATCTGATAAGCATCGGTGGCTTGTTGTTCGTGCCAGTGTTATGTGGATCGTGATTGATTAACGCCATTCTCTAATTGTTTTTAAAACAAAAGTCTGTTTAAAAATGGTTGAAACGAAAATAAACTATTACTCTGTTTTCAATCCGACAAACAAATGATATCAATAATTGTTAGCTGATCTATTTATATTAAATTGATTGGTTAGATCGAATTTAATTGACCAAGCTCTGATACCAATTGTTAGGATCTGAGTTTGATTGTTTTGATTGTTTAAGTAAAATGAGTAATGAAAGAAGTAAGTTATAAATGGAAAGTGCATCGGAATAATAAACTGTAAATAAAAAGAAGAGAATAATTGTTTTTCAATCGAATGCTTTCATATATCAAATGATTACAACGATTGTACAAGTACTCCCCCTCAGCCTAATCACTCTGTGATTGTTTGTCTAAGAGAATGTTTTGAGTGATAAATAGAACAGTACATGCACTGTTCTATTTATAGACAATCTAAACCTCTGATGACCTAGGCTGACGTCACCTAAGACAGTGACCTCTAACATAATAACAACATAAAACATCTGATGATACAAATAACTATTACATTGGAAAAATCTGAAAGGTAAACAGCTGATGGGAAAACTTTGATGGTCTTGAATCATCTGTTGAAGCCTAAGTGCTGTTGGCTCCAACAGACCTTTAGTCTTTAGTACTTTTATCAGCAGTTGTTCTTCATCAGACCTTTGATCAGCAGTTGTTCTCTAGCAGTTGTTATCTATCAGACCTTTGTAACAGCAGTTGTTCCAACAGTTGTTAGGGTACAGCAGATGTTAGGGTCAACAGTCTTTTGGGAGAAGCAACTTGTAAATGTTGTTATTATTAAGGATCAATTATGTAGTATATTTTGGCTTTCCAATCATCTGTTCTTCTTCTAGGTCAGCAGACCCAACACGCACATACATATATATGTGTATGTATGTCCACGCACACACATACATTCATACGCATACAGATACACTAACATCTATGGTGTTGTTTTATTGTAAATAATTACTAGGAACTAAGGTGAACCATGTGTAAATCAATAAAGTAAAGAAGTAATTAGGCTAAGGTTTATACCTCCTAATGGATCCAAGATGGGAGGCAAAATGCTAGTGCTTCCTTGGTTGCTCCTAAGGTTGTTGTGGTGTGTGTGTGTGTGTCGAGTAGAGTGAGAGCAAGGGAGGGTTGTGGTGTGGTGAAATGAGCACCCAGGGCCTCCTTATATAGAGGTGGAGTTGAGAAGGTGCAAGGAAGCTGATTAACAATTTAGGTAAGTAAACTTCTATGGATTTGGGTGATCAAAGAATCCTTCCTTATTAGGCTAGTAATCTCCATATGTTCCATATCTTAGTGACAAATCTAATGTCTTAATAATGTCATGGGAAGTGACTAATCTTGTGTTGGTGTTGGGTGGATTCTAATCATGATTGACCACAAATAGATGTCAACTTATGGAACTAATAAACACATGTGATTATAGAGGTTGACCATGATTAAAAAAAAGAATTAGAGGGACATAGGGGGGCGACGGTTTGGTGGTTGCAAGGAAGGGAGGTGTCTCTAAATGTGGTAATGATCTTTCATGGTTCTTGGTGATTAAGGAATCTTACTATGTTTAGCTAATGATCTTGCTTTTGTCTCAAATCTTACTAGCATATCACGGATCTTAATCATATCTTAAGGTTGACTATCCTTCCATGATGATGTTTATCTTAATAAGATTAAAGTTAATGTGACAACTCATGAGGATTCTTAGAGGTCTAAACAAGCATGTGTTGGATTAGAAAAAAAATAATATGATTGGGGAGTGGGGGGGGGGGGGGGGGTTCGGCTGAACAAAGAAAGGAAAGAGGAAGGAACAAGTGAACTTTAACAAATGGGGTAAACCAACATTCTTGATCTTAGGTGTTTAAGGAATATTACCTTATATAGTTAAACCACCAAATCTTGTATTTAATAGTTTTAGAAAGAATATTAAGACATGACACTACATTGATTATGTTCCCAGTGTTTAATAAGAAGTAAGACTTTAAACTAAGTGGTGGTGATCATTTTTTACTAGTAGTTTTCATAAATACTAGTGTTGATCACTTGTTTTTACCAAAAATGGTTAAGTTTATAAAGAACTAGTTAGTTTAATTAGGATGTAACAAAAAGAATAAGTAGCGTTACATAAAAATATGTTAACTAGTTTCTTGTACTCTTGTTCATATATGTACATATGTGCCGAAAATATACATATATATATATATATATACATATATGTGTATGTCGTGTACACATATTCACATATGTATAAGTATGCTATTTAAATAAATACTAGGCTTTATACATTAAAATCCATGATGCTTCGCATTTTGTTATAAAATAAATGATACGGGTGAAATTATACTTGTTCGGAAAATCTCTTGTAAACATATAGACTTATGTCACCAAAACTCATTGATACGGGTGAAATTATACTTGTTCGAACATTGCTAGACTATCTCGGGGGACTTGTGCATATAAAATGTCATGAATAATGCATGTAAAATTAAGCATTGACTAGATAGTGTACGGAATTTGACCTGGATAAGTGGCGGGTGTCACATTTGGCCCGCGCCGTTGCTGACGTGTTGTAGAGATATGGGATCGTGCGCATGCGCGGGTGCATATCTCTTCAAGTCCCCCTAGTCTAGTGTTCTGTATGCGTAGCATGCGGGACACTGGACTTAGAAAATGAGAAGAAAAAATCTTGGTGGTTAATTACGGGGGTTAACTGTGCTCTTTGTTTATTGCTGTGCGCCTGATGTGGAGTGTAAACGCGGGCTGCATGAAGGCGGACGTCACTAATTAATGCTCACATCAGAGCGGTAAGGGTGTGGCTGGTGAGCCGAAAAGTCTCTAGCAGTTGTGCTTTTTCAAAGCGTGGTGGGACCCAGCTGTCGTGTCGTTTTGCATGGGCTTCTCTTTCCATGACATGTCACGTCCTGATTGGTCGGACATGCAACACAAGTGTTCTTACTCCAAGGTCACTATTAACCGACCTATAATACCCTTGTCCTTCTCTTCTATTTCCATACTTGTTTGAATTTCAAAAAACCTCTGTCTTTCGTTGCTTTCATCTTAAATCTTTCCCTTTGCTCTCAAATCTTTCCCTTTCTTGTGATTTATGTGATTCTGCTGATGGAGACTTCTTCGCACAATGTCATAATCAAAGATAACAAGAAGAAAGGAGGTAAAAAGGGGGATGGTGGGTCCAAGAAAGACAAAAAGGGTCATCCACTCGCCGAGGAAGTTATGGCGTCATGGACAAAGGATGAATTTCGCAAGTTTTGCAAGCTCTACGGGATTCTTTCTGCATATGAGCCTGAGATCCCTGAGGAAGGGAGAACAATATTGCACCCGCCTCTCAGGAAGGTAGGGGTTTATGGCGTATATTTTAAAGAGTGCAACTTTAGGCTTCCGATAAGTAGCTTTTTAGGCTCTTTCCTCTAAGTGTTGGGTATCCTCCTAAATCAGGTGCACCCCGGGTTGATGTCCCATTTATTATTTTTTGAATTTTGCTGTCGTGCCTAGGATATCGAACCAGACATTGACATGTTCTATGTTTTCTACACTCTTGGTGCTGCGGAGAGTTGGTTTTCATGTCGCCCGCGCCATGGGGTGTTGCCATGCGCGAGGTCTGGGGCCAAAAGCTTTCCGTAGTGGAAGCCTAATTTCTTCTGGGTAGCGGAGGATGTGGTGTCATTCAAGATGTACCGGAGGAGTATTGAGGAGGAGTTTGAGAAGGTTGAGCTCCTTGATTATCAGGATAAGGCGTGATTTAAAACTTTGACTAGCCACCCAGTCAACGTTTGCCCTATTCTTGAGATTTTGGTTATGGCTGGTATGAGCCGGAATTACAGTGTTGAGGGGGCAATCCTCATTTGACTGAGGACGGTAAAGGTAAGCTTTACTCCGATCCTCTTCTTTTGTTTGTCTTTGCAGGTTTTCTGTGCTGGCTCACTTGTTATTTTTTTGTTTGCAGATCTTGATAGTTTATACCATGTGTTGCTTGGCGGGGATAACATGAGGTTTGCTTTTCGTGAGCTGGCGGAGGGGGAGCTCTATATTTTGGAGAGGTCATGGGATACTTTACTGTGCCCCAAGGTTCAGGAAGCTCCGCAGACCAAAGTGTCGCTCCCATTGCTGATTGGTGAAGCAGGTGCTCCTTCTTCACCCTTTTTTGACGTTTCCCCCGTTAACATGTTTATGCATACGGGGTATCCGCTTATTGTTATTTCGAGTGATGAGTCGTGTCGCTCGAGTAATTCCTCATCCGCATATGTTTCGTCCGCAGGTGGCAGCGACAAGGTGCCCTCACCTATACTTGTGCATGAAGATAGTGATGAGGAGACTAAGGAGGATGATTTCATCATGAAGAGGGTGCGGAACCCGAAGAAGAATGTGGATAGCGGAAACACTGATGGTGAAGACTTTTGTTTTATCTTGAACCACCTTGTGGTTAGTCGCTACCTTCAGAATTATAACCCAATTGAACGTGGTTACGTTGAACTTTCAGATGCATTCACTCAGAAGGAGCCGTCCACTATTGACCTGACTAAAGCGTCTGAAGATGCACTGGTGGAGAAGCCTCTTGTTGCGGAGTCATCTAAGTCTACGCCTATCCCAGACTTGACAAGGGTTGTGTATGAGGTGCATGAGCCCAAGAAAACGAGGTCTAAGCGTTTAAGATCTAAACACTCATCCGCTGGGAAAGGAACTGCTGGGAGTTTGTCATCTCCTGCTGGGAAGAAGGTGCCGAGGATGATTTACTTGGTGAGTATCCCTTTCTTTTTATGTGTTCTGTTCACATTGAATTGTGCTTATTTATGATGCTTTTTGCGCAGCTAATTTGATTGCGGGGACTGATGGCGGAGGGGATCAGGGGACTGTGGTGGCTGCGCAGTTTATTGAGGGTTTTATTGTAAACCCTTTAGAGAAAGAGAAAACGCCCTCCCCACAGACATATCATTGTTTACAAAACATTGTTTAATATGCTTCGGAGATGGAGTAACTTCCGTGGTCTGTACAAGTCTTTTTGTTTCACTAATTACTACTATTCCAGATACATCATGGTACGGGATTATTTGGACTACAAAAGGAAACCAGATTATAGAGCAAGATCTGATAAGTAATAGTCAACAAATTGGGATTCATTTATCAACAGATTTTTTTATTCCGTTTGAATTCATTTCAATAAAAAAATCTGTTGCAAAACGGTAAAAGTGGGGCTGTGACACTCACCTCGGATTGCGTTACTTGAAAATAGTTAAGTAATTATGCTATGATAGCCCTAAATAGCGGCGCCCCATCATAAGATGTGTATAAGTATCCGGACTAACAACCCGCAGGTTAACTAGTCCCCGAATGTCCAGACCATAACCATAAATGTTTGAAAACACATTTGACTGTTAAACTGACCGTACCAGACAAGACCCGACATCCCATTGGTGACCCGACATCCCACGTGTTAGGTAATTACAAGACATCATGCATCATATGCAATTAAACACTTAATACGCGCAATAGTTCACCTAGTCTAGCATAATGTCAAATTAACGCATAAACAGGTCCGAACACGTGTCACTAAGTCATTGGGTGTATCCCGGGGTTCCTATCATGTTCCTAGGTGTCAAATCATGTTCCGGGATGTCAAAATGCGTTTACGACAGTAGTACACGCGATTAGGAAACTTACATGCGATTAGGAAAAGTCAACTAGTGAGTAGGGGGTTTAAATAGGCGAGTAGGGGCCTAGTCGCCTGATGTATTAGGCGAGTAGGCTGTACTCGCCTGATACATCAGGCGAGTAGGCTGTACTCGCCTGATACATCAGGCGAGTAGGGCCCTATTCCCCCCAAGCATAGCTGTTGCGCGTTTTCGCGCGTCAAACCCTCCAAATCAAATCCGAAACATGTAAAAACACCCAATATCAAAACTAAACTATTAGCCAACCCTTTCCAAGCAAAACCCCCCAATTTATCTCTGCTCTAACGGGCTCGGTGCGATTATTTCCAAAAATGGCAAAAAACTAGGTTTCATTAACTATGAAATCTTTCCTTAAGTAGTAAAGATCAGATTACACCTCCTACAACTTGTAATTCATCATCCCTATGTTATAGCATCATTCTAGCATGATTTCTAACCATAAACAAGCAATGAATCATATCATAACATCCTAATTCTTCAAGAATCACCCAAATGGGTCAAAATGCATACTTTCATCTAAAACTATAACAAGAGCTTAAACTCATAAATAATCATCCTAACAACACCTACACATTAGAAGTACATCAAATTCATGGAAACATTCATGTTATAATCACCAAAAATCATCATATGCATCAATACTTCACATATAGCAAGTATTATGGTGTAGACTTGTTTTAGAACTCATTTCCAAGGTTTTTAAAGACTCATTCTTATCAAAATAAGGTCTGGACTTTTGGGGAACCAAAACAATAACATTACAAAGGATTAGGATGAAGAACACACCTTGGATTTTATCAAAGAAAGGTGTATAAGCTTGGAGATGGTGGGTTTTGATGCAAAACAAGTTCCAGAGGTGTTTCAAGGTGTGTGGGAGGCTTAGGATCAGTTAGCGTTGCACAAATGGTGTTTGGGGAGTCAAGGGTTGTATTTATAGGTGTTTTGACTCGTGCACAACAGTACATGCGAGTAGGAGAGAAGTTCAGGCGAGTAGGGCTCCTACTCGCCTCTATACTGGCGAGTATGGCCCTATTCGCCATCAGGCTTCCCCTACTCGCCCCAGCAGGTGGCGATTAGGAGCTCCCCAGGCTCCTAATCGCTTGTAAGGTCCTGGAACGGGTTTTTGGCTCGTTAAACACTATTTTAACACATATAAACACGTATTCACATACCGACAAGTCACATAATGATTACAAACACATAATGCACGATAACTAACACGTTTACATCTGTTCACCAATTCCCGGGACTCGAGACTTGCGTGTGTGCGTTAAACCCGGCGATTCCATGAATCACTAATCCTTGTACACATGGTTATGGACCGACTCCCGATGATCCCGCGGATCATCGTAACGACTCCCGATGATTCCCAGAATCATCGTACCGACTTGACTGACCCCATTAAGTACGTAATATGCATGACTCTCTAAGGTAGACTTGTTAGTTTAGTCAATGTTACTAACCTGAGTTTGCCGGGTGTCACATCATCCCCCTGTTGAAAGAATTTTCGTCCCGAAAATTGCTCAAGGCCAAAAAGGAAGAGACGAAAGAGAAGAAAATTTTCCAGTTGCCACATCATCCCCCTGTTGAGAGGAATCTCGACCCGAGATTCATTCAGTTTCAGCAGAGACATGCCTTGATTCGAACGCGCGTTTAGGAAATAAATGGGGATACTTAGCCTTCATTTGATCTTCCCGTTCCCACGTGAATTCCGGTCCACGGTTTGAGTTCCAACGAACTTTAACACTGCGGATTTTACTCCGACGAAGGCTACGGATCTTATAGTCAAGAATTTCAACCGGTTCTTCCACAATACGCAGACGATCATCCACCTTGATCTCTTCGAGAGGAACAACTAAAGATTCATCCGCCAGACACTTCTTGAGATTAGAGACATGGAAGACATTATGAACATTACTGAGTTCAGCTGGCAGATCAAGCCTGTACGCTACCGGTCCAATTCGTTCCAGAATTGCGAACGGTCCCACGTACCGAGGATTCAATTTGCCCCACTTCCCAAAACGTATAACGCCCTTCCACGGAGATACTTTCAATAAAACCCTGTCGCCAACCTCAAACTCTAGAGGCATGCGACGACGGTCAGCATAGCTCTTTTGACGATCCCGAGCTGCTGCCATGCGGTTACGGATTTGTACGATCTTCTTAGAAGTCTCGTACACAAGTTCCGGGCCGGTGAGTTGACTCTCACCCACCTCAGCCCAACAAAGAGGAGACCGGCATTTCCGCCCGTAAAGAGCCTCGAACGGAGTTGCCTTGATGCTAGAATGGTAACTATTGTTGTAGGAGAATTCCACCAACGGTAGATGACTCTCCCACCCCTTGCCAAAAACGATCACACATGCCCAGAGCATGTCTTCTAGTGTTTGGATTGTCCGCTCACTTTGACCGTCAGTTTGCGGATGATAAGCTGTGCTCATATCTAACTGAGTACCCAGAGCCTTATGCAAAGACTTCCAGAAGTTAGAGGCGAACCGAGAATCACGATCAGAAATAATAGAGACAGGCACCCCGTGCCGAGAAACCACTTCCTTAAGATATAAACGTGCCAGACGCTCGAGGCCGTCGGTTTCTTTGATAGCGAGGAAGTGCGCAGACTTTGTCAACCTATCAACAATCACCCAGATCATGTCACAACCACTGGGCAATTTCTGGAGTTTGGTCACAAAGTCCATCGTAATCCGCTCCCACTTCCACTCGGGGATTTCAGGCTGTTGTAGAAGGCCGGACGACTTTTGATATTCAACCTTGACCTTGGCACAGGTCAAGCACTTGCTCACGTATGAAGCCACATCCGCCTTCATGTTCGTCCACCAATAAAGTATCTTTAAGTCTTGATACATCTTATCGGAGCCGGGGTGAATAGAGTACCGGGACTTGTGAGCTTCATCAAGAACGAGCTCCTGCAAGCCTCCAAATAAAGGGACCCAAATATGTTCAGCGAAATAATGCAGGCCATCAGACCTGAGCTCAAGGTGGCTATCAGCACCATGCATGGTTTCAGCTTTAAGGTTTTCCTCCTTCAAAGCTTCTTGCTGCGCCGAACGGATCCAGTCAGGTAAGCCGGAATGGATAGTGAGCTGAAGAGCTCGAACGCGATGAGGTTTAGCGGTTTCATTTCTGCTCAAGGCGTCTGCAACCACATTCGCCTTGCCAGGATAGTATTTAATAGCGCACTCGTAATCATTAAGAAGCTCGACCCAACGACGTTGTCTTATATTCAACACCTTCTGATCAAAGATATGTTGGAGGCTCTTGTGATCGGTGTAATATTGCACTTGGTACCGTACAAGTAATGCCTCCATATCTTTAAAGCAAAGACTACTGCACCCAATTCCAGATCATGGGTGGGGTAGTTTATCTCATGAACCTTGAGCTGACGAGAAGCATAGGCAATGACCTTCTCGCGCTGCATTAGCACACAACCGAGACCCCGGATAGAAGCGTCACAATAAACCACAAAATCGTCCGTGCCTTCAGGCAAGGACAAGATAGGAGCAGAACAGAGTTTAGCCTTTAACATCTGGAAGGCCGACTCTTGTGAATCACCCCAGTCGAACTTCTTGTCCTTCTGGGTAAGCGAGGTGAGGGGTTGAGCGATCTTCGAAAATCCCTCGATAAAACGACGATAATAACCTGCAAGACACAGGAATTGCCGCACCTCAGACGGCGTCTTTGGTGCTTCCCAGTCTTTGATGGCTTCTATCTTAGCTGGGTCAACGTGAATTCCTTCACGCAACCAGAAGCTACACTTAGAAAACTTGGCGTACAACTGTTCCCGCCTCAGGAGTTCCAAAACAAGACGCAAGTGTTCCTGGTGGTCCACTTCGCTCTTGGAATAGACCAGAATATCATCAATGAAAACAATCACGAATTTATCAAGATAGGGCTTACAGACACGGTTCATCAAATCCATAAAAATGGCGGGCGCATTGGTGAGACCAAAAGGCATGACCAAAAATTCGAAATGGCCATAGCGAGTTCGAAAGGCGGTCTTCGGAATGTTAGCTTCTTGGACGCTCAACTGATGGTACCCCGACCTCAAATCAATCTACGAATAGAAACTAGAACCCTGAAGTTGGTCGAATAAGTCATCGATGCGAGGAAGAGGATAACGATTCTTAATAGTAACCTTGTTCAATTCACGGTAGTCGATACACATTCGCAGGCTTCCGTCCTTCTTCTTGACAAACAGAATAGGGGCTCCCCATGGGGACAACTCCTGGATCTCGGGGGGTGCAAGACGATATGGGGCTCGGGCAATAGGGGCCGCACCTGGAGCAAGTTCAATACCGAATTCGACCTGACGATAAGGCGGGAGGCCAGGTAAATCTTCAGGAAATACATCGGGAAAATCACGGACGACAGGAATATCCTCAATCTTCTTCTCTTCCTCTGATGAAACCGAAACAAGTGCCAGAATGGCAGAATACCCCTTCTGAAGATACTTATAGGCTTTCATACACGAAATGATACTCAAAGGGACCCCACTCTTCTCACCGTGCACCAATAGAATTTCTCCATCAGGGAGAGGAAGTCGAATGACTTTATCAAAACAAACGATCTCAGCATGATACAAAGACAACCAATCCATACCCACGACAACATCGAAACTACCCAAGGACACCGGCATAAGGTCAATGGGAAAAGAATAACCCGACAACTCAAGGCGACACTCCCTAAGGACGTGCGTCGCTTCGACTTTCTTACCATCAGCCAATTCTATCAAGTACTTAGCCTCTAAAGGTGTAGGTACCCTATCAAGCAATTGACTAAACGCAAGAGATATAAAATTCTTATCGGCACCGGAATCGAATAAAACCGTAGCATAGCGATTAGCGAGAAGAAACGTACCAGTAACAGTGTCAGGATCCTATCGAGCCCCGCTCGAACCAATCACAAAGGCGCGAGCATTCCTGCCTCCGCCCCCATTGTTCCCATTACCCGATCCGTTCTTCCCAGCTTCACCCTACTTCAACTTGGGGCAGTTACGTTTGTAGTGACCAAGCTCACCACAGTTATAGCACCCTTGTTTCCCCTGGTTTCCCTGGGGAGCAGCAACCTGAGGGACTGGGGCTGGCGTGACCGGCGGGTTTCGGTTCCCCAGAGGGTTGGACCTACAATCCTTGGCTTGATGCCCAATCTTATGGCACCGACGGCAACGGTCCTTATCATCGCAAGGACCGGTATGATGATAGTTACACCGATCACACTTCGGCAACTTCCCAGCATAAACCCCCGGTTGTCGCTCAGACGACGATCCCCCAACATCAGGCCTCTTCACCTACTGAGGCTAAGCCGAACTCGAGCATTTACCCACAACTTCCCACTTTCGCTTATTACTCTCAGGAGCCTTCACAGTAGCGCCTCGAGGAGGCAAGACCCCTTCAGCCACCTTCATATTGGTCAGCCTGTGAGCCGACCGAACCACCTCAGAATAAACAGTAAGATTACCCGCAGCTACCAACCCCGCAATCTCCGGCACCAACCCAGCAACATAGTGTTCAATCCTCCGGTATTCTGGTGTGTGCAAATCAGGGCACAACACCGCCAACTCATTATGCCTAGCAGTGTAAGCTTCAATCTCAGACCCCACCATCTTATGATTCCAGACCTCGTGCTCAAGCTTCTGGATTTCATCCCTCGGGCAATACTCATTTTTCAACAACTGAATGAACTCTGTCCAGGGCATAGCGTGAGCTTCCCCAATTCCCATGGTCTAGGTGGTGGAGTTCCACCAAGTCAGAGCTTGACCCTCCAGGGTCGCAGAAGCATATTTCACCCGGTCGCCTTCCGGGCAACTGCACATCGAGAAAACCGACTCAATTTTCTCCAACCAGCGGAGCAGTCCCACTGCCCCTTCAGTTCCACTAAAATTGTGGGGCTTGCAATCTATAAACTTCTTGTAAGAGCATTGGGGTGGAGGGGGATTGACAGCACCACCTGGAACAGACACACAGGTGAAAATCAAGAAAAAGGTACAATACCCTAGACCAAGATAGGATAGGTGAGAATTGACGTACCACCCATAGCATTATGAGCGGCTTGGATTGCAGCCAAAGCAATGTTCACGTGCTGCTGCATCAGGTTATCCAACTCCGCTTGGGTCATATTAATGTTCCCACGGCCACCGCCGCCACCACGGCCGCCAGCACGACTGCCAGCACGGCCGCCTCTGCGACTTCCACGAGCTCCCGACATCTTCTGTCACAACATGAAACAAAAGATTTAGGCTTGCCCGTGGTACAACCCATTAAGAATTTTAAAGAACTAGACCGAGCCCAGTTCGGGTCCCTCCGTTCAAACACAAAGTCCACTAGGGCTCCCATGCATCACAGTTTATAATCTCGTGTGCACCCGACATGATAAACTGCTCTACATGGTCCTCCAGGCGTGCTTTAAGTTTGAAGTTCAAGTCACCGAACACTAGCGCCCAATCATGGTATTATCATAAGTATAAGTATAAGATAGTATGCATAAGAACGAGTGTGTCCATTAGGGCATAGAATGGAGATGTCCGAATCCCTGGACAGATCTCAAGAGTGCGCCGAAGCTACCCCAATGGACACCGCCGTCAAAAAGGTTCAATAGTATGTTGTTCGCCATCGAATCATGGTAAGGATGGGTCAAGAGATAGAAGGACAAAGAGTAACCAGATGATGTAGCGTAGAAGATGATGACACCAACACCCCCGACAAGTCATATCGTTACCCACATGTTAAGACTCGACTATCTGTGACCGTGTAGTGTGTGCGACTCAGTTATAGACTAGACTCTACATGCAGTCCTAGTTCACTATAACCGTTGGCTCTGATACCAATATGTCACACCCTCAAATTCCACGTGCGGGGTTTTACCGCGAGGCGCGTGACACACCAGGATCTCAATCAACGATCACAATAAACATACAACAAATATGCATTCATATATATTTTTAAAACCAAAATATCATGCTTTGAGCCGTAAACCATCAACGGAAGCATTTTCTTGTTTAGAACCAAAAGACATATCATTGTTTACAAAACATTGTTTAATATGCTTCAAAATATTAGACGCTGTGCATGACTTCGTGCGCCTAGCCCATTGACTGCTACCTTAGCGACCTGAGAAAACATGCCAAAAATGTCAACATATAATGCTGGTGAGTTCACAGGTTTTCTTTTATAAAAGTGTTGTTATAAGTTCGGTAAGATCATATCCGTTACTACTATGTTATGAGAACATTAGCTAGACGTTAAGTGTTGCTACTACTGCGGTTAGGAATCCATTACTAAACCGGTATAAGTGTTGAAGCCAGCCCAGACGGACAGGATTACCAATGCCTCGGTAACCCCCAAAGTATTAGAGACAATATGCACCCGCCCGGCTCCCAGCCGTCGGGTGGGGTTTGTAAGGCCTAATAGATCTATCCACATTTCCCCCGTTGTGCATCCCCGCACATTCATGGTTCCCCCTGGGACTTTCCATAAAAGCCGCATAGTACATGAAGTAACCATAGTATAACATGATCTTTAATGAGTAATTTAAATAAGTAGCATGTTTCTCCCCCGAAAGCAAAATGGTAAAGTGGGGCTGTGACACTCACCTCGGATTGCGTTACTTGAAAATAGTTAAGTAATTATGCTATGATAGCCCTAAATAGCGGCGACCTATCATCAGATGTGTATAAGTATCCGGACTAACAACCCGCAGGTTAACTAGTCCCCGAATGTCCAGACCATAACCATAAACGTTTGAAAACACCTTTGACTGTTAAACCGACCGTACCAGACAAGACCCGACATCCCATTGGTGACCCGACATCCCACGTGTTAGGTAATTACAAGACATCATGTATCATATGCAATTAAACACTTAATACGCGCAATAGTTCACCTAGTCTAGCATAATGTCCAATTAACGCATAAACAGGTCCGAACACGTGTCACTAAGTCATTGGGTGTATCCCGGGGTTCCTATCATGTTCCTAGGTGTCAAATCATGTTCCGGGATGTCAAAATGCGTTTACGACAGCAGTACACGCGATTAGGAAACTTACATGCAATTAGGAAAAGTCAACTAGTGAGTAGAGGGTTTAAATAGGCGAGTAGGCTGTACTCGCCTGATACATCAAGCGAGTAGGGCCCTATTCGCCCCAAGCATAGCTGTTGCGCGTTTTCGCGCGTCAAACCCTCCAAATCAAATCCGAAACATGTAAAAACACCCAATATCAAAACTAAACTATTAGCCAACCCTTTCCAAGCAAAAACCCCCAATTTATCTCTGCTCTAACGGGCTCGGTGCGATTATTTCCAAAAATGGCAAAACACTAGGTTTCATTAACTATGAAATCTTTCCTTAAGTAGTAACGATCAGATTACACCTCCTACAACTTGTAATTCATCATCCCTATGTTATAGCATCATTCTAGCATGATTTCTAACCATAAACAAGCAATGAATCATATCATAACATCCTAATTCTTCAAGAATCACCCAAATGGGTCAAAATGCATACTTTCATCTAAACACTATAACAAGAGCTTAAACTCATAAATAATCATCCTAACACCTACACATTAGAAGTACATCAAATTCATGGAAACATTCATGTTATAATCACCAAAAATCATCATATGCATCAATACTTCACATATAGCAAGTATTATGGTGTAGACTTGTTTTAGAACTCATTTCCAAGGTTTTTAAAGACTCATTCTTATCAAAATAAGGTCTGGACTTTTGGGGAACCAAAACAATAACATTACAAAGGTTTAGGATGAAGAACACACCTTGGATTTTATCAAAGAAAGGTGTATAAGCTTGGAGATGGTGGGTTTTGAGGCAAAACAAGTTCTAGAGGTGTTTCAAGGTGTGTGGGAGGCTTAGGATCAGTTAGGGTTGCACAAATGGTGTTTGGGGAGTCAAGGGTTGTATTTATAGGTGTTTTGACTCGTGCACAACAGTACATGCGAGTAGGAGAGCAGTTCAGGCGAGTAGGGCTCCTACTCGCCTCTATACTGGCGAGTAGGGCCTTATTCGCCATCAGGCTTCCCCTACTCGCCCCAGCAGGTGGCGATTAGGAGCTCCCCAGGCTCCTAATCGCCTGTAAGGTCCTGGAACGGGTTTTGGGCACGTTAAACACTATTTTAACACATAAACATGTATTCACATACCGACAAGTCATATAATGATTACAAACACATAATACACGACAACTTACACGTTTACATCCATTCACCAATTCCCGGGACTCGAGACTTGCGTGTGTGCGTTAAACCCGGCGATTCCACGAATCACTAATCCTTGTACACATGGTTATGGACCGACTCCCGATGATCCCGCGGATCATCGTAACGACTCCCGATGATTCCCAGAATCATCGTACCGACTCGACTGACCCCGTTAAGTACGTAATATGCATGACTCGCTAAGGTAGACTTGCTAGTTTAGTCAATATTACTAACCTGAGTTTGTCGGGTGTCACAGTTGCCATGCGAACAACCACCACCAACCATCGCTCCAACAGGGGTTCCGCTTGGCACTGGGTTTAAAGACGCGGTGACTGGAGCTCCAAAAGTTTTGAAGTCAGTCATGGCAGATGAGAGAGTAGCATTATACCCGGATCATTGTATGATGCGAGCGGTCATTGTCGAAGTTAGGAACGTCGTTGGGCTTGAAGAGATAAAGACACTGCTCAATGTGGGTGGCTATACGGAAAATCTGGTGTCGTATTTGGGAGGTTTAAAATGCATGGGGGTTTTAAAGGAAAAAAAGACGTGCTCTAGAGTTTATTGAAAAAGAGGCAACTGCTTGGAGTAGTGTTGTTTCAAAGGCAATGCTATGGAAGGGGCAGGACTTGGAATATAATTGGTTGGTTTGGCTAAAGGCGGAAGGAGATCCGCTACATCTCCGGGACAACAAACTATTTGATCGGATCGGTGAACGTTTTGGAAAGCTAGTTGGAGAGTCGGAATTTTCTTGGTTGTCTCCTGACAACTCGTGTGGCGGATGTTGGGTGTTAGTAGAGGATGGACGTAGAATTGAGGAATAAATTATGGTAACCTGGATGGAGAAGAAATACACGGTCTGGGTTTCGGAAGTTAATAACCCTCAGCTGAAGTCGGTAATTGATGATTTCGTCTCAGCAGCTCCGTCATCCCCAGCTAGGTCGGAGGATTTTGTCACTGGTTTCGTAGATGAAGTTGAGGAAGGTGAAATTGTTGGGGAACAGGTGGCTGGCCACGAAGATGGTTGCTGGAATCATGCCCGGCCGGGGACAAATCCCGAAGCAGACAATTTTGGGAATTGTGATCATGCTCCAAATGTTATTGAGGAAATGTCTCGCATGCCAAATGAACCTGCTTCTTTTCATGGGGGTGGGTCCCTCTCTTTTGATTTAAATAATGGGAATAATCCATTTTTGATTGGGTCCTCTAGTAAGGAGGTTTTGGGCCAAAAAAGTAGATGCAGGAAACGGCCCAGAGTTTGTATAAGTCCGGAACCATGCCAAGACCCACTGATCTCTCCCGCTTCTGTTGTAGGAGCCCAATTATCCACTTAAAACAATTTGGGGGATAATTTGTTTGACTTGAATACTCCAATGAGGTGTGACAAAATTTTTCCCCCCCTGATAACTTACCTGCACACAGGGAGATTGAACAGCTTAACCCCCAACTTGACCAGATCCCACAAATTGTCACGTCTGACACCGATATGATAAGTCAATCACCTTTAGTTCTGTTGCCCGAGAATCTTCATGAAGGGGTTGACAATGACGGGGGGTGCAACCTATCGGAGACTGACGCCACTATCAAGCTAGGAGTAAGTGTGGGTTTTGTGCTGGAGGGAGCAGAAAATCTCGTGACATAAGTCATTAATGGTGAAGGCGTACACAACGTGACCTCATGAATTATTTATCAATTAACTTGAGGGGAGTTGGAGACTCCAGAAAGGTGGACTGGGTGCGAGGGCTAAAAACATCTCATAGTGCTCATTTGGTGGTGGTTCAGTAAACAAAAGTTTCAAGTAATATTGGGTTCCCGGTGAATAAAGTTTGGGGCAGGACAGTTCTTGATTATGAATCAGTTGCGGCTGTGGGTCGCTCCGGGGGTATTCTTTCTATCTGGGATCCCACGGTTTTTGCGCTGTTGGGGGTTATAAAAAATAGAAACTTTTTGGTTGTCTGTGGGGAATTTGTCATGACGGGCGAGACTATTAACGTTGTAAATGTGTATGCTCAAAATGATTCATGTGAAAGGAGGCGTCTATGGGATGAATTACTTCAAGTTAGAAGGTCTCTCCCAGGTATGTGGGTAGTTCTTGGCGATTTTAATGAGGTTCGGGGACCAGAAGAGAGGCGAAATTCGGAGTTCAATAGCCTTAATTGAGAATCTGGTTAAAAACCGAATCCACGGATCGATTAAGCGAAAACAACTCGGTTTCAGACAGAAGATATGAGACGAGACAGAAATCGACGAAAACAATGTCATCATAGATTCGTATTACATCAGAAACGGTTACAGACACTGTCATCTGTAGGATAAACATCTATCTCGGGGCCGGGGGAGGTCGGGCATGACCTCCCCCTTGAAAGCATTCTAAGCACAAACTCAAAATCTTAAATGAAAACCAACACATGAGATTGCTATTTATAGTCCAAAGACATAAGTCACATTCACCCCTTTAATGAGGTCAAACCTGTAGGTTCGACCCTCATAGGGTTCGAACCAATACTTTATGTTTTGGTCTATATTAACAAATACATCAGATCCATAAAATGCCCTTATGGATCACCACAATCTCATGTAATACAATACAAGACTCAACCCTAGTCTGTTCGAAAGTGACGTCCACAGAAAGTGCATCAACAATCTCCTCCTTGGATGTTGCTGGCGAATGCTAAATACAACTTGCATCTTCAGTCAGTATTGTTGAAGTATCAATATTTCATCAACAATCTCCCCCTTGACTGATGCAGCTTCAGCAAAGTTTCTCTGAGATCCCGTAAGATAATGATAAATCAACATGTTCTTGAGTAACTTCATCTGTTCGACAGAATACTAGTCATAGACGAGTGGGTCAAGCAATCAGAAGTTTTCAGCGGGAACTACCGGTACCATTGCGGACTTGAAATACTTCAGAAACTGAATTTTTCTACGGGGCCTAACAATATCCACCAATAGCTCTTCTTCAGGACTGTAATCTTGAAACTTTCATTGAATCTACGTGCCACATGACTCCTACTGGGATCCCTCATTACTTTCGGAACAATGAGATTTCAGTCTTGATTTGCTTGTAAATAACAACTTCCTTCAATCACACTGGAACTGGGTTGATTGTTCTCAACTTGCGGAATAAAAATATATCTGATTTTTCTGGCCCATAATAGTCATTTGAATCTGATTATCATACTATTGATTCTCATGACTACCCCATAATAAAACGTTTCATCATCATCATTTCTTCAACAATTTGTTTAGACATCGTCACCATTCTCCCAAAAATCTTCAAAAATTGCCATTCGAAATTTTTTACCCCTTAAAATACCCATTTTTCATTCTATATGTCGAGGGTTCGAAGGTAGAAATAAAGCTATGTTCGACCCTTTTGTAAGGTCGATTGTACATTGATTGGGTCGAACCAAGTTCGTTTTAGCCTGACTAAAATTGAGATTCCACGTTCGACCTGTCGTGAGGTCGAATGTAGAACACAAGCAGGTTCGACCTCTGTTATCAACACAAATGAAGCTGATTCAACCTCTAAATCCTACGTTCGACCTCCCTTCGGTTCGAATCTACTGCACATTCGACCATTTGCAGAAAAACGTGTTCTTCTTCAATATTTTCTGCAAATCAGTCCATGAACACTCTAAAACTTTAAATTTGATGATGAAACTTGTACAGAAAGGTGCGGAAATGAAAACCTAACCCTCGAATTAACAGAATCATGGAAAAATCACATGATTTTGGGTTCAATTAAGAATCTAGAGTTTCTAGGGTTTCAACCTTTCAATCAAAAACTGATTTTTAACGTCTGAAATCATGAAATCGAGCTGTGATTGATTCAAACGACTGTTCGATCGTTCAAATCTGTACCAGGGCTCTGATACCAGTTGAGAATCCGGTTAAAAACCGAATCCACAGATCGATTAAGAGAAAACAACTCGGTTTCAGACGGAAGATATGAGACGAGACAGAAATCGACGAAAACAATGTCATCACAGATTCGTATTACATCAGAAACGGTTACAGACACTGTCATCAGTTGGATAAACATCTATCTCGGGGCCGGGGGAGGTCAGGCATGACCTCCCCCTTGAGAGCATTCAAAGCACAAACTCAAAATCTTAAATGAAAACCAACACATGAGATTGCTATTTATAGTCCAAACACATAAGTTACATTCGCCCCTTTAATGAGGTTGAACCTGCAGGTTCGACCCTTGTAGGGTTCGAACCAATACGTTATGTTTTGGTCTATATTAACAAATTCATCAGATCCATAAAATGCCCTTATGGATCACCACAATCTCATGTAATACAATACAAGACTCAACCCTAGTCTATTCGACAGTGACGTCCACAGAAAGTGCATCAACGGGATGAATTACTTCAAGTTAGAAGGTCTCTCCCAGGTATGTGGGTAGTTCTTGGCGATTTTAATGAGGTTCGGGGACCGGAAGAGAGGCGAAATTCGGAGTTCAATAGCCTTAATGCTCAATGCTTCAACCACTTCATCTACAATGCGCACTTGCTGGAATACGATATGGGAGGGAGGCAATTCACATATCAGTCTGACAACGGTTTAAAGTTGAGTAAGTTGGATAGATTCTTAGTGTGTAGGGTGTTCATGAACAAATGGCCTCGGGCATCCGTGGTTGCGTTATCAAATCTAGTGTCGGATCATTGTCCTATTCTTCTTTCCACGGTACAGATGGATTATGGGAAGATCCCATCTAGATTATTTAATTCGTGGTTGGAGATTCCTGGGGTAGTAGAAGTTGTGGATCAGTTGTTTGCGTCGTTTTCTTTTGACGGACCGATGGATTTAGTGTTGGACGTCAAGTTGAAATGGTTAAAGAAGTGGTTAAAGGAGTGGGTTCAAGGTCAGAAGTTAGCTATGAATGTTTCATACATTGCAAAATTGAAAAGATTAGAGGAGCTAGAAGCATTGGCGGACCAAAGGAGTTTGGATTCAGGCGAGTTGGAGGATAGGATGGATTGTCGGGCATTTATCACGGAGGCAGATAGGTTAAAATGTATGGACCTCAAACAAAAGTCGAGGGTTCGATGGGCAAAGGAAGGTGATGAAAATACCTCTTTCTTTCACGTGGTTATAAATTCCAACACGTGCAGTAACCGTATCCATGGCCTTATGATCGATGGGGTCTGGGTTACCTCCCCCCCCCCCCCCCCCCCGCTGGTAAAGGATGCTGCCTATTTGTTTTTTGCGGGTAGATTTATGGAACCGAATGTAAATAGACCAGCTTTGGTGTGCCACGGAATTGCTAGAGTTACAGACTTGGAGGCTGAAAATTTGGTGATGCCCTTTTCACTCGAGGAAATAAAAGCGGCGGTATGGGAATGTGATGGGGACCGGGCCCCGGGACCAGATGGGATTAACTTACAGTTCATAAAGAAGTTTTGGAGCCAGCTTCAAGGTGATGTTCTGAATATGTTCAATCATTTTTATTCCACGGAGATGCTTAGCAAAGTGTGTATGTCTTCCTTTTTAGCTCTTATACCAAAAAGAAAAGATCCGGGTAGTTTAAACGATTATAGGCCTATTAGCCTGATTGGGTGCATTAATAAAATTGTCTCCAAAGTCTTGGTCAATAGGCTTAAATCGGTGGTCCTTAAGCTGGTCTCGGTGGAACAATCGGCTTTCATTGTGAACAGAAGCATATTGGATGGCGTAATAATCCTCAATGAAATCATCCCTTGGTTGAAACGCTAAAAGAAGGAGGGGCTGATTTTTAAGGTTGATATTGAAAAAGCATATGATTCGCTAAGTTGGAACTTTATCGACTCAGTTTTGACTCAAATGAATTTTCCGACAAAGTGGCACAACTGGATTATGTCTATTATCTCTTCGGCTTGTGCCTCTGTCCTTGTAAATGGTTGTCCAACACAAGAGTTCCCTTGCTTTCATGGGTTGAGACAAGGCGACCCCCTTTCCCCATTCATCTTTTTGCTTGTAATGGAAGCTTTGACTTGCGTGATGAAGAAGGCGTGTGAGATCGGTGCCTTTAAAGGTTTGTCCCTCTCTTCTACGGGGCCATGTTTGTCCCACTTCCTATATGCTGATGATGTAGTCTTTATGGGGGATTGGACCTTCCAGAATGTTATCAACCTTAAAAGACTTCTCAGATGCTTTTTCATTGTTTCGGGTCTTCGGGTGAATCTCATTAAGAGTAGTTTATTTGGGGTTGGTATCGATGAAGTCTAAGTTCAACTCATGGCAAATGTGATGGGGTGCTCGAGAGGTTCATTTCCTTTCAAATATCTTGGTCTCCAAGTCGGAGCGAACATGAACTTGATAAAAAAATTGGGAGCCGATTATGGACATTTTCAAGAATAGGTTGTCTACATGGAGAGCTAAGACACTTTCTTTTGGTGGGCGCATAACCTTGGTTCGATCCGTCCTCAACGCTCTTCCTACCTACTACTTCTCCTTGAATAAAGCGCCGTTAGGTGTGATTAAAAAATTGGAGAAGTTTCGTAGGGATTTTCTTTGGGGCTTCTCTTCGGAAAGGAATAAGATGTATTGGGTTTCTTGGAAAAATGTTATGGCACCAAAATACTATGGGAGGCTGGGTTTCAGATCGCTTCGCATAGCCAATTTGGCTATGTTAGCCAAGTGGTGGTGGAGTTTCAAGTGTGAGTACAACAGTCTTTGGCGAAAAGTGGTATGTAATATCCATCATAGCTCAAGATCGTGGAGTTTTATACTCACCAGGTTAATCGCTACTCGTCCATGGAAGAACATATGCAGCATTAGGGTGGATTTGGAGGCAGCAGGAATTGATTTCGTGTCATTATTTCGGGCTCTCCCAGGTTGCTAGAATGTTATGTCGCTCTGGAAAGATATCTGGCATTTTGATGTTCCGTTGCAAGTCAGATTTCCAAACTTGTTTCGGTTAGAGAGGCACAAGAACGCTACCATTTCTGACCCGGTCACGGTGGGAGGTAGGTCACCGATCGTTCGGTTCTCATGGGGGAGATATCCTGACCGGCTTGACGAGCAATCCGAGATTCTTGAGCTTACAAATGCGATCATGGGCCACGTTTTTGGGGAAGGTTTGGACAAGTGGGTTTAGGAAGCTGACAACTCTGGTGTGTTCACGGTTCGAAGTATTAGTGACTTGATACATCATCATGGGTTCACGGATATTGGCTTGGATTATGAGTGGAATAATTGGGCTCCCATTAAAGTAAATTTCATAATGTGGAGGCTTATCCAAGACAAGCTGCCAACAGTTGCAGCCCTTCTGAATACTAGGTGTAAGATCTATGAGGAAGAGGAGGAATCGGCGCTGCATCTCTTTGTCTCTTGTAGGGTGGCAGTTCGGATTTGGGAGTTCGTCTCGCAATGGTGCAGGTTGGATCCCATATTCATTTTGGAGCTTAAAGATTTCTCAATGATCCACATGCGATGCAGAGGCTCAAAGAAATGGAAGAAGGCGATCTTCTTGGTCATCCAGACGTCCGTTTGGGTTTTGTGGAAATGGCGAAACGACTTAGTTTTTAACAACAAACAGATAAATGTGTCTAGCGCAAAGGAGGACACCAAGAGTTTGGGTTTACTATGGTTAAAAAACAGGGCGAAAGGATATACGTCACGGTTGCCATCCATCCATTTGCAGTACCTAAACACATGCTTAAAAGAGTTTGGGTCAGCAATTACGCTGGTGAGTCCGTGTAAGTAGTTAACTGGATCCAAAACAGTTTATCAGTTTCAAAAGAAAGTTCACACAGTTTAACACACGTGATGTACAAGCGACCCCTCAACCCTAACATTAGATCTATCTACTGGCATTATAGATCTACAAGGCATAATATATGCCGCAACGGTCCGTAGGCCTCAGTGGAGGGTTTCCCGAGCTTCCGGGTCCACTGTGCGTGGGGATTCCCCAAGTAGTACTACCCATATATTAAGTGGCTCACCTATGAGTTAATGAGTGCCAGTATTATCCGGCATCTAGTATCTTGTCACATCACAACAGTTTATAAAAAGTAAGAATGTATTCACCCCAAATAGTAAAACAGAAAAGGGGGAATGGTACACGGAACTCACCTTGGTAGTGTATCATATCATGTCAAGTTACACAGTCGAATAGTATTCCAATCCGAAGTCCACCTTTGGCTCACATATAATGTCCTAATACAAGCACAAGCATTAGTGTGTGTAACCGAGTATCTCGGTTACACGTGTGGGCGAGCTATGACCCTTTCTGGTTTTTAATGTATTTTTCTATTCATGTGATTTCATAGCTTTTAGTCTAAATCTCTTCATATCGTCTCGTTATCTTTGTCCCATATGTATATGTATCTGAGTCGTAAGTAGTAACTAAATTACCAATGTCTTATGTTATGGCGCTTATACTATTCTACCGGTTTCCATGTGTCAAATCATTAGTTATGCAAGTATATGTATAGTTATCTAGCGTCTTAATGGTCTCGAGTCCATGTGATTTGTATAATGTCCAAATGTCCCATGTATGTTTTGCTACAATAACCTACTGTCCAACGATCATCTATATCATATTTGTTTTAGTCATCTACTTTATTATTCGTTATCCTTTAAGTGATCAAATGTCCTATGTGCTCATATATCCATTTATACTATTGGTTCCTTAAAGTCTCAAGTGGTTATCTATAATCCGTAGTTTATGTGTACACGATTACTTATTGTACTTATCATTGTTATTATCCTATATACAAGTATGCGTCCTATGTCCAACGTTTCCAATGGCTCGGCTCGTATTTGTATCTATACTCAAATGTCCCAAGTTTAGTCATCAACTCTATGATGTATACCATATCCTAGTTTATGCCGCTTATAGTTATGTCCAAGTTTTAGACGTCATTAACCAATTCCCAAGTATCAAGTTCAAGGTATAATATTGTTATTCCATCAAACATATAATCTTACACTACATTCGCAATAGCTCATTATGTCCCACACGTGTTATGCGCTATATATATATATATATATGATTATAGTCCTTGTCGTGCATTTATACCTCTCGCTGACTGACTCATTTGGTTAACTAAGTTAACTGTTGTTTGACTTTTGTTGACCGTGCTGAACGGCGTTGACCGAGTCAACTGAGTTGACTCGGATTCTTGACCCTTCATCTTCTACATAATATTCCAATACACAGCAACTACAATTTTGAAATAAGAAGATTTAATTTACTTATTGACCTATCAGCAACTACAATTTTGAAATAAGAAGGTTTAATTTACTTATTGACCTATTAGAACCATTACCCTCTATCATTCAGTGAGAAGTAAAAGTTTACTCTGCGCATTGCGCTAGCTCCTCTCCTATCAAAAACCAAAATACCAAGCAGTTAAGGCAAGTATGATGGGTCGTCAGACCCTGATGACCACCTAAGAAGCTTCGAAACAACAGGTAAAGTGGCAAGCTGGACCATACTAGCCTGGTGTCACATGTTCACGCAAAATGCTTACAAGCGCAATGCGAGTGTGATTTGACAGTCTGCCACCCGACCAGATGGATAGCATCAAAGAACTTACTTACAAGTTCGCAAGCCGTTTCAGTCAGCAGCGCAGAGGGATCACGAGTCTACAAATATTCTACAAGTGTGTAAGCATGAGAATGAGTCAATTGAAGACTACATAACAAGGTTCAACAAAGAAGCGCTCCAAATTGGACCCATAGGGTTCGAGCACATGAAGGCAGCTTTTAAACAAGGGAACAATGTGACGACCTCATCTGAACCTAACTAGGAAGACAGACATGCTAGACACTTGGGATGAAATCAAGATCGCAACAAAGCTATACGCAAGAACAGAAATGGAGTTGTTTGTTTAGGGCAGAATCCGAGTGCCACAATACATAGATACGCAAGCTCAAATCACAAGAAACAAGAGCAACAAACATGACAAAAGAGGGAAAGGTTAAGTCTGGAGCAGAATCCAAGGACCACCTCAAGCGGATCCCAAACCCGTAGAGGTGGTAGCATACAAGTAGGCACAAGTAGTTAGAACTCGTGGACACCACTCACAAAGACTCCCGCGCAGGTCCTGGCCACCAAAAACATAGACTTCCCGATGGCAAGGGAGATCAAGAAAGGAGACAACCTAAATCCCAACAAGTTATGTGCGTATCACCAAGACATCAACCATGAAACTGATGCATGTTTTTAGTTAAAAAACGGCAGTTGAAGCAACTTTAAAGCCCGACAAATTGTCACATTTTTTGAAAGATATGCAAAGCGAACAAAACAATAGTGATGGCCAAGAAGAACAAGAATGTAAGCATGATGATCCACGGTGGTAACCGTGCCACCAAGGAAAGTAAAAGAAAAAAATGAACTATCTTACGCTTGGAGGGAGCAACAAGTTATTTTACCTATCGTCGGAGGGGGGAGGGGGTTCTTCAACATGCGTGTTGATCATCACAACCCTCTTCGCTCATTATTGAGCAACCAGAGCCTCCATGGACACTGGTAGCAACTCAGACATCATGTGTGAGCAATGCTACAACTTTCTTAATGATGAAGACAAAGAGCATCTGAAGTCAGTTAACTCGCAAATCATGGGATTTTGAAACAGAGTGGTCCACTCGCTAGGGGAACTCAGCTTCCTACTCACCATCGGCGATGGGAAGCACTCAAGAACTGAAGAAATCAACTTCTTGTTCATCCTGGCCAGATCAAGGCATGACATAATTTTGGGCTACAACTCCATGGATAAGCATAACATGGTTCTGTCCCCACCGCATAGCGCAATTGGCCTCCCAGATCCTACGAAAGTGGCTATTGTGTGGGCAAACATAGACAGCGTAGTCACGGAATAGTAAAGCTCTGCATAAGCAATCAAGTCGTCTCCCTGAACAGAGCCTTAAAAATGGGTTTTAAACCCCAAAATCTCTGAACAGCCTATCACTTTGGGCCAAACCATCTCAGAAAACATCAGGGATCACATCAAGTAACTTCTCATTCAGAATACCGACATCTTCATGTGGTAACCGTCAGATATGATAGGAGTCCCACGAAGCCTTGCTCAGCACAAGCTGAACACATACAAATCTATTGTACCCATAGTGCAAAAGCGTAGACGTACGGGCGTTGAAAAACGAAAGCCATGAATGAGCAAGTGGATGGGTTATTACAGGTAGGGATCTTGCGTGAAACTAGATACCAAACCTGGGTCGCAAACCCAGTGATGATCACAAGAGCAAAGGCGGCTGGCAGATGTGCATTGATTACAAAGATCTGGACAAAGCATGTACCAAAGATTGCTACCCTTTACCTGAAATTGACCTTATGGTAGACTCCCTCTCACCATTCAAGTTCAAATGTTTTCTGGATGCTTACAAATGTTACCACCAAATTCAATTGGTGGTGGAAGAGGAAGACAAAACAACATTTAGAACAGACCTCGAGGTATATTGTTACACCATGATGCCTTTCAGGCTAAAGAATGCGGGGGCTACATATCAACGCTTGATGTATCGCACTTTCAACCTGCAGATTGGGAAGACATTGGAGGTTTATGTGGATCACTTGGTCATCAAAACCTGAGAGGAAGATCATATGCTCAAAGACATCAAGGAGACGTTTAAGCATCTCCATGAAATCAACATGAAGCTGAATCCTAGCAAATGGACCTTCAGCATGGAGGAGGGCAAGTTTTTGCGAGTCATGATCACAAAGGACGGGTTTCGGCCTAATGTTGAGAAAATACAAGAAATTGAGTGCATTCCCTCCCCTCATGCTTCCAAGTCCATTCCTTTCATTGAAACTCTTAAAAATTGTCTCAAGAAAAAACAGTTTAAATGGACTCTCGAAGCCGACGAAGCATTTCAATAAATGAAAACGTGTTTATGGATCTCCTAACGCTGACAGCACCACTCCCTAAGGAGCCGCTCATACTTTACTTATGAGCAATAGAGAAAGTGGACAGTGCAATGCTGATGATAGACTGCAAGGTTGTCCAAACACCTATCTACTACATAAGCTGGGTTTTAACAAATGCGGAGGTCAAGTATTCAACAATGGAAAACCTTGTTTTTGCTTTGGTAAAAGCATCCCGCAAACTCCGCAGGTACTTCCAAGGTCATCGAATCAATGTACTTAGTGATTACAAACTGAACAATGTATTGAGCAAGCCCGAGTTATCTAGAAGACTGGAAAAATGGGCCATAGATTTGGGCGTACACACTATCACCTACAAAGCTTGCCTAGCTCTTAAAGATCAAGTACTGGCTAACTTCATCACGAAGGTAGCAGAAGAAAAGATTGAAGAATGTAAGGCCGAGCAAGAGTGCCAACCAGTGGATGATGAGAAGGCAATCTGGTATTTATAAAAAGATGGAGCCTCAAATGAAGAAGGCGCGAGCGCAAGACCGCGACTGATCAGCCCAGAAGGAAATGATTTTAAATATTCATGTTGGCTAGAATTCAAAAGCATAAAGAACGAGGCAGAATACGGATCCTTATTGTATGTCTCTGGATTGCCCAAAAGTTGGGTGCAAAACATGTTCCTGCGCACATAGACTCTATGTTGGTTGCAGGTCAAATCAATGGTACTTATATGGCAAAAGAGGCCTCAATGATACAATACCTCTGAGCAAGATGGCTGCCACAAGCTAAGGTCACCTTTGGAAAGAGGTCCGCATTGAAGTCATGAACACACTGTCAGTTCCATCAAGTTAGGTAAATGTGATTCAAACAAGGGGAAATTCTTGGATGACGCCCATCAAGGCGTATTTAAGCATGGGCACATTACCATAAAATTGAGCTCATGCAGTCAAGATACAACACAAAGCTCTCCAATATGAACTAAATGATGGAGTGTTATACCGAAGATCTTATCTAGGCCCGTTACATAGATGCGTGGATGCAGAAGACGCAACCTACCTCATTCGGGAAATTCATGAAGGTATTTGTGGTTTACACGCAGGTCCACACATGGTGGTGACTTAAATCATGAATACTGGATATTACTAGCCAGGGATGGACCTCGAGGCTTTAAATGTGATCCGCTAGTGTGCTTCCTACCAAAGGCTTGGCCATTCCAGAAATGGGCAATTGACATTGTAGGATCTTTCCTAATGACAACGGAGAAAAGAAGGTACCTCATTATGGCCATTGATTATTTCACCGAGTGGGTTGAAGCAAAGCCTCTAACGAAGATCACAACCGGCCAAGTCAAGAAATTCATATGGGAATTCATCATCTGCCGCTTCGGGCTCCCATTGAACATTGTCTTAGACAATGGGACCCAATTCACGGACAAGGGTCTATTGAGCTGGTATGTGAAACTACATACACAACCCATCTTCACTTCAATTGCTCACTTGCAAGGAAAATGGACAAGTTGAGCGAGCGAACAGAAGTCAGGTTGAAGGGATCAAAGAAAGGCTAGGAACAAAAGGCCGTGTATAGGTAGAATAGCTCCCAAACGTTGATGTGTCTAGTTTTACTATTAGAAAAGATGTCATTTTTCCCGGTGTCAAAAACTTGATGGGTTAACTCCAAAACATTGGTTTTGGGAAAAAGACTAAATTTTACTAAACCTTTGAATAAGTTTTAAATTTATAAGTAAACGATAATTACTTAGAAACTAAAACCAACACATAGGCAGAGAACTTGACGTGCATACAATAGTTTTCTAGGGTAAATACCGAGTATCGTATTCAAAAGAACACACTTTCCCCTACTCAACCTTTTATCACATTAACTAATCGGGTTTTGAAAAAGAAAAAAACGGAGGGGTTCTAAAAGAAAAATGGGTTTTAAAAAGGCTTTGGTTTTAAAATAAAAAGATAAAATAGTAGGGATAGTAAGCATGCACATCTCGGGGACCCTCCATATAAGTATCAATTTTATTAATAGATTTAATATTAAGTTTAATTATTGGTTAGAAGGACATAGGTGAACGGTCCCTTCAGAGTTGGGGATGAGAAAAGAAATATATAAGGGATGATGTTCTGGCAACTCTATGGGTCACACACAGGGGAAGTGTATGAGTCCCCATAAAGGTGTCTTCGGACTACTGGCTCATAAGCGGACGTTCTCCTGTTGACAATGCGGTTAACTGAATCACACTGTTGTTTAGCTTTTTGGAAAGATTGACTCTGAGATTTGAGAGAAACGATGCCACTGGTGAGTGGGGTGTCCAAGATGTGCACTATCGCATAACTACAAGTTGTGCATTACCGCATAACTATGGAGACTTGTATTATCACCGTTTGAGTCCTGGTTTTTAGGAACTTCCCAAACCACCGCCAAGCCACTCTTTTAAGCACTGGGTCCTCTAATTTATCTTCCTAAATTACTGTAGAGGCTTAACTTCCGACTAGGAACATCGTGCACCTCACTTAGCTCTCACTTTCGGTACCGAAGGATCTCTTCTTAGAGTCAGCCCTAGCAACAACATATCCCCTAAGTAGGTTAACGGCTTGGAACACTGAAGGATCTTTCTTATAGTCAGCCTAGGCGACATGTATCCTCCATTGGTTAACGGCTTTGTACTAACGAGGACTAGATATAATATTCTTGTTTTATTTATCTTAAAAGTGACAACTTAAATATTTATTGATCAGGTAAATATAAGTTTGGTTTAGTGATTATATGAATTAACAGACCCAACCCATAACCTCCCAAGATGAATGGAATCCTTAACAAAGGTGGAACATAATTCTAAAGGTGTGCAATCTGAAGATCATTAGTGCACATGTAGAGAATCCTCCCTTTGCAAAGAAAGTCACTAATACATCTAGTAAGAACCAGAAATGTGTCACTCAGATCTAGTCCACATCAGAAGCCATTGCTTAGAACCCGGTTTGGATATCAGAAACCCGAAGGATCTGTCTCACTATCGCTTTCCTTGCCCTGGATCTAGCTCGGGACTACCAGAAGCCGATTGAACCCCATGATAGTTTATTTTATTATTTAAATTAGGATTGATTTTAGAGCTTTATTAAGTTAATCACTAGTTGAACCTGCCACAAAGTTAAATAAACAAGAATTAGTTAAGAAGATAAACACACCAAATAACTAAAAATAAACTACTAATAATAATAGAAGTCTACAAATCGAAATGAGTACGGAGGATAATAGATGGATACAACCATAACCGGTGATCATCACAAGAACATGGATGCTTCAAACTCATAGACAAGCCTTCCACCTCTGAAATCCTATGTATCTAATATCATCCTCACGACCCTCGATGTTTTATTGCATGTAACTACTCTACGATTCTATTCTCGGCCAAGATAATTAAGGTAGGCCGAGGCTTAACCTTGGTGGGATGTTAGGATGGCCCTAAGGCCTCCCATAATACCCCAAGATCTCTTGAAGAATCTTGGAAGTCGGCCCAAGAAGGCACAATAAGGAATGAGAAATGATTGAGTTGAGCTTGCTATTTATAGGCAAATCAGGTTATGCACGGGCGTGCAAACTGTCATGTGCGTTCTGTTGCTGCACCTTGTCTGTACTTCCTGTCGTGCACGGGCGTGCCAGAAGGTGGGCATAGGCGTGCTAAGTGTTAGACTTTGTTTTATTGCTCCCCAAGTTTGCTGCTTTGTCTTCTAGTGTGCAGGGCCTTTGTGCAAGTGCGCATAGGCGTGTTGGGTCAGTCCCGAGTCATTTTTATCACGGTTAAAGCCCCGAGAAGGACTTTACACATACTTGAAACATGCTTCGGGTCTCGTATTCTTAGGAATTTCCATTTTTTAGCTGTTTTTTGCCCGAAAATCGTTAATTTTCTGGTTGGAGTTCCAATTTCCTGAAAAACACAAATAAGAACGATTTAGTAGCTATAATTATCAATTTACGCTCAATTTTTCCCTATTTTGAGACTATTTATACATGTTATATATGTGAATTTTATGACATATCACAATACCCCACACCTAGACCGTTGCTTGTCCTCAAGCAACCAAACAAAAACCTGTCTAAGGCAAATAGGAAGATCTATAAGTCATCAAGCTACTTGTTTTTTGATTGAAAAATAAAAACTGCATGACACGCCTACTTAACCCTCAAGTTATGCTCAAACCTATACCTGCTCACAAGGTTCACTCAACACTCGGGTATATCTTTTGATGAGTTTTAGGGGTGAACACTCAAGTCCGAACCAAAGTCGACATAAGTCATAGGCTTGTATGCAAATCAAGTCCTCATCTCTAAATTAGATAACTATTGTAAAACAAGAGGACTTTAATAGGGTTGTAATGTAGGGGGTGCTAAAACTACTAAAACAAAGGTAAGACAAAGATTATTTTTTATTTTGGGAATGAGTAACCAGACCATGGTGAAAAGTCATAGGTGGGCGACAGCTAGTCGAGTAATAGGACTGTAGCGGAGTGCAACCTGTTTAGTGGCGATCTTAGAGGGGATCTTGCTGCACCACCTTTCACGTGCCCAATTTCCATATTTGACACATTTTTCGTACTGTTTGGCTCGTTTCTTGGCAGCACTCTTTGATTGTCCACAAAACGTTGGATTCCGCTTCATCCCATGCCACAGTTTTCTTTCATCAACAGTTTTGGCAAAGGTGATCTTTGGAGACAAACGAGGCTGAGCAAAGTTGAAGTACACAGGCATATGACGATTGAGTGGATGCATTTGAAAAAGCGAGGGGGAGCAAGAAAGAGATGAGAGATCCGAGATAAAATGTTTGTTGCTCTGTTTTGGGCTTTCTTTATTTTGGGATCTTCTTTATTTGGTCTCTCTTCTACTCTTTTTAGAATATCTCCCTCTTGGGCCCGTCTTTTGTTATTACCTTCTTTACGACGTTGTGGCACCACCTTCTTGTAGCTCGTTGTCTCGAGCCCTCGACGATGAACAAAATACTTGAAGCCTCCTCCATGAAGAACGGTCGGTACTCATTTAATTTGGTGAAGAAACGAAATGCTAAGGCTCAAAATGGTTTTCTAGGGTTATGTTTTATTTTGGAGTGGTTCGTAAATGCCTCTATCATTTTTACCTAATTACCGATTTTAAAACAAGAATATGCATAAACACACAAGTTCTAACCATGTCGGACTAAGGTCGGATATCTCTCAAGCAAACGAAGCGAGCAATAAATGATGTGTATATATAAGCGTGGTGCTTGATAAGGCTCATGAAACTCTCACGGACAAACGGGTAGGGAAAAACATAGATTTTAAGCATAATTTTTGGGTCGTTTTCTACTTGCCATGCAACCTATTTTTTTGTTTTATTTATATATATTAAGTGGACTTTTTGGATTTTTAAAAATTGTCTTATTTCGACTATCCTTTGGCGTGAACCGTTCGGCGAGATGCCTAATAGCGTCCACTCGGATGAGTCTAATAGACTTTACTAATTTGCCCTTAATGACTGTGAGTGGCGCTACGGGTATCAAGCGGCTAAGAGGGTATTGGATAGTGCATAACGATAATGACCATCTATATATAGACAAGCAGCAAAAATGATAACCCACCCCACATTTAAAATTTTGCAAAAATTGTAAGTGACCCAAAATGAATTAAAATACAGGGATTGCAGTCATTTAATCATTTAAAATGATTTAAACGAAAACATTAACTTATCAAACTCATTAAATTCTAAAAATGTTTGGAAAGATGTGCTTTAGCCTATAAGTCAACACTCATCCCGATAATTCCCAGGTATGCATACGGTCCCTCGGTTGATTGGAATTTATGCAAAATGCAATTCTTGGACAGAAGAATCAGGATACAGGCATTCACCCTTCCAGATTGTACATGTTCTTAATCACCCTCAAAATCTAAGATTTTTATTAGCTTTTGTATTTATTTATTTATTTTTAAGGGCACGTGTGGAAACGGACAAAAAGGAGTTGAGAGAAAACTAATACTCCCTTGATCGTGATGAATTCACCAACATATGGTCGATACCTACAACCGCCTTGCAAGTTTGCCCAAAAATTTGCCTTATCCTAGCAAGCTCTCTTCAACCTATCCTAGAAACTAAAATAAAAGTAAACTAGATAGATAAAATACTAAAACTAGGGATAGAATACTAGTGATGAAATAGTAGCCAGGTGGAATATATCTAATCACAGATCAAACATGTTCCAAACATGCAAATTGCTTGCATGTAAAGCAAATTCAACAACCAAATAGAATAAAAAAGTTTTTTTAGGAAATTTTTATACATACCTTAGAGTGGAGATTAGATTTTGAAATAGAAAAATAACGGAAAATAACGGTTTTGAGGGTGGAGGTTGCGTTTTTCAAATTTTAAACTGTTTTCTATGATATGGTTTTAAATTTTAGGAGGCCTCTTTTTAAGCTAAATTTTAAAACTCAATTTTAAGCTTTGAAAACATTGTAATTTTAAAAAAAAAATTGAAAAAAATCTCACACAACTCATTTTTCGCATCTAACTAAACTTACCTGTCGATCTTCACGGTACGACAAACCTCTTATAAACGAAAATAAAGCAGAAATAAAAACCCTCCAAAATAAAAGTTGATAAACTTGACCATCTTGACGTCCTTCAAGGGAATTCTCCAAGGTCGCGAATCTTGAAGGAAACCTGCAAAGAAAGCTAAAATAACCGCATTTATCGAAAATAAAGCAGAAATAAATTGAAAAGGACAATAAAGAAGAATAAAAATAAAGAGAAAAATAAAGTTGAAATAAAATGAAAAACAAAAATAAACCGATCAGCTAAGTGACTTAGGTCTTTCTTTGAAAATTATTTGTGTTCCCCACTAACGTCGCCAAAAACATGATGCGTCTGGTTTTAGTATTAGAAAAGATGTCATTTTTTCCGGTGCCAAAAACTTGATGGGTTAACTCCAAAACATTGGTTTTGGGAAAAACACTGAATTTTTCTAAACGTTTAAACAAGTTTTAAATTTATAATTTAACAATAATTACTTAGAAACTAAAACCAACACATAGGCAGAGAAATTGACGTGCATAGTATATTTTTCTAGGTTATTAACCGAGTAATGTATTCCAAAGAACACACTTTCCCCTACTCAAACTTTTATTACATTAACTAATCGGGTTTTGAAAAAGAAAATAAAACGGAGGGGTTCTAAAATAAAAATAGGTTTTAAAAGGGTTTGGTTTAAATAATAAAATGATAAAAATAGTAGGGATAGTAAACATGCACATCTCGTAGACCCTCCGTATAAGTAGTCAATTTTATTAATAGAAATAATATTAAGTTTAATTATTGGTGAGGAGGACAGGGGTGAATGGTCCCTTCACACTTAGGGACGTGAAAAGAAATATATAAGGATTTGAAATCTGAAACTCAAAAGTTTTTAAACGGGTCGGTTAGGGCACTAATCGACTTAGCAGACCGGTAAATTTTGGGAAACCCAAAATTAAAATTACGAACACGAATTAGATATGTTATGGGGAGAGCCCAAGCATAGTAAACCGGATAACTCACTTGGGGTGAAGTTCAAATAGGGCGAATTGTAATGGATCGTACCTTGGATTATGATACTTGAAAACGTAGGACCATAGCAAACCGGTTGGGTAAAATGTGGGGATTAGGTAACGATTTCCACAACAATCACAAAGAGTACGGGAAACCAATAAATTGCAAATTCTTAAAATAGGTTATATGTCTTGTAAAACCCTTAGGTAAGAAGAATTTGAAGTCAGAAGAAGATCAAGCCACTTATGAAGAACCGAACGCGCACAAGATTATTAAAACGCTTTCGCTCACTCGATTTAGAGTTTTGAACTATACGGGGTTGCAACAAAAGTTGAAAATAGATACGTATTAACGATATAACGGGATTGTAAACTCTTTTGTGTGATTTGAGCCTCGTTTTAATTTTGGTTGATCCTACAGAACATGATAAAACATTTTAAAGTATACGATTAATCTCTTAAATTTATGTTAACCCCGTTTTTTAACATAAATGATCCCGTGTTTTAGGGCGTTAATCCTTGGTAATTCGGGACGGGTCTTACACTCGTTTTCTATACGCTGGCATAATAGGATATGCACTTTGTTCTTCTTGTGTTTCCGCAAGTGGGAAAAATGATTGGAGAACTTCTTGATAAGATCATTGAAGTCCGAAATACTCCCCACGAGGAGGTTATTAAGCCATACTCTAGCGGCTTTATTGAGCGTCTGGGCAAATAGATGGCAGAAGACTTGAACCGGCCAGAGGAAAGTGCTCCTCGCACATTAAAAATTGTCCAAATGGTTAGTTGGGTTGCGCAGGCCATCGTACTTGCCGATATTGCTAGGGAGTTTGGCTTGCTTGCTGATGCGGGCGGTAGCAATCCATTAGCAAAACTTTGAGTTTTTTTGCGAATGACTATGGCCTGTAAGGCTTGTTGAGGTCGTCGTCCACGTTATCATGGGTCTCATACGTGCCCGAGGTGGGGTAAGAGAGACATTGGTTACTTGGTTCGCGATAGTACCGGTCACTAGTAGACTGGTAACCATCTGATTCCTTCGACATTGTCTGGGCGTAGTCCCGGTCGGGTTTTTTCTTACCCCGACCCCACTACGACACTAAGACTGGTCGTCTTCTTTTTTTCTTTCCCCTTTCAACTGTGTCTCCCGGAAGGGGAGTCAAGGTTCAAGACTTTACCTGACGTTTTCTGTTCTGTAAGCATCCATTGATACGTAGTAGTGTTTTTTGCCTGCTGTCTAAAAAGCCACTCATTTGGGACGATATCCGAGTTGGTGTCCTCCTCGGAATCGGAGTGCTGAACATCTCGGACGGGCTTGCGGGCCCGCGCCGAGGTTTGTTTGGTTATGGTTTCAGGAGTCCCTATGCTTCCGCCCACTTGACGAGGAACCACCTTGGTTGCGGTAAACACAGGGATCTCAGAGGCGTTGGAATCTTCCATTGATGGGCTAAACAATGTGCTTTTGAAAACTTGGTTTTCAGCCGTTACGGATGGCGCCAATGAAGAAACAACGAGTGGTAATGACTGTAGTACTTATGTCATAGGAGGTACGTGGGGTGATGACTCGTGTTTGCTGCAGGAAATAATCCTTCGCTTCATACTGTGGCTGGATCTGTGACCTATAAATAATCAGTGGGCTGTATGAAAGGAGGCGACCGGCTAAAGTCTCGAGAGGCTCGTGATAGCGGAAACAAAAATGAGGGTTTGGCCTAGTAAGTATGAGTGTATTCTCGAGAGAGTGTAATCCTTGACAAAGGAGATGTGAGCTCCTATTTATAGAGGTTACACGGGCTGGTTACCATTTACCCATAACCACGACGATGGTCTTGTGCTCAGGTTATCGCCTTGCCTTCCTTTCGGCCCAATTAGTTAATAATGGACTAAGGAATTGATATAAAACTAAATGTAATAAATGCAGGAGAGAGAGAAATGTGCACCGCTCTGCCATTGGTCCATGTGGCGTGTTGCTAGTGGCTGAAGGCGGATCTTTCTTTGTCTGCATCAGTTTGTGTCAGGCGGCGTCAGCCTGTAAGCATGCTCCTTCTGGAATACTGTCTGAAATGACGTCTGACACCACGGGGAACAGTGCAGCAAGTGGGGCAAAGGGGGGCTGCACCTTCCCTGCTAGCACGCCGGCGCGACGGGCTAGGCCTGACACGCGTCAGGCTGTGATTTGTCCGCGGGAGACCATCACTAAGTTGGGCGCACGATCTCGCACGGGTGGATTGCACTCCACATGTGGTTTGTAAGAGTTAGGCTCCGCGTAGGTCGAGACTTCACGAAGGGGGGCTCCTCAGAGATTTGTTATCTTCACATATTTGGCCATTTCAAATGGTCTGTTCTTCCGCGAAGGTCTTTTGGGAATGATGTTGTGAGGTAGGGTACGCCCCCATGCTAGGAATTGGGACCCTTTCCCTTCACACCAAGTTTGGAAAATAACATTCTTTTTTCATATGCTCTAAAACATCTATAGGGTCTCTAAATTTTTGGTATGTATCAAATAAGTTCAACTCTGAACAGAAAAAAGCGTTTTTTTTTTTTTTTTTTTTATCTAATAGGTTATATAGGTATTGGGCTTATAAATGTAATGGGCTTTGAGTTAATAATATTTAAGTTTTCAATTAATTATTATTGGGCTAAACGTTTAAGTGTTAAATGAGTTTTCTATTAAAAAAATACACACACACATAGGAATTCATAAAAGAAATTATGCCCTCGATAAAAATGGGCCCAAGCCGGATAGCCTCCCCGGCATGGGCCAAAGCTGCCCGTGTTATTCATGTCTCGGCAACTTTTTTTTTTTGAACGATTAACTAAAATATTGCCGGGTACTCTGTACGCGGCCCCCAATGGCCGAAAGGGGCCCCAGGCGGCCTCTCTCCATCACTTCCCAACCACCTACCCCACCACAAGGGTGGAGGTATCCATCACATGCCTCCCGTGAGAATCGAACCCGGCTCCCCCAAAGAGAGAACCTGCCCTTTTACCACTAGGTCACATGATCAGGATTCTCGGCAACTAATAGCAAGAATATTGAGGACCTGCTAATTGTCCATTATGTAAATGGGAACCCAATAAATAGGGGACGGTTCGTGATACTGATGAGGGAGAAGTTGGTGTTTAATGGTCCCTACGGCAACACGTCTTCTGCTCCCGATCGACACAAACTTGTCTCGTCTTCCACGTGTTTCAAATTTTCTTATGGTTTTACGATCGTCATTTGCAAAACCATATATTTAGGTATCGCCTATAACAAATATGCAATGTCCTTATCACATCATTTTAGTGGAATTCTCTGGTATCTATCATCTTCCAATATGGTTTTGATGCGTATTGCCCATGCCATAAAATTTGTTAGTTTCAAAATTGGACATTGATAATGAGTCAGAAATCCCACATCCTAGTGAATTACAATTTATTGACCTGAACCACCATGTGCATCCGCTATGATTTTAGACTGATTTTCGCTTTGACAAAATTTAATTCTACAACCCGCTTGCCTTTTTGTTTCTTAACTATGTTACCAATACGAATAATGAATTCAGATTCAAATAGAATAGACAAAGATGAAATTAGAAAGCATTCAATAGAACTTCATTTCCATTGAATAGAATGTGATGATATACAAACATTTTTTTTTTTGAACCACAAATTTCACTCCTTGTGAGACTTGAACCCATGACCTCCCATTAGGTGTTCCTAGAAGCTTTGTTTCTACCATTGGGCCACCCCAATGGCATATACAAACATTTAATACATGAACCCTGTTTATACTCATCTGATGGACACCTTCCAACCATCACAACCATTCATGCATAGTTGCAACCCTAGGCTTCCAATCGTTGCGCCTCCTCTTGTTTTTGCACCAATTCCAAGGGATGCGTCGCCTTTTATGTGGTGGTGGTGGTTACCGTCTTTGGTTCTTCTCACAATACACCTTTATACTAATAAACCACTTCCATTTACATAGTAAACATAGTGTACTCTAATAATTAGATGAGCGAGATTAACTTCATAATGTACTAGTACTCTAATAATTAAATGAGTGAGATTAACTTCATAATGTACTAGTATTGGCATTTATTCTCTCTTTTGGATGCTATACCTAGTACCAATATATATGGTAATGATCCGTAATAATCCAAAATGATACCAACTGAATTCTAGTCGCTACACATGAAAGAATTACACGAATTATCTGTAAATTTTGTTAAATGAAAATCAAATAACGGGTTAGGTCCTGCGTTTGCATGTGGGTTCTCAAAGCCACAAAGAATGCCCCTAGTGACAAAATCAGGCCCCTCAAATACCTCATATAGCCATAAATTAGAAAAATAAAATCTATAAATGTTATGCTGTACGAATCCTAATTACTAGGGAGCCTACCACACCCCACACACTAAAGCTTTGTACCTGGCACTTTATAGTCACATATGTGTATATTTATAATATGTTAATACACATAAATAGAATAGTAATATCAATTCAATGATATTCACATAACAATGTTGTATTTCAATAGTTATGTTAAATCATAGATAAATACACAAATGAATGAATAATGATATAATTTGTTTAGAGTTGTGATTGCAGCCATTGATCTGCGTTTATAAAAGAAGCATTAAGAAAGATTGAGGCTTGTGTGTCATTGAGCTTTTGGGCATATGGGACTCTTGTAGATGTATTTGCTCCTCCTCCCATGCACATGTACTCTCCATAGAATATACTCCTGCATGTCGTTCAAACACATTCATCATGTAACGTACTCTTAGTACATAATAAAAATAAACAAAAACAAAGATGCTTACTGGTCTCTAGAGGGGTCATTGAAGTCATTCCATCCTTCGGGGGCAACTATGTCGGACATATATGTGTAAGCAAAGACAACCTTAGAGAAAGGCCTCCATGCTCTACCTAACCATATCCTTCCGGTACCGCCAATGGCACATCTCACGAATGCAAAACCACTATCTTCTTCCGCAGATGCTCTTCCATGCGCTGTCACTACTCCATTTATGCTCTTTTGCCCCACCGGCAATGGTGGTGCCATCGAGATCAGTTGACAATCCTACATGTACCAAAAAAATTATTTGATTTTAATTAGGGTGCGTTATATGTGTGTGTGTGTATATATATATATATATATATATATATATATATATATAGTATAAGGATAAAAGGAAAACCCTCCTAAACTGGAAAAATCTGGAAACTCTAACTTCCCAAGCTTTTTTTTATATGAAAATTTTAGGGTATGTAATATACATTATTTTAAGCATTTTAAGCCAAAAAAATCAAAAAAGCGCCGAGTACTTTTTTTTAAAAAATAAATAAATAAGTTTTCGGGTAACACATTGTTAACACATGTTACCCGAAAACTTAATTTTTTTTAAATAAAAAGTGTTCGGCGCTTTTTTGATTTTTTTTGACTCAAAATGCTTAAAATAATGTATATTACATGCCCTAAAATTTTTATGCCCTAAAAAGCTCGGGAAGTCATATATATATATGTGTGTGTGTGTGTTGTGTGTGTGTGTTTGTGTGTGTGTTTTCTGATGACACAAATATATTTTCATTGTGTGTGTATATAACCATTTGTTTAGAAATTAATTGAAAAATCTTTCCCACGATCCTTTGGAATGGAAACCACCCAGTTTAATTTCTAGTAGTACGTACCTCATATAATGATTTTGCATTGCCAAAAATGAAGTCGATTGAACCTTGAATATAACAATCCTTGAAGTAATGTCGACCTCTATCATCATGAAGTGTATCCTGAGCTCCAAAAAAGCCACATCCCCAGAATGAAGCTTGATCTCCTCCTACTCGAATTGCGACAGCTTGTGCTCCAACTTCTCCTGGCTTAGCTATAGGAGCCACATTCTGGCCTCGAAAAAAATTATTTAAACCAACATGACTTCTGTATGATTATTTCGATAAGCAAGTTTGTGCACATATATAGTCATGCCTACCATGAAGCTAATATTCTTAGCTACAAAGTTTGTAGAAAACACTTGCACGGACCCGCTATAGAATGTTCCATGTGCGGTATTAGCCGTGTCGTTCCATACTATCGCGGTTGATGTATATCCTTGCCCTTGAAACGTAATATTTGGTTTTGTCTTCGGGATTATTACCTTTTCACTTAAATTTCACATATATAATAAGTAAGTTCATATTATTATTCTGGGTTTTTGCGGCGTATATAAAAATGATAATAAGTATTCCAAAAAAAGATTAGTGTTCAAGTTTATGTATGTCAAATCATCATTATTATTTGAAATAGAACTAATAGATGGTTAATAATTAAACTATGGATATAAATGGCAAGACTTACAAGTAAATGCCACTATTGATCCATATTATTGTTCTCTTGGGGCTGAGTGTGGTTACTGCGTCAACCGCTGACTGAACAGCTGTAAAGTTACAACACCCGTTACTATCAACACAAAACGTCGTGGTGGTGTTTGTATCGGGAGGTAGAGAATCACGAGGAAAAGCATCACATATGTCAACTTTACTATCCTTTTTCCCATGATGATGGTGGTGATGACCATCTAACCGTATAATGACCGGTTGTGGGGATAATGAGAGAGCCTTAAACTCCTCTAAGAAATGTTTGACATATTGTAGATTTGTAGATAGAAAATGTGTACTCGCTAAAACTGCGACCAGAAGAGAGAGCACATTTGCATATCGAAAATTTGTATATCGAAAAGTCATGCTTTTCTATGGTTTTCTTGATCAACAAGAGGATTGGTTTGGATGAAAGTGGAAGAAGGGTTTTTAAAGATGTTGAAGTACAAGGGTTTGGTGGCATGCCTTGCAAACTACCCTGTCCCTACACTTTCCATCATCAAAAGGCTTTACAGAAAGGAAGTTATAATTGACTTACACACAAAGTCCACTAGGAAGTTCACAAAACAAACAAACTCATTTTCATCCATTTTTAATACTTAATACTATCCTACTTTTCTAACAGAACTTTAATTATAAGATGTTCTTAAAATAAATGTATAAACTGTTTTTCATGCAGTTAAACATATATATTATAACACAAAAATAATAATAACAAAACTTATGAGTTAAAACTAGCGTATGCATGCATATAATCTTCATTTAATTAACTATCATTTCGTTTTTTTTTTCTATTTGTTTTTTGATTTCGTTCTTTATTTTATCAATTAACACAAAATCTACTGTTCATTTGCACTTTAGAACTTATATACTTTCTATATTCATTATATTGATCACTGGACACTATAAAACTAAGTAATTAAATGCAAAATTTCGTTCTACAAAAGTTAAATACACAGTTAAAAAGTCTACTCGATACATGTTAGGTTGAATTCAAAACTGACAACGAGTAATATTTATGTTTATATTATTTAAGACTAACAGCTTTTATATTAAAATGCAAGATATTTATTGTTATTTATCATTGGAGTTAATAAAATCTTCATTAATATTGGTAACTGCATCATACATGTTCTTTGTATTATTTATAAAAAATCTTCGTTAATATTGGTAACTGCATCATACATGTTCTTTGTATTATTTATAAAAAAAACTAGATATTTGCCCGCGTTGACACGCAGTTCAACAACGTACCATTATTTGGAGTACTATAACGTATAAGAAAAATAAAGTAGAAAAATTTTATTAAAATTTAAAAGCAACGAATACACATTTATTCAAATATCGCTGAAAATTTTCTTATAAACCACATTTTTTGTTTTAGTCATCACTTTTCCACCAGCATCAAGTATAAGTAACTTCACGCCTGCCCTGCTTTTAACTCTTGACAATGCGACATAAAGCTGGCCATGTGAGAATACAGGGTTTCTTAAATACAATCCAACCTGAATAAGGCGACTTAAATGGTATGTGTTAAAAATAGACTTATGGCATATTCAACAATAAGAAAGTAATAAAAATAAAAATAAGAAACTAACTACCACCTAAATTTCACAATTTAATTTGACACATCTGAGAAGATGAGCATTACCCATATCGACCCGCTAAAAAAGCTTTGAGCATATTTTATTCTATTTGACACATTTGAAAAGGCAAACATTACCCAAATCGACCCGTTAAGAAAAGGGAAGATTGCCCCAATTCACCTATGGCCAATGTATAAGTAAAAGGAACATCAATCTAATCAAAACACCATAAACACACTGTTGGCGACTTTTACCCTATTTGACCCATTGGAAAAGTTGAACATTACCCAAATCGACCAATTTATAAGTAAACAAACATGAACCTACACCACTAAAACAACATTTTAACCGACTATTACCTTATTTGACCCGTTTATAGGAAGGAACATTATCTAAAGTGACCCATGTATAAGTAAAATAAGCATTACTCAATAATTTTAACCGACTATTACCTTATAGATGCTATTTATACGCTAAAAATAGTAATGTGACAAATCAAATAATTCAGCATTTATTTTGTGTTTAAATGTCTTTAATTTTAAAAACTGGATTTTTTTTTTTAAATTTTGATTTTGAATGTTTAAAAATAAATTTATAAATGTATTTATATATGATTAATAATTTTATGTTTAAAGGTTATTAATTAAATGGTAATCATAATTATTAACATTAGATGTTTCGAATATTGTGTAATTCACGATAAATGCTAATTATACGCTAAAAATAGTAATGTGACAAATCAAAGAATTAAGCATTTATTTAGTGTTTAAATGTCTTTAAATTTAAAAACCGTATTCATTTTTAAATTTTGATTTTGAATGTTTGAAAATAAAGTAATTCAATTGAAAATAGACGTATTAATTGTGATGAAAAAAATTCAAATTTAACTTTGTTTATAAATGTATTTATATTTATATATGATTAATAATTTTGTGTTTAAATGTTATTAATGAAATGGTAATCATAATTATTAACATTAGATGTTTCCAATATGGTGTAAATCATGATAAATGCTAATTATATGCTAAAAATAGTAATGTGACAAATCAAATAATTAAGCATTTATTTTGTGTTTAAATGTCTTTAATTTTAAAAACCGGTTTTTTTAAATTTTGATTTTAAATGTTTAAAAATAAATTTATAAATGTATTTATATATGATTAATAATTTTGTGTTTAAAAGTTATTAATGAAATGGTAATCATAATTATTAACATTAGATGTTTCCAATATTGTGTAACTCATGATAAATGCCAATTATACGCTAAAAATAGTAACGTGGCAAATCAAAAAATTAAGCATTTATTTTGTGTTTAAATGACTTTAATTTTAAAAACCGTAATTTTTTTAAAATTTTGATTTTGAATGTTTGAAAATAAAGTAATTCAATTGAAAATAGACGTATTAAGTGTAATGAAAAAAATTCAAATTTAACTTTGTTTATAAATGTATTTATATTTATATATGATTAATAATTTTATGTTAAAAGGTTATTAATGAAATGGTAATCATAATTATTAACATTAGATGTTTCCAATATTGTGTAAATCATGATAAATGCTAATTATACGGTAAAAATAGTAATGTGACAAATCAAAGAATTAAGCATTTATTTTGTGTTTAAATGTCTTTAATTTTAAAAACCGTATTCATTTTTAAATTTTGATTTTGAATGTTTGAAAATAAAGTAATTCAATTGAAAATAGACGTATTAATTGTGATGAAAAAATTCAAATTTAACTTTGTTTATATATGTATTTATATTTATATATGATTAATAATTTTGTGTTTAAATGTTATTAATGAAATGGTAATCATAATTATTAACATTAGATGTTTCCAATATGGTGTAAATCATGATAAATGCTAATTATATACTAAAAATAGTAATGTACCAAATCAAATAATTAAGCATTTATTTTGTGTTTAAATGTCATTAGTTTTAAAAACCGTTTTTTTTTAAATTTTAATTTTAAATGTTTAAAAATAAATTTATAAATGTATTTATATATGATTAATAATTTTGTGTTTAAAAGTTATTAATGAAATGGTAATCATAATTATTAACATTAGATGTTTCCAATATTGTGTAACTCATGATAAATGCCAATTATACGCTAAAAATAGTAACGTGACAAATCAAAGAATTAAGCATTTATTTTGTGTTTAAATGTCTTTAATTTTAAAAACCGTAATTTTTTTAAAATTTTGATTTTGAATGTTTGAAAATAAAGTAATTCAATTGAAAATAGACGTATTAAGTGTGATGAAAAAAATTCAAATTTAACTTTGTTTATAAATGTATTTATATTTATATATGATTAATAATTTTGTGTTTAAATGTTATTAATGAAATGGTAATCATAATTATTAACATTAGATGTTTCCAATATTGTGTAAATCATGATAAATGCTAATTATACGCTAAAAATAGTAATGTGACAAATCAAAGAATTAAGCATTTATTTTGTTTTTAAATGTCATTAATTTTAAAAACCGATTTTTTTTTAAAATTTTGATTTTGAATGTTTAAAAGTAAATTTATAAATGTATTTGTATTTGATTAATAATTTTGTGTTTAAAGGTTATTAATGATGTGGTAATTATAATTATTAACATTAGATGTTTCCAATATTGTATAAATCATGATAAATATCAAAATGCAAGAATTGTTAACACTAAAGAGCAAAATCATGTACCTTCTGTTGATATTTTGGATCTCCAATCCTTTGTGCCCGTGCAACAATAAACTCCAATTGCTCTATGCAAGAATCTGCCAGAGTACTATTACCCTGAGCAAACAAAGGATAATATATGAAGAATTGTTGAATCCACAGAAAATCATAAGGGTATGATACAATTAGATGACGAACTTACCTCTAACACAAATGCAATAATAATCTTCTGTGAATTCCAAGTAATCTGGTTTCTCTGTTAAATAAATAAATGACACCTAATCACATAGAACAATGCATATATTTGTATACTAATTAGTTACATGGTAAGTAAATTATTACCTGTAAAAAGGCATTATTCAATGTATTCAAAAATGGTTTACATATTTTTCAATTTCTTTTACAGGTTGATGATGAACTTGTTTTTAGAGTAGCTGTTGCATTATTGTCTGCATCCTAGTAGACTCCATTTGGCAAGCATAAAAATAACTAATCATTAATGTCGTTGTAAATTATTTTAAACAAAAAAGAACACTAAAAAATAATATGAAAAAGTTCACTTACATAATTTTACGAACACTTGGTGGGCGTACTTTTAGAATACCAAAGAAAGCAAACTTTATACAACTTTAATAAACCCAGAAATCAAGAACCCAACTTCAGTTTACAAAACGAAAAACCCAGAAATCTTTAGTAACAAATAAATTAAATACAAAATAAAACAAAACAAATTGAAATAAAAAAAATATAGTGAACGGTACCGCATGAGTTTTGAAGTTTGTTTACGACCGAACATTACAGCAGGAACGAAACCTAATCGGGGATCTCAATGATAACGGCGGTTTACATTCTGAACGAATCCCAAAACAACACATTCACAAGTTATTAAAAAAATATATAAAACAACGAATTAATAGATACAATCGGTAACGTTTCAGAAAGATAAATGCAAAAACGAATTAGCAGATCTGAAATACAGAGAAAGATCCGAACATTAAATCTAATTTGAAAGATAACATAAACAGAATAAAAACGATGAAGCAATAAAACATGTCAATCAAGTGAAAGGTGAAGAAAATGAATGTAAATCTTTACTGTCAATCAAGCAATAAACATAATGAAAACGAATTAACAGAATGAAACGAAGATAGGTGAAGAAACAAATACCTTTACTGATGTTTTTTTTCAAGGATTAGGGTTTAAAGTGATTGATATTGTTTGAGGAAAAGAATGTAAATCTCTAAAAAAGAAATCGAATATGTGCTTACCTAGATGGATGAACGATTGATTGTCTTGTGGAGGAAGATTGAGCATTCATTAGTTGGAGAACATAGTGTTTAGGAAAGTTATTAAACACCTTGACCAATTTTGACTTTTATAATATTTAATGATTTTCGATTTAAAAAAATTCTAAATTAATGATTTTCGAGTTTAATTAGATTAGGAAAGTATTAAGTGATAATTTTTACCATATTTATGTATTATTACTCTATTTTTAATTTTTTAAAAAAGACAAATTTTATAAATTATGAGAAGAGGACACATGGCACAATATGGGAAGAGAGAGGAATTGAGGTGCAATATGGGAGTGCCAAGTGTCCTCATAGAGTTTGTTTTTTTAGATGTATAGATACGGGAGGAAACTAAACGTAGAAAGAAAAAGAAAAAATGATGTAGTGGTAATCTTAAATATTTTAATTTTTTTATTAATAACTAGCTGATTACCCCAGGAGGGTCCCAGGGTTGAAAAATCTAATTTTACGTGATAATCTATTGCAAATGGCTCAAGTTAACTAACCACAAAATCTCTCAATAATTGCATGTTCATAGTATTCTAATCAGTAATAACTCATATTCCTAATCTAAAACCTAATCAGTAATCATTTAAAGAATCACTTATGTAAGCTGCAACTATTCAAAAACTCATCACATCTCTCTAATTTCTCACATTCTAATGGCTCTTATAATTCCTAACCTAATCAACTAAATAAACAGAAGTTGTAACCATTGCATCTCATTATGCCACGTGGCATAATCAAGAGATGGTTGAGGCCACAATTGAACGCCACGTCAGCAACTATCAATTCTTCCTAGGAGCGTCTAAGGGTTAAAAAATATAACCATTCTAATAATACTAATACTAATAGTAATAATTATTACTCTTGTAATTAAATAAATAAAAAAAAATAACCTTGCTATAAGCTGACACCATGTGTTGCAGTGTTGCGCGATTCTTTCTCCTAGCTTCTCTTGATGAAGTATACCTAGTAAATTCCAATGATAACATGACGATTGGGCTGATTTTCAACATCATATATAAGAACCTGGTTTAAAAGAAAAAACATGATTAATGAATAACATGAACACTTTGTGTGTTTTTTTCTGTATGAACGAAACCCCACAAAAAATAGTCGATTTTTTCTTCGTTTTTTATATAGCACTATGGTACTCGTTGGAAAGATAATAAAACGCTCGTTAATTTGGTGTAATTTTTTTCTTTAAAAAATCCCGTATATAAAAGATACAAACGTTTAAAAATTATGGGAGGAAATATGAGAGATAAAATTTTAAATTTATTTTTAAATTCTTTTTTCCTAAAATAACTCAATTTAATTAAAAAAAGAAAATAATTCAAAAACACTAAAATCGTTCAATTATGATGCCACGTGGCACTCTCAAGAGGAGGTTGAGGTCTCCATTGCATGCCACGTCAGCATATACATTTTCTTATATATATATATATATATATATATATATATATATAGATTATATCTCTAATTAATTAGTTATTATGTTTTATCATACACATTAATAAATTTGTCGTAGAGGGAATGGAGTGCGGGGTTTGGATTGGATTGGGGCCATGAGTTGCCATGCGGTAACAGTGGGGTCCAAAACTCATGCACCCTAAGACCATATGTAATGGCATTCAAATTAGGGCGTTTTCTTCCAAATCCACGCCTCCATCCAAATTGAACACCGCCAACCTCCAAGTTTTTGGGGACGTTTTTTGCCCTCCATCAAAATTTTCATGGCGTTGTTTTTTTGGATGGGCCAATCATGTTGCATTATTTAGTCTAGAGAGACAAAGAGAGTGATGAGGGGTTTAGAGAAAGAGAAGGCATGAAATTTTTCACCTTACCACTACACCTCATTCTAATTTAAATCCCTTAATAGCTTCAAATGCCACATGTCAATTAATGCCCCATAGTCCATGAAATTTTTACCTTACCATGACACATGGTCTAAACGAGAGGGGAGTGACTCAAGCCTCCAAAAGAGAAGGGAGTGAAAAGGCTTGAGTTTTAAATACTTTAAAAGTTATTTATTTATTAAAAAAAAGCCTCCAATCACCTCCCGCCACTTCATCTCCCCCATTGGCCCAAGCCAGGTCTCCCCCCATGCCAAACGCGCAACGCCCCACTTACCCAAGGTAGGGGGTGGTGTTTGGGGCTTCGATTGCCAACCTACACTCCACTCCCCATAGTCTTACACATATTAAAATTCATTTTACACATATCGAAATTAGCATACGTTTATCCTACACATATCGAGATAATCATACGTTAATCCTACACATATAACTTATACATATTGAAATTATCCTTCACGATAAATTAGGTTTGCTTTAAAAGTATATATTTTAAACATGATTTATGAGTTTCATTTATTTAACTAATTTAGGGGGTTACAACAAAGTAATCATTTATTTTTTTTTTTTAACTTTGAATTTCATTAAAACAAACGGGGATGCGTCCTCAAAACAAGGACCGCTACCTCAACAGATTACAATACATACATAGGGTCATTACACCATTCCTCCCATATAAGATCTTTAAACTTCGACCTGTTCTTAAACCACAAAAAAGTACACGACTTAATGCTACCTACTACAAAGTTGACCTTCGGCTCCACTCCCCTAAAAACTTTGTCATTTCTCGCTCTCCAAATTGCCTAAATAGTGACCATTGAAATACCATGTAATCATTTATTTAACATTAGATTTAAAGTTGTTATTTTTTTTCTTACAAGACATGTTTTTCTCATTCAAACTCCCTACTAAAAAATAATAGTAATTAATAAAATATTTGCAAGAAGCATAAGAAGATATGATAATTATAATGATAGGAAGGATGAGTTGAGAATGATTTTAATATGAGAAGAGAAAAAAGAAATACGATAATGGTAAACATTAATGTAACATTTGTTATTTTTCCAATAAGTTAATTTCAACTTTAGGGACCTAATGTGTTAATAATAAAAAATTTAAAATAGCATAAACTGTAATTTAACGTAACTTTTAGGGTAGATTTGTAATGCTCGAAAATTCATAAATTAAGGATAATAAATACTTAGTTTTATATACATCAGATTCTTAAACGAATATAACGTGTCGTAAATCGATTAATTGTAAATGGCATTGACTGAGTTTTTGTACTTCATTTTAAAAAAAAATAATATTCATACCCAATACTAATAATAAAAAAAGTTATTATCAATGTGATAATTTAAAGTTGGATATATGATGTCATGTTCTTGAAAATCATTATGACTAAGAAATTAATATTTAATATTTATTTTTATTAAAGCACGTATCAAATTAGCTAAATCATTATTGACACTAAACTATATTTTCGTAACCAAGTTTATTGTAAGTTGGGATAAGTATTAAATTTGATTTTGGAATGCCACTGTTACGGTATTTTATATACAATAACTAGTTGGTTAACTCTTATTTTAGTAACTATGCTGTTAGAAGTTTATAAAGATGAATAATTGTTCAAAGGATTATACTTTATAAGCGATATCTTTAATGCAATTATTTTGGTCATGTAAATGTCAAAGACCTCAAATTAGGAACTCACAAACCTTATCAAAATGCACGTCCTTAACATCGGTATATTTATACTTAGGTTGTTATAAATTCAAAGTCCGACGTTAAAATTTCTTTTCAAGTTGCTCTATGTGGTTAAGGTTCAAGCATAATTCATTGTATCTCATTGATTTCTTGAAAGTTCGATATCACAATCAAAGTGAGTATACTTATCCCCTTTTTGTTTTCTTGCACTTTTGGGGTGAAACATGTACACCTATGAAACTTACACTTGCACATATTCATAAACATTTTTACATACAATTCATACACGTGTTATGCTTTGAATTCTTGTGCTTTGTGCTTAAACATAAACGTAGTATACATGCAATCATTACAAAATCATTAACTTAGCTAGCCGACTTTAACAATGGATAACGCTATTTGAATTGACAACTCGCCTAGTGAAAAGTACCTATGGTGGTGGGAAGTCCTAGGTCATTGTTAATGTATTAATCTTTTTTCACATAAAAGGTTTGATTTTGACCCGTATTGTGTACTTACGTGTTTTCCATATTTGCCTTGAATGAATCATGACACATGAATTGTAAATCTTTTCTTTGAACTTATATTACGTATGCAAACCAAGTATGCTCACCAACATTGTTTATGTTGACAAAATTGTTTTTGTACATGTTTCAGGTTAATTGTTGAGGTACTTCATGTAGGACATTTGGACTTAGTAGAGACTTAATCTAGACAACGTGTGGAATTAGATTTGTATTTGATGAATATCTGTAATTGTAAATTGAAACATTTTAGTAAACTATTTACACTTTAGTACAATGAGCTTTTGAACAATCGTCACTACGTGACACCTCGATGATTCCGCCATCAGTTGGGGTGTTACAGATTGCTATCAGAGCCGTGGTTATAGGGAATTAGGTTATTAGTAAATGACCTAGACTATAACTAAGAACCTATACTTTACCTTACTTGTGTTTATTTGTTCCACTAACCTTTCTCATTTGACATCTCTCATTCTTTCCCCTACCCCTCTTCATTTCTTTCTGTCTTCATTATGGGCTTTGAGGATGACTTCACTTGGGGGAAAAGGTCTACAATTTGGAGCAAGTTGTATATTCTTGGCTTAATTGCCTAACCTCATTTTCCATTGATTTTTCATCCCTTCAAAGTGTTGAACTCTACGTGAGAGAACACGTGCAATCTGGAAGGGTGGATGCCTGTACACTGGGTTTTCTGGCATAGGCAAAGCATAGCGCATAAATCCGAATCAACCGACGGACCTGTAATGTTTACATGGGGATTCCTGGAGTGAGTGTCCACTTATAGGCTAAAGCACGTCTTCATTAATCTCCAACTGAGTTCGATTCTTTGAACAGTCAAAGTTTTTGTTGGGTCTTATGACTAGACAGGAACAATCCAATGTTTTATGTTCCATCATTGATATCTAGTTTTCATAATGAACTGCTTTATACATTATACCCCATGAGTTTTATGTTGCAATTTATAATTATATTTAAGTTCCAGTTTTCATAATAATCAAATGTATAAATTTCTTATTCCAAGTATTTTTGTAAACATATGATTTTTCTGCGTTGGATTCTTGAAAACTATCATACCGACGTCTCATAACCTTTGTCGTTATTATTCTTTGTTACATTTGTAACACCCCAACCGATGGCGGAAACATCGGGGTGTCACGTATTGATGATTGTTCAGTAGCTCATGGTGAATAATAAATTTCATTAAATGATTTAAATGAATTACATACAATTGTTCTAGAATTTGTACATCAAAATTGAATAAACTATACACACATCTTCAAGCATCAATTCAAATCTTCAAGCAAATAGGACCTGAAACATGTTAAGTTGAAAATGTTTTGGGTCAACAAAAGTTGGTGAGAATTACATAGGTTTTTGATGATTGAATAAAATGTTGTGCAATTCATGTGTCATGTCAATCTAGTCCATATGTGAGAACATACTAGAAATAAATCGAGTGCATAATCAACCCTGATGACTGTTATAAAATGATACATACCATACGCTCATGGTCCAATATGTTATACGATAACAAACACCCACGCTACCTTTGTAGGAGGCACGTATCCGGGTGGGATTGTCAGTCCAATAGATCTATCAATGTATACCGTCGGCTTGTACGGAGTTAATGATTATGCTAGAATGGTGCTTACTCTAATCATGCTCAAGACATAATGCAACATAGAAAACACATAGACACATTGATGATTGAATTGCATAAATGATGTGGTAACATGTTTCACCCCAAAAGCGGTGATAAATAAAAAGGGGCTATGTAAAACTCACCTTGGTAAAATGTTATATCTGTTGAGAAATTTGGATAATTGTGTTGACCAATGTATCAAGTATCACCCTATAATAAAGTAATAAATATGTCTAAGTCTATCGAGTCTACAAATGTATAAGTTTCTAGGGCTTCGAATTGGGGATAATTGTCCGTTTGATTAATATTAAAAATATTCGCCAATTGAGAGAAATTTAGTAAATAAATAACCAAAAATCTTTTTAGGAAATTTAAAGTTAAGATGGCCACAATGATGTATTTAAAGTATAAAAATAATTTTTACAAAATTATTTTCCTTAAAATAGATTTTTAAAATCTATTTATTACAAATTGTCAAACTCTAACTTTAATATTTAAAAATACTAAAATTAAAGAATTATTAGCTTAAAAATTATATTTCTGTTCTAAATGATCAGAAATAATTTGTATAAAATTTTGGTGCAAAAATATTAAAAATTGGATTTATTATGATTTAATTATGATTAAAACTAACAAAAATTGATTAAAAATACTAAATAAATGATTTTTCAGAAATAAAAATCATTTCTGAAAAGTTTAATGTTATAAAAACTTAAGATAATTTTTGTGGAAATTTATAAGATCGTTTTGATATTTTAATGGATTTTTATAAATATAATAGTGTAAAATTGATTTAATTATTATAAATATTAAATAAATGAATTTCAGAAAAATAAAAATTGTAGATAAAACTTTAACATCAGATTTAATAAATGTAATTTTTTTAGAATTTATAAAATAGTTTTAATATTTAAAAATGAATTTATAAGATTTAAATGTATAATATATATATAATATGATTTGTTGTTGAAAATATGAAAAAGAAAAGAAAGAAGGCCACAGCCGGGACTCGAACCCGGGTGCCTTTGGTTATAAGCCACAGTCACAACCACTTGGCCTAGGCCTGTGGTTGTGATGAATCTCGTTCAGATTAATATAAATACATACGCGTGAATCAGGTTTATCCCCAAAATCATATACGAGCCCTAGTTTCAGCAATCAAGCAATTCACACATCTTTAACCCGATTAATGTTAGGGTTTTTGATGTGTGAACGCCGGTGATCAAAACCCACATAAAACATTATACTTACAGTGTTGATTCGTGTTAGATTGTTCGGTCAATGATAAAAGTCAAACTGAAATCGTTTGATCAAGAACAGCGTTTGAGTGAAGAATTGAGGGGTTAAGAGAAGAAGATTGGCGAGTTGTGATTGTTCACAGAGGATTCAATTTATAGTGAACGGGTCTAGATATTAGATTTGGCAAGGTTGACCACGTTCAATTGTATACGCGTGAAAATGGTTATAATCGGTAAGAATTTATGATAATTGAACGTGGGTTTGATGTCAAATGCACCGAAAATTACGATGTTGTGTTAATTTATATCAATCATACATGAATTAAGCCAATTGATTTAGTCAAAAGATGAAACTAAAAAAAAAAGTCTGCTGCTGCGAACAGATATGGAAAAAGAAAGGAGAAAAGGAACTTTTGTGTTTATGTATAAATATAAAATAAATTAGGCTTAAATCAAGTTAGTGTGTGGTCCAGTTGGTGTGTACGTGTGTGTGCGTGGTTAGTGGTCCGGGTTCGAAACCCAGGAAGAGCATCCCTTTTTTTTTTAAAACAGCAACAAGGGGAAGGAAGGGGGCAGTTGGGCCGACCTGGTTTGTGGGCTGGGCTCAGGGATTTCTAAGGAAATAAGGAAGGTGGGCTTGGGCTGTTGTTGGGGTATAAAGAGGGTATTTTGGGTTTAGAAGTGTTGGGTTTTATAAGACTAAATGTATATTTATATATATAAAAATCTGAAAATTATTTTTTTTTATATATTATTATTATAAATATATATATATATATGTGTGTGTATATGTATGAATAATAATCATCGTAATAAAACTTGTCGTTTTACTCCGTAGCGTATAATAAATGCGTAATGTTACAGTCTCCCTTACTTTTAGGAACTTCGTCCCGAAGTTAAGAGAAACACTAGTGTTTACAATTGATCAACTACTGAAAACCTTGATAGAATTTCACACTACCTTAACGTACCTGTAAATTCATGATTACGTTCCGGACCGTAATTACCAATTTACCTTACATTAGGGTTTTGTGTCCTTTTATGACTTTACCGATTGTTGAGCAGGTCTGATAGTCTCCACCAATCGTTGAGCAAGTTGTAGGGCCTCTCCCGACTGTTGGAAAGACATGATGACCTCTACCAACCGTTGAGTAGGTTGTTTGGTAGTCAACTAATTGTTGTACAAGTAAGCAAGTATGATTATAGATATAGCAATTAGTTCACATTCAAACAAGCATGCACACAGATGTTATGATAATACTTGAATTTATTACTTGAATCAAAAGCGCCATTACATAGAATTGAAAGCAAACAACATTTAAATGGTGGGACTTGCTGTTAAGTAGCTGGAGGGTCTTGGTCTCGGTTTAGTTTAGGGCATCGGTTACGGTAGTGATTTGGGTTATAGCATTGACCATAGTTGTAATTACCAAGACGTTTAGGATTAGTAACCTGAGCAGGGTTGTGGATAATCGCAGCCAGTCGGGCATCAACACCTCTGTTGTTTTTGTTGTTGTCGTGGTTGGTGTTGTGGTTGTTGTTACTTTCCTCTTGGTTTTCACCATTGTTATTGCGTGTGCTACGACGTGGAGACATGATCCGTAAGGGACACAATGAGGGCATGAAATGAATGAGGTGATACAAGGAATGTAATCATTTATTCATTAATTAAAACGAATAAACGAAAACGTTGACTTATCAAAGATTCCAGATTCTAATAACATATGAAGACATGCTTTAGCCTATAAGTGAACACTCATCCCGAGAATTCCCAGGTAGGCATCCGGGTCCCTCGTCTGATTGGGATATATGCGCAATGCCAGCCTAGACAGAAGACTCAGAATACAGGCGTTCACCCTTCCAGATTGCACGTGTTCGTTATTAAGATCTAGAACTTCGACGAGATCTCAAGGGGGTTCAGGTTAAACCTGAGGAATTTGTCCTATTAGTCTAAGAGTAGATCCACTGACAGAGAGTAACCTTCTTGTAGGGATGAAAGTAGGGATAAGAAGTAGGAGGGAGATAGAGTATAGCAAGTAAAAGAAGCAAGTACTTGTTAAATCCTATGGTTATAGACTAGATTATTTTTTTCTAATAACCTAATTCCCTATAACCATGGCTCTGATACCAATCTGTAACACCCCAACCGATGGCGGAAACATCGGGGTGTCACGTATTGATGATTGTTCAGTAGCTCATGGTGAATAATAAATTTCATTAAATGATTTAAATGAATTACATACAATTGTTCTAGAATTTGTACATCAAAATTGAATAAACTATACACACATCTTCAAGCATCAATTCAAATCTTCAAGCAAATAGGACCTGAAACATGTTAAGTTGAAAATGTTTTGGGTCAACAAAAGTTGGTGAGAATTACATAGGTTTTTGATGATTGAATAAAATGTTGTGCAATTCATGTGTCATGTCAATCTAGTCCATATGTGAGAACATACTAGAAATAAATCGAGTGCATAATCAACCCTGATGACTGTTATAAAATGATACATACCATACGCTCATGGTCCAATATGTTATACGATAACAAACACCCACGCTACCTTTGTAGGAGGCACGTATCCGGGTGGGATTGTCAGTCCAATAGATCTATCAATGTATACCGTCGGCTTGTACGGAGTTAATGATTATGCTAGAATGGTGCTTACTCTAATCATGCTCAAGACATAATGCAACATAGAAAACACATAGACACATTGATGATTGAATTGCATAAATGATGTGGTAACATGTTTCACCCCAAAAGCGGTGATAAATAAAAAGGGGCTATGTAAAACTCACCTTGGTAAAATGTTATATCTGTTGAGAAATTTGGATAATTGTGTTGACCAATGTATCAAGTATCACCCTATAATAAAGTAATAAATATGTCTAGGTCTATCGAGTCTACAAATGTATAAGTTTCTAGGGCTTCGAATTGGGGATAATTGTCCGTTTGATTAATATTAAAAATATTCGCCAATTGAGAGAAATTTAGTAAATAAATAACCAAAAATCTTTTTAGGAAATTTAAAGTTAAGATGGCCACAATGATGTATTTAAAGTATAAAAATAATTTTTACAAAATTATTTTCCTTAAAATAGATTTTTAAAATCTATTTATTACAAATTGTCAAACTCTAACTTTAATATTTAAAAATACTAAAATTAAAGAATTATTAGCTTAAAAATTATATTTCTGTTCTAAATGATCAGAAATAATTTGTATAAAATTTTGGTGCAAAAATATTAAAAATTGGATTTATTATGATTTAATTATGATTAAAACTAACAAAAATTGATTAAAAATACTAAATAAATGATTTTTCAGAAATAAAAATCATTTTTGAAAAGTTTAATGTTATAAAAACTTAAGATAATTTTTGTGGAAATTTATAAGATTGTTTTGATATTTTAATGGATTTTTATAAATATAATAGTGTAAAATTGATTTAATTATTATAAATATTAAATAAATGAATTTCAGAAAAATAAAAATTGTAGATAAAACTTTAACATCAGATTTAATAAATGTAATTTTTTTAGAATTTATAAAATAGTTTTAATATTTAAAAATGAATTTATAAGATTTAAATGTATAATATATATATAATATGATTTGTTGTTGAAAATATGAAAAAGAAAAGAAAGAAGGCCACAGCCGGGACTCGAACCCGGGTGCCTTTGGTTATAAGCCACAGTCACAACCACTTGGCCTAGGCCTGTGGTTGTGATGAATCTCGTTCAGATTAATATAAATACATACGCGTGAATCAGGTTTATCCCCAAAATCATATACGAGCCCTAGTTTCAGCAATCAAGCAATTCACACATCTTTAACCCGATTAATGTTAGGGTTTTTGATGTGTGAACGCCGGTGATCAAAACCCACATAAAACATTATACTTACAGTGTTGATTCGTGTTAGATTGTTCGGTCAATGATAAAAGTCAAACTGAAATCGTTTGATCAAGAACAGCGTTTGAGTGAAGAATTGAGGGGTTAAGAGAAGAAGATTGGCGAGTTGTGATTGTTCACAGAGGATTCAATTTATAGTGAACGGGTCTAGGTATTAGATTTGGCAAGGTTGACCACGTTCAATTGTATACGCGTGAAAATGGTTATAATCGGTAAGAATTTATGATAATTGAACGTGGGTTTGACGTCAAATGCACCGAAAATTACGATGTTGTGTTAATTTATATCAATCATACATGAATTAAGCCAATTGATTTAGTCAAAAGATGAAACTAAAAAAAAAAGTCTGCTGCTGCGAACAGATATGGAAAAAGAAAGGAGAAAAGGAACTTTTGTGTTTATGTATAAATATAAAATAAATTAGGCTTAAATCAAGTTAGTGTGTGGTCCAGTTGGTGTGTACGTGTGTGTGCGTGGTTAGTGGTCCGGGTTCGAAACCCAGGAAGAGCATCCCTTTTTTTTTAAAACAGCAACAAGGGGAAGGAAGGGGGCAGTTGGGCCGACCTGGTTTGTGGGCTGGGCTCAGGGATTTCTAAGGAAATAAGGAAGGTGGGCTTGGGCTGTTGTTGGGGTATAAAGAGGGTATTTTGGGTTTAGAAGTGTTGGGTTTTATAAGACTAAATGTATATTTATATATATAAAAATCTGAAAATTATTTTTTTTTATATATTATTATTATAAATATATATATATATATATATGTGTGTATATGTATGAATAATAATCATCGTAATAAAACTTGTCGTTTTACTCCGTAGCGTATAATAAATGCGTAATGTTACAACATTTTCCCTCCCATGATTATTCATGGTTGTTTAGTGATTTTTGTCACTATACTTAGTCAAACCAATTGTGAACCCAAAACTCGTAATTCTTTATGATTGCTTTTTGTGATGTTTTTTCTATGGCGACATAAAAATACACTCATTTGGTCTAGTGAATGTGCTAATACCCACAAGTTTATAATCGTATGTGCTTTTCTTGTACTTTCAAATTCTTTTCATTGACTTTTTTCGAGGGAGGCTTAGTGGATATCCTAAAGGATTTAACCCAACACCATTACTATCCTAAACAGATTTCTATCGAAATCCTTAACCTAGCGTCTGACACATAAATTTTTGGGATGTCCTGATCAACCATTACAAAGAAACTCATCTATTTAACCAAAACTTATATACACACACATATTTCCCATACTCAGAACATTGCACCACTACGACAACCCTCTATACAAACAACCTTCCATATCTCATTATTATATCTCAAGGGCACAACACCTCACTATCCAATATTGGAAGGATTTTCTCGCTCATCCAGTACACACTTTATGCAACCATAGTACACTCTACCTGATCTCAAAAAGGATGCCTTGATAATTTCAATAGTAGTGTTATCAAATACTTTATCAACTCATGATTTCTAAAAACTACCCACCATTAACGATTTGTGGTAATAAATATTTTGAAATTACTCGTGTCTAACTTGTAGTTTGGAATTCGCCAAACATTTCGCATTTAAAGCAGATACATAATAAATTTCAATAAATGAAATGGGGTTTTCAAAATTGACAGAAAACTTATATACAAGAATTTTCTTAAAAATTTATCAGGGCACCTGGGATCATCCTTAATATTATTAATAAAAAAAACCACCTTTCAGCACGTTCCAAGTAAAAATCTGCAAGCAAACCAAAAGATATGAGCCTTGTTGGTCAATTGGGGGGAAGCTTCATCACATTGATGCCAATGCGAAGTGATTTCATTTTACACATTCGCTTTATTTTGCCAAAATAAAATCTTTTGTATGGATTTTAATTCTGTACTTTAGGTGTTTGAGTTTCAACTTTAATTTCAATAATACGTGTTAATCATGTGTTTTCTTATAATTGATGGAAGTGGTAGCCCCGTGACACGTAATGCATGAGTCTCTTGTAACATGAATTTTTTTTCTAACACTCCTCGAAATCTGAAATTCGAATTCAAAATAATTAACATGGTCAGTTCTGATGTTTGAAATCAATGATTTTTCTTAAAACCTACAAATTTGACTTATTTTGTGATTTAGACATTTTCATGGAGACTTGGAAATTGGAACTTCACTTGAATTCGATCTTTGATCATAACACTTTTCACACTCACATATTTTCTTAAACTCGAAATCATTAGACAATATCAATTTCTACTTTATGTTCATAGATGGAAATTCTTAACATGCTATCGTTTCATCAGAATATTACATAAGTGTTGATCTAGATTGCAAGTAATGGGATTGATTTTTTAGCGTTACAAGAGTCTAAGATTGCAGGGCCTTCTGCTCGTTTATTAGCTCGGTTTTGGGGGAATTTGGCTTTTCATTATGCTTTTGTAGATTCTGAAGGGGCTGCGGGTGGTTTAGTCTGTTGTTGGGATCCAGCGTGTTTTTGACAGACGGGTGTTCTCAGATCGCGTCATGTGTTAGTTGTTTCGGGGTGCTTGGTACAGTCTAATTCTCTTATTAATATCACCAATGTTCATGTCCCTAGCGACCCTGCAGGTAGAAGAAGACTATGGGCTGATCTGGTGTTCTATAGGCGGTCATTGTCTGGGTTATGTATTTTTTTGGGAGATTTCAATGAGGTGCGTTGTATAGATGAAGGAGTTAATTCGGAATTTTCAGCTCCGAATGCGTTGATGTCTAACTCTTTCATTGAGGAAGCTAACTTTTTGAATATAATATGGGGGGCCACAAGTTCACATACATGTCCGGGAAAGGGGATAAATTGAGCAAATTGGATCGGTTTTTTGTGTGTAAAGATTTCATGGATGCTTGGTCGGGTGCAAGTCTTTCAGCTTTATCTCGGTTTCTTTCGGACCATTGTCCTTTAGTGCTCTCTCTGAAGAATTCTAATTTTGGCCATGTCCTGTTCCGATTTTATAACTCCTGGTTGGAATGGCTGGGTTTCGTTGATTTTGTTAACTCAATTGCAGGTTTTTTCAATATTTTGGGCCGTCGGATCTTGCTATTGCAGCAAAGTTAAAGTGGCTGAAAGGTCGTATTCGGTTGTGGGTAAATGCGGAAAGGAATCGTAGGGCAAAAAAATCCGTGGAGTATAAGAATATTGTTGAAGATTTTGAACTAAAAGCAGAAGTGGGGATGCTTTCAGATGCCGAATTGGAGATGAGATGTAATGCTAGGAAGATGTTATTTGATGAGGAATGGCTAAGAGTTCAAGACACCCACCAGAAGTCAAGAGTCAAATGGGCTTTGGATGGGGACGAGAACTCCAAGTATTTTCATAATATCGTCAACATGAACTCGGCCTCTAATAGAATTCATGGGGTTAAAATGGGTGACATGTGGGTTAATGATCCGGTGCAAATCAAAGAATTTACTGTTAATTTTTTTAAGGATAAATTCAGCTTTCGAGGTGGTTCACGGACTGACTTTGTTTGCCCGGATTCTCCGTCTTTATCACCTGCCGAGGTGGAGATTATAGATGCCCCTTTCTCACTGGATGAAATAACACGAGCGGTGTGGGAATGTGATGGTGGGAAGGCGCCTGGACCGGATGGGTTCAACTTCACTTTTATTCGGAAATTCTGGTCTGTCTTAAAGCAGGATTTTTTGAAGTTGTTTGAGGAGTTTTATGTTAACGGTGGTATTCCAGAAGGGTGTTTTTCAGTGTTTATTGCTTTAATCCCAAAAGGCCGTGATCAGGTGACTCTTTCTGATTATCAACCTATTAGTTTGGTGGGTATTATAAATAAGGTGCTTTCAAAGGTTTTACTTTTCCGTTTAAAACCTTTTATGTCTCGACTTGTTTCGGAGGAGCAAACAACGTTTCTTAGTGATCGGAATATTCTAGACGGTCCCTTAATTCTTAATGAAACAATCGCTTGGTTGAAGAAATTGAGGCTAAGTGGTTTATTCTTCAAAGTTGACATTGAAAAAGCATATGATTCCTTACGGTGGGATTTCTTAGAAAATTTTTTGACACAAATGAATTTTTCTACCAAGTGGCGTGGTTGGATAATGTCGATTGTTCAGTGCTCTCGGGCCTCGGTTTTAGTGAATGGGTCCCCCACAAGTGAATTCAATTAGGAAAGGAGATCCACTTTCGCCCTATTTATTTATCCTTGCTATGGAGGGTTTGACCCGGGTGATGAGAGGGGCTTCAATGTTAGGGGTGTTCCATGGTATAAAAGTAGGAGGTATGGGACCGGTTATTTCTCACTTCATGTATGTTGATGATGTGGTCTTCTGTGGGGGTAGTCTACTATTAAGGCTCTAAATCTTAGGAGATATTGAGGGGTTTTTTTTTTTGATTTCCGGTCTAAAGATTAATTCTAAGTCGTGTGTATGGGGTTGGAGTAACCGAAGGTGAATTGGAGAACATGGCTTCGGTTTTAAAGTGTTCTAGTGGTAGTTTCCCGTTTAACCATCTTGGAGTGCCTATTGCCTCGAATATGAACTTGGTGAGGAGTTGGGATCCAATTGTTGAAAAATTCAAGAAGCGCTTGGCGTTATGGAAGTCTAGAACACTTTCCTATGGTGGGCGTATCACTTTGTTGAAATCGGTCTTGAACTCTTTACCGTTATATTTTTTCTCTATTTCGCGCCTCTATTCAAGTTATTAATTCGCTTGAAAGGTTGCGGAGGTGATTTTTTTTGGGGGGGGGGGGGGGGTGGGGGTTGACTTGGAGGACAAGATGAGTTGGCTCGCTTGGGACAAAGTAGTATCGCCGGTAAAGTATGGCGGGGTGGGATTGGGGCTGCTTCGAGATGCTAATGTTAGCCTCTTGACCTAATGGTGGTGGCGATTTAAAGTGGACCAAGATTCTCTTTGGCGTAAGGTTGTATGGTCCATTCATAGTAGTGCTAGAGGTTGGTCTTATATCCCGGCTAAAGTTTCACTTGGTGGTACGTGGAAGCAAATAGCCGTTATTCCGGGCGTTTTGGAGAATTATAACAATGGGCCGATTCAGTTTGTGAAAGGAAATGTTGGAAACGGGGTGACGGTTTTGTTTTGGTATGATTATTGGATAGCAGATGAGCCACTGTGCACTAAATTCCCTCTTCTTTTGAGCTGGAAAAGAAGAAAATTTGTTATGTTGCAGATCGGCTACCTGTATCTTCTCAGCAGTAGCTGGAATTTAATTGGGACTGGAAGCATCCCTATCTTGCTCCTGTGGAATTGCAGCAGCTAAACGAGTTAACAATGCTGTTGTCTAATGTTTCGTTCGGCTCGGGTCTGGACTCTTGGTCCTGGTTGTTGGGTGATGGCAATGAGTTTTCAGTTAAGGCAGTCAAGAAGTGGGTCTTTGAGGCAGTCAATGTCTTTCCGGTTTCATCTTTTCAGTGGAGTAATTGGGTACCAAAAAAAGTTGGGGTTGTGGCGTGGCATGCCTATCTTAATCGGCTTCCTGCATTGGACTCTTTGGTTCGGCGTAACATTCATGTGGAGTCACAAGTATGCAAAGCTTGTGAACTTTATGTGGAATCGGTGGAGCACCTATTTACAAGTTGCCCAGTTTTTACGGAAATCTGGCAACAAGTCTTTACATGGTGCAATGTTCCAAGTTTTTTCGCCTTCCATGTGAAGGATATTTTGTCTTATCATCTGATAGCAAAACAAGGTGATCGGGTTAGGAAAGTGTTTTATGAGGTAATTTTGACAACTTTTTGGAGCATATGGCAGGCTCGGAATGATTTGTGCTTTAACCAAAACCAAGTGTCGGTTCGGAAGATGATGGATGAGATAAAGATGATGAGCTTCTTGTGGATTACTAATCGTGCAAAAATGTTGGACATGTCATGGGACGCTTGGTGTAGATTTGATGCGAGCAGGATGGGATAGTTTTTAGACAGCTTTGTTATTTTATTTCGGATATTTGTTGTTTTTTGTTGAGTTGTATCCCGGATGGTTTTTGCTAGTTTCTTGCTAGCTTGAGTATAAATAAAGTTTGTTTGGCCCGTTCAAAAAAAAAATCTTTTATTAAAAATAACACTATCTTATCTAAACTAGTATATTTTGAATATGTTTGCATTAATTTGTGTTGCATGTATCTATTACACAAATAACATAAGCAAAAAACTAATATTTTATTTAGATAAGCAGCCATTACATGAACATCTACTACATTACCTAAAACATACAAAAAAGAAAGATAATAAACATAATAAGAATCAAAATGAATTTAAAAAGTTCAACTTCAACTCGATAGAACACTTAAGTGAATTTACGATATCAGCAATTATTTCTAAATGCTCCAGATCCCTTTTCATCGCATCAATGTAAAACACTACACCAATGTCACGAATTGTAGATGGTAGCAAACACTTCAGTTTTCCGATTAGCTTGTCTCTTTTATCAAAGCAGTATGAAATACGCATGAAACTCTGCTTCAACACATCTTTATACAATGCATCTTTCTCATATTGAACAAGAACTTGCCTAATTAAATCAACCTTCAAATCGCCTGCGAATACTGCTAGTGAAGATGATGATGCCATAACTTGAAGAAACAAATAATAAGTATCCTATATGATATATGACTATATTGCAGAATTTTCAGTAAAAGATCTATATATTTATAAGACCATATTTCAAATAATAACCAAACTTACCTATTTCGTATTAATTACTGAAATTTAATGCTATAAATGTGGTAGATGAAAAACTATATTTACCCGTTGGAATATACCAGTTGGAATTCCAGACGTATAATATACCAGTTGGAATTCCAAACGTCTCGCATGTGTAAAACACGTGTAACATAGCGTGTTCAAAGTTATTTTGTATTCACACCATTCATATACACATATATAAATATACAAGACACTCTAGTACCATACACGTCTAACCATACAATAATCAAATATTTACATAACACAAAACCATGTCATCCTCTCAAAATTACCAAATCGGGGTCCAACAAATAGCACATGATATTCTTATTAAGGCTTTCAAAAAAGAATCGTTTGAAGAAGAAACAACAAGAAACTCATGTGGAATGGTTACATCTCTAGTAATTGCAGACCTAAGGAAAATGCCTAAACCATCACTGATATGGTTGAAATTCCCGAGTCAATTGAACGAAACAAAGGTCTACAGAACCTTACTGATCAACTCGCACTAAACGACGATATTGCGAAGAAGATAAAAGGCCTTACTGATAACATTATTTCCATCAGTAAGGAAAGGAAGCATCGTCGGGATGAAATTGTGAAGAATCAGCAATAGTAACTTTCACAATACTGTAGTATTTAGGCATGGCAAAAGGAAGTAATTTTGGATTAAATGCATGCTAAAAAATGTAAATCTTATATATATATATATATATATATATATATATATATATATAGGGTAGGGTTCCGGTAAGAAAATAGTTTTGTGTAGAAAGTGTAGGAAGTGTTTTTAACCGTTTGATCTAGAAATCGATGGTTTAGATTAAAAGTTTAGGTTAGTTAATATTATACTAATTATAATTTAATGGTCAGAGGTAGGATGGTCCAATAAGTGTTTTAAAAGAGGGCAGGAAAGTCATTTTCTTTTATTTATCTAGAAACTCCTCCTTAATTCAAGCTAAATTGTTTATCTCTCTTATTTACTCACCTCTCTCTCTCTCTCTCTCTCTCTCTCTCTCAATAGAATCAAAAATTAAAAAAACAAAGCAGGTTTTAGTCATCTTTTTCCTCTTTGTATCTTCTTCTTTTTTCTTACTAACAACCGTCATATAAACCTAATAACTATAGTCTTGTTTTACAGATCCAAATGGGGTAAAAACACTACGCAAGGAAAAAAAAAGAAAAAACCCCAAACCGTTTGTTGATCCAGACGCATTCGAACAAAAAAACAACTCAAATGAAGGGAAATCAGATTTTTGTAATAATGTTTTAATTAGTGATGAGTCTATGGTAGAGATTAATCGGATTCTTTTTTTAGTTTTGTGATTTTGTGTTCTTACTTCTTAATCGCTGATCTTTATAATAATAGTGTTATTAGATACTTTTTTTGTTCTTAATTTTTTGTTCTTAGGTATCTTTAATCACTGGTATTTATAATGGTGTATTATAATTATTTTTTAGATAATGTTTTAATGGTGTTTTATAATAGTGTTTTATATAATCAGTTTTGTATTTTTTTTGTTTTCTTAATGTTTTAATGGTGTTTTATAATAGTGTTTTATATAATCGGTTTTGTATTTTTTTTGTTTTCTTAATTTTGTGTTATTAAGTATCTTAAATCGCTGGTCTTGATAAATTGGGTTTTATAATTGGGTTTTAGATAATTTGTTGATGGTGTTTTTATAGTAGTGTTTTAAATAGTGTTTTATAAACCTTCTGCCATAATCGAACAACCAATAGATAAAAATTATATATTTGAAAAATAATGAAGAATCGATGAAGTGTTATAGAGATTGAATATTGTTATGAAAATGTGGAAGAATTGGTTATTTTAGGATAATTGAATTTCATTAAAATCCATAATTTTGATGCTAAATTAGTGGGTTATGATAATTAATAAAATGAATAAAAAGTCTATTATGCCCTTGATCTAAATATTTAATCAGATTTGATCCAACGGTTGAAAACACTTCCTACACAAAACAATTTTCTTACCGGATCCTCTACCTATATATATATATATATATATATATATATATATATATATATATATATATATATATTATGCTTTTTAAATTATATTGCATTTTGTACAAACATACAGTAAGTCAAAATAAACTTCAGTAGATGCATCAAAACATTTATTTGACAAGAGAAATTTTAAAAACAAACAGATAATGGTGAATCAACATATTTGTAGAAACTCAACATGTTGAAACCACTAAAGGAAAATATAAGCAGATGTTTATACAGACTTTACTTATGAAATTACTATAAATTTAAATTATATAGGTCTTTTCAAGTTCATAATTAAAATCTTAAACTGGGTAACAAATGACAAATATTAACCCCCAAAACATTTGTAATAGTTATTCACGCTTTCACATATAACAACATATAATAAACTATATTTAATAAATTATTATTATTTCTTAATCAATAGAAATATCTATATCTTAATTTACTCCTACGTATTACCAATTTTATAGATTAATAGTGATAACAAAAATTATTGATAAATAAATAAATAAATAATATCGACTCACTTCAAAATTCGAGTTTCAAGGTAATGATTTTTACTTGACAATTGATAGCCCTAAAACTCTATGTTGATCACTGCACAGTTGAACAATCTAGATGGAAACTTGCAAAATACGGCGATAATTAACGATAGATGTACTTATTTTTACTATTATAAAACAACTAAAAATATTTACCATAAATTACGTATTATCATTTTTTATTTTAATTACACAAAAAAAATTATTTACTTTTAGAAAATGAATCTAAACTCCTTTATTGTTCCTATAACTTTAAAAAATAAAAATATATTTTATAACAATAAAACTTCTAAAAAAATGTCATCATCTATAAAATGTGTAATTATTGGAATTACTTAATTTCACTGAAAATATACGAATTAACAAACTACATACAAGATATAAGTATTCTCCAAGATCACCAATTCTAATTTCATTACAAATGGATTCTTTGTAATTAATTTTCATGGTTGCAAAAGTCGCTAGGCGCTCCCTAGTCGGAGTCGGGAGTACTCGGGGAGTTCTCGGCCTAGTCGGAGAGTACTCGGGGAGTACTCGGCCTAGGCGTAGGGTATTCGGTCCTCGGCGACCTACCTTGTAGCGATTACTCGGGGAGTACTCGGCCTTCGAGATTCGAATTCCATAATTTATTTGTTTTTTGGATTGTTTAAGAGATATAAATTTACAAAATAACAATACAGATTTCGTTCACTTTAATACGGTGAATAAACATTATTAACCAATGACATTAACTTTACTCATTGTAAATAATATTTTTAAGAAACTAAATTAGAAATGGATTATTGGTAATATATTTTTCTTTCAAGAGATATAAAATAGAAAACTGATAATACGGATTCCATTCCTTTAATACAGTGAATAAACATCTATACTTACTATTATAAAATTTAACATTAAACTGATATATAATATAATCAACTAAGTCTCAAAATCGTAATGATTAACTTTGGTATTCGATCCTCTGTTGAGATAAAAGTATATACTCATTTTATTCTATATACTCTGTTTTACAACATTTGTTGAATGACCAACAGCTGTTATCAAACAACTATCATCCAATATAGTTTTACAATTAGAGATTATAATGAATATACATAAACTAAGTTTCAAAATCTTAATCATTAACTTTGGACTTTGAGCCTCTGTTTAGATGAATTAAGTATCTCTTTAAGAATTTACATGAAGGTTCCTCAATGTGACTAATATTTTGAAGAAGCTAAATGAATTATTTACATATAAATCACTTGACTCCTTATAAGTGTAACACTTATTTTTCAGATTCAAGAAGATTAAAAATTAAATTTTATAACAACAAAACTTTTAAATGAAGTATGCGAGATTGTATTTATTATTTACTACTCAACAGTCTTAATATTCAACTGAGTTTTTGTTCATATTTATAAATTATACTTCAACACTTTATCATTTTTTTACAGTCTTTTAAGATAAAATATTACAACGTCTGTTGAATTGTCACCAGCTGTTATGAAATACTCATCCAATACAATTTTCCAATTAGACATTACAATGTGGAACGGAAACTAAGTTTCAAAATCTTAATCATTAACTTTGGACTTCGAGCCTCTATTTAGATGAAATCAGTATCGTTTTAAGAATTTACATGAAGGTTACTCAATATAACTAATATTTTGAATAAACTAAATCAATTATTTACATATAAATCACCTGAGTCCTTATATTAAGACTTATTTTTCTGATTCAGTAAGAAGATTTTAAAATTAAATTTGATAACAAAATTTTTAAACGAAGTATGCGAGATCGTAATTATTATTTACCACCCAACACTGTTAATGTTCAATTGAGCTTTTAGTCAGACTTTTGCTTCAACAATTTATGATATGTTTTTGTAACAGCCTTTTAAGAAATAATAACAATCTGTTTCAGGAAAGTCTTCATTGGTCAAACGTAACTTCAATTTATTCTATACTACAATACTGTGCTTACAAACATGTGTTGAGCTGTAAACAGATGTTGAAAAAAACTGCTATAGCAATGAAACACATAATTGGAATTGCATAATTTTACTTAAAATATTTGGGTTAACAAACATACAAGATACAAAATACAGCCAGAACACCACAAGAGAAAAATGCTTACAAACATACAAAATAGATGTCTTCTAAAAAAACTCCGATATCGCTACAAAAGTGAACTAATGCCACTAACACATTTCCTTTATAAGACAACCAACAACATACAAAATACAACCAAAACATCACAAAACAAAACCAAAGAAGCCGGGCTCCAATGAAAAAACAAAGCATATACAATAATATGTCTTTAACTCCTCAAAAAGCTAGAGGCATTTTTTTTTCCTAGACACTCATCTCATTTTGGACAGGCTCTAGATGTGGTAATAACACAGATAATATTTTTCTTTGACTGTAAAAATGTTTCAAGAACACCAATTCCAACTTCATTACCAACGGGTTATTGGTAATACATTTTTCTTTCATAGCAAGAATTTTCGAGAAGAGTGCGGGTAGGAAATTTAAATGAAATAACATTATTGATTATACTACAAGTATCGAAAGTGGGTTTGCTTTTCAATGGTTCAACTGTTACAAAGTTGCAAACTGAAATGAAGAGTTGGTCACCTTTTATAGACTGAAAAAATATCTATACCTACTATAATAGGGTTTTTGGGCTCTCATATAAATAAACTAAGAAACAATTACAATTACAAACACAAATAATAAAATAATAAAGTATAATATTATTAATAATTAACATTCAAGCAATATAAACTTGAATAAACTAAATTTCAATATCATAATGATTAACTTTGGTATTCGAGCCTCTGTGAAGTTGAAACATATAAAATATCCTGTTAAATTGTAAACAGATGTTCTCAAACAACTGTCATCCATTACAATTATGCAATCATTGGATCAAATACATATGTTGTAGGAACTCAACATGTTCAAACCACTGAAGGGTAATATAAACAGATGTTTATACAGACTTTATAATACTTAGCGCCTTTTATTATTTAAAATTCAAACTTAGCGCCTTAACAACTGCAACAAATGTACATAACATATGTTACTTAACGTGTGAGCTCCATTTACTGTGAACATCTGTTCGTTAATCGAGACTAATAACAACCAGACTCTCTTGAGGACAACAATGGTAAATTCAAGTGGCCTACATATTTTTTCTGCAAATTTTAATCTGGTTAATGACATTATTTTTCGAATCACACAGGCATTGTTGGCTTATCTCTCCGCTTGACAACATAACTCACAACACTCTTGTTATAGTAAGTATATCCTGTTATAGTAACCATATATCTAATCTTTTAATAATATTGAAAGAAACATTGAATTGGTAGGTAAAGATTAAATATTCATGAGTGAGGGTGAGCTGTCTACTTCTTTGGTCCCGCCCGGTTAAATATCTTTCAATAGTATTAAAGCTATCATATAATTATATTATTAAAACACTGTCATAAATAGATCGTGATTTCACTTATCATGGAATTAACCATGCAATTTCTTACCCTTTACTTCACCATGAAAGATAAATTAAATTTCAATTCATTTTTAGTATTTCAGCTGGTGCATGTCAAACCTATACGTACAATTTAAATCATTTTCAAATCATATAGACCTTAAACCCAGATCAAAGGTGTAAAATAGTACTCCCTCCGTCCCATTTTAAATGTCCTCCTTTCCTTTTTTGTTTGTCCCAAATTAAATGTCCCTTTCCAAAAATGGAAATGTAATTTCCAGTTTTGCCCATAAAAGACAAAACACAATCACCACTTTTGAGGATATTATTGTCATTTTACCACATACAAACAAAAAATTTCTTAAAATGTGTGTTTTTGGAAGTGGGACATTTAAAATGGGACGGAGGGAGTATTTTTCTAAGTAATTTGATTTTTCAATTTTTTTATCATTATACATGTGTTATATTCTCTTTTTATTAAAAACTCTCCACCATTAACCTCCACCACCACCACCCCAGCTATATATATATATATATATATATATATATATATATATATATATATACTAGATTATACCTCGGGAGCGTCCCAGTTTGAGAAATTTAATATGATACATCAATTTTACATATGAAATAGACTGATGTATAACTCTAATATTAATATTTAACCTAAAACAAATTAACAATGTACAACTCCAATGCTAACACTCAACCTAAAAGAATGTAGAACTTTAATGTAACTCTAATATTAACACCTATCCTAAAGACTAAACAAATGTACAACTCTAACATACTAATATTGATACCCAACTTAAAACAACGTATAACTCTATTAACCTATTCAGCTCTAGTTGAAAAAAAAAATTATATTTACTGATTTAAACATAATTAGTGACTTGTCTATACATGATTAATGATTGTTTTTTTTTTCTGTATGAACAAAACCCCACAAAAAAATTTCTCCGTTTTTTATATAGCACTATGGTACTCGTTGGAAAGATAATAAAACGCTCGTTAATTTGGTGTAATTTTTTCTTTAAAAAATCTCGTATATTAAAGATATTAACGTTTAAAAATTATGGGAGGAAACATGAGGGTGAAAAATCCAATTTGTTTTTAAATTATTTTTTTCCTAAAATATCTAAATGCCACATGTGATGACACATGGCACACTCAAGGAATAGAATGTCTCTTTAAGTGTCATGTCATTAAAATGGCTTTGGTTTATTATATGTATAGATATAGGATTTGGTTCAAATGAGAACTTTTTCCCAAATTGAGAACTGTGAGAACCATTCTGGGCCACACATTTCTCTAAGGAATTTTTTTTTTTTTTGCAAAAATCGCTGCTTTATATGCAAGGAATTTTTTTTTTTTTTTGTATATTTTTTTTAGTATACACATGTGTATAATTGCATTATACACATATGTATAATGCAATATACACATATGAATAACTGAAACACACATATGTATAGCTGAAAAATGTTATATACACATATGTATGATTGCTATATACACATATGTATAATTGAAAAAAATTCAAAAAAAATAAAAAAAAAATTCCATGCATAAAAATGTGCGATTAAAGAAAAAAAAAATTGCCTTTATATGAAATGTGTGGCCCAGAATGGTTCTCTCAGTTCTCAAATAGGGGATGATTCTCTTAGGATCTCTACCCTATATATATATATATAGAGAGAGAGAGAGAGAGGGAGATGGAGAGAGAGCTGAAATATCACCAAGATCTAGAGAGATCGGATGAGAGAAGGAAGATGTGGGAGAGCAGGTGATCTTTGATGGTGGAGGTTCTGACAACGAGTTGTTTCTCAGTTCATCTGTATATTTGAGGGAACACTGTTCCTTTCCATTTATTTTTTTAATATTTTTGAAAATGATTGTGAATGAATGAGAAGAAAATGTAATGATAAAAAGGTATACAAAAGTATTAGTTAATTAAAAAAATATAAAGAAAAAAAAATACAAATGTGGAATTGCTATTTTTGTCACTGTGGTTTAGAGAAATTGCTAGACCACTCCAAAGTTAACAATCAAATTTAATGTCGTTAGGATTCTTCACAAATCTAGGACATTTAAAAAATGTTGGGGATGCATATCGCACATAATTTTGATTTTTGACCGATCTAGCAATTTCTCTAAAACCACAAGGACGAAAATGGTAGTTAACTCATTTATTAATTATTATGTGATTTTGAACGGCCAATTCGAATCACTCACAAACCACTTGTGAATCATGGAGCCACCAGTGTTACCACGTGATCATATTCTACAACCAAGTCACCAATTCAAGAGGAAACTCACAATTATAAGAAAACCTCTTTGTGAGATTCGAACCCAGAACCTTATATTTCCTAAGTCTTATCCCACCACCAAGATGTCGTTAGAGCTATAATGCATTTGGCTTAATTACTATGTTAACTATTAGCTCCAGCTATTAACACCCCCTGGATTCTATTTTCAACCCCCCCTTCCCGAAGCGCCTCGCTTTGGCCATAGCGAGGCGCTTTGGTCACCTCGTACGACGTCAGTGCGAGGTTGCAGAAAAAGCTGAAAAATAAGACCCACATCACCTCACTATGGCCAAAGCGAGACACTTTGGGTCATGGGGTGAGTTTGGGTTTTTTTTTGGGTGTTTTGAAGTGGTTTTTTTTTTTTTTTTTTGAACTTAATTATTGTAAAAAAAATAAAATATTTGAAAAACAAAGTAATATATTCTCAGAACAATTCCTAACAACTGTCCAGTTATGGTTCTTTTATTTAATTGTTATAGTATTTTTATTTTTTTGACAAAACAAAGTAATAACCTAATCAAACTATCATTAACTAAAAGGAAATTAATGAAGACCTTGATCTGTAGTAAATTAATGAAAACCTTAATCTGCAATATTTGAAAATTATCATTTTTTGACATGCTTAGTAACAGAGAGGAACACTTTCTTCTTTTATTCTACAATCTTTGTTAGTTGTTATTGTTGTTCTAGTTTTTTCTACTTCTAGAAAAGTTTGAGAGAGAAGGTGGTTTTTCTCGAATCTCAGTTAGTCTAAAATGTCACTAAAATGTGAAGACCTTGATCTTCGAATGCGATGTACGCGTTAAATTTCATTAAATAAGTGAAAAAAGCGAATTAGTCAAACTTTGTAGAGGCCTATGTTCTACAGTAGGCGAGTTGGCAATCAAGAGATCAGCTTGGAGTCTAAGCTTCGCGCGTCATCTTGGTTGAACTCATGTTGCAACATTCGTCTCCCGGCTATATCACTCCCGTCGAGAGACCGCAAGGCTGCTTCTGCAGCTCTAACATCATAATTTGTTTGTATAGATTGATGATAATCATTTTTGGCATTGTAAACCGATCATTGCCAAAATAGATAGCATCCATACAGAGTTCATTGTACTGGTTGCGGAAAGAAATCAAAAGTCGGACCGGCGCTCACAAACGGATGTCCTAAATGTCACTTGACGCAGGATGTGGTACGACCACCGCCACGTGTCAACCACAACCACAAGTGTTAACAACTTTGTAAAACTTAGCCCTATGAACATTCATTGCACAATTTTCATCTTATAAAAGAACATAAACACAGTCATGTGACCAATGATCAGAGCTTTAAGTTGTGATAAACAAGATAATAAGAAGAAGATCAGAGCTCCAAAAGGAAGTGTGAAGATTAGAGAGCAAACCGAAGAACATCATTCAAAATTTCAACTTCCCACTAACCTTTGTGTCATCATCGACTACAGCGAACCGATGATCTTCCTCCACGGCACTCCTAAGAGGCCTCTCTTTATATCACAGTACGATTTAGGGTTCCATTTTTGTTTTGTTTGCTTTTTAATAATAAGTTTTGTGTTTATCAAACCCTAACGTCTAATATTAGGATATCATTTAGCTCCTTGTTTAAATTATGGATCTCGTTGTCCCTACGGTTAATGGATACCATGGATCAGAGAGATTTAAGCTAATCAAACTCATATCTCAAGCCGGTGCAAGTTATGTTGGAGCAATGATTCGAAGCGCCTCGCTATGGCCATGGTGAGACGCTTTCTTGTATTTTCTTTATGTGATTCATGCAACACAATCATCACCAAACTTGTTGTGATGAATGTTGTATATGTTTTGAGGGTGTAATGATGATGATGATGATGATGATGATGATTTGACAGACGATGGTGTGAATAGTCTCTTTACAATTAACACGTGGAAGCAAACCATGAGAGATTATTCCTCTTTACAATTAACGCAAGATCCCATGTATCACGTACAATGGTGTGAATAGTGTCTTTACAATTAAACGAAACAAAATGCGTCAAACTGAAATTAGTTTTGAAACCCAAGGCAAACGAAGTTTAAAGGCTGAACACAATTATAATAAAACAAGGGTTCCTGTTCTTCTACTACATCCATCTATTGTAAAAAAATATTAAAGGAAAAAAAGGTACCATTTTTTTTATTGAGTCTATGCTAATGAAGTGGTGACCGATCGTTTGTAATAAAACACTCGTTAAAGATCTTATCGTTGACCATCTTGACCACTGAGCAAGGTAACCCTTCAAAAATTTGGAACAACATATTTATACGTTACATCGTTATTTTAATAATTTCGTGAAAATAACGTTAAAAATGATGAACGGTTAATCATGCATCATGTGGTGGCGTTGATAGCCAAAACACAATGGGGTACATGCACCGATCGGGTTTGTCCCGATTGCTAAGTGTTCTGTGCCTTATGTCCAAGGCTTGATACCAAACCACATCGAGCCGCTGGTCTCACTGGAAGCAGCCTCTCTATTCTTAGGGGTAGAGGTAAGGATGTCTACATCTTACCCTCCTCAGACCCTACCTTAGCTTTGCTATAGGTGGGATTAACTGAGTATGATGATGATGATGATATTTATACGTTACATACTATTTCATACTAAGTAAATCGTCGCATGATTGTGTTTATGTTCTTTAGAAATAAAAAAAATTGTTCTTGGTTTAAGCTTCTTGTTTGAAAGTATGTCAATTTTGAATCAACATTTTAAATGAACCGAATGCGTCAAACAAGGTCCAGAAGTCTGGTATATCCATATCTGAACAGTTGTTAGGAATTGTTTGAGAATATATTTTCTGATCAAAGGATCCATTTTAAATGGTTTTGATTATTAAAAAAATTAATTCATTTTTGTAGAGGATTGGATTGTAAGAAATCAACTACGTAATCATACAAATGAAGTAATTTAGGTGCGAAATCCCTAAATCACATGCAAAATGATAGAAAATAAATCAGAACACGGTTAAATCCATTTTCATAAACATTTTCATTTATAAAAAAATGGATTACACTTGAATAAGCCTTAGTTTATCAACAAAAAACAATCAGAAAGTTCTAGACTTTACAGAGAACACACACTCAAAACCTAGACAAAATGACCAGCAACTTAACCTTCAAATGAAAACAAAACTATTTATAGACCTATTCATTCGACCCTATGCATTGGTGGAATGAACAATTCGACCTCAACAAGAGCTCGAACAAAAACTTATAATCTTCAAAGCTTCCTTCGACCTTCTAAATTGTCCATTCGACCTCATGCTAGGTCGAATGTATCTTCAAAAACTTCAAAGTCTTTGTAATAAACGCCGTATAATGTAAATCCAAAGTGATAGTCACATTCGTGCGCCAACAAACCCCCCTGACTATTGCTTGGATTGTTGTCTTTCATTATCAAATGCCTTGCTCATCAACTTGATTCTCAGAATCTTCTTTTGCTTCGCGCTCATCTCAGGTTCTAATTGTCTTTTGTGTGAAACCTTCTTCACTTCCTGAATCTTCACATACTTTACCAGCTTCTTGTTATAATCACACCGTGCATTCACATCCCATGCGAAACAAAAACATACGACTTTGTAGTACTTCGTTGCCTGTTCCACATCTTGAACTTAAAAATGTATCGGATTAAAATACAGCATATTTATGTTTTCACTTGAGCAATTGATCATCCACATTGGATCAAATATGCGTATTTTCTTGAACTCAGTTTTCGGATCTTTATCCTTCAACACTATCACTGCTTCAGCTGTCTTCTGATCATAATACCAGAAAACGAATTCATTACTGAAATGTTGTTGAATAGGCATCAAAGGCATCCTCTTCATCACAACAGGAGACTTATACTTCAGTTTCACTCTTTTCATGCCGGTAATGGGATCAATATCTCTATGTTCAATCCGTTTAGGATATTGAGGTTTAAACAAATCGCATTTGGTTCTGCTTTCTCTTGACATCTTCTTAGCAAACTATCCAACCGCATCATTATTAACAGAAGCACCACTCATCGTATGTCTACAAACATCTCTAACAGCCCAATACGGTAAGGTTTTTATGTCATGGAATCTGTAGAAGTACAAGATCCTTTTCTCCCACTTCACACCTATACACCGTAGTTGTCTCAAATATTTCCATCCCAACACTTTTCCTTTGAAAACTTCATTGTGATATGTGTAGAATCCCCCTGCACTTCTGCTATTGGTTTATTAGCCTCTTTCTCTTTCAACTTCCTCAATAACTCTTTCAGCTCATCAGATTATTTGTACGTCTGTTTTTTATTAGCTTCTTTTCCAAACACTTCATCAAAGATCTTCTTTCCTTTCTTCTTAGCAAGCTTTTCAGCTTCATCAAGTGTTTGTTCATTAATATAAGGAATCACTACATTCTCTTTCTGTGTGTAATACTCTGGATATTCTTCATGTGAAATGTCTTCTATCTCAATATCCTCAAAAACTAGAGTATCTTGATCATCCGAGTGTTTATCTGCTTCTTTTACTGGAATATTGGGAATCTCATTTTCATTCATGATCTCTTCTATAGACTTCCCAACCTGCTTGGCTATTCCATTAAGAATTTCTTTAGCCACAGCAGTAGAGACTTCCCCATCTTCTAGATCTGGATCATTGTCTTCATTCTCAAATCTCATATCATTGTTCTAAAAAATATCGGGGAATCTTCCAATCAACTCTATCACCCACACATTCTTCTCAAACATTTGACGATATAATTTCTTATCTTCATTAGATAAAGCATTAATCTTCTCATTCTAGAAGATACTATCATCTTCATCAACGTTCTCACTAGATGTCTTCTTCGAACTCGACTCACTTGTTTCACCTTTATCTGTATCTCTCTTCTTAAACTTATACTGTTCAGCATCTTGATTCTCATCATCATCATCACCTTAAATTTCATCATCATCCTTATTTCCACTCTTACCTCCTGCATCATCATCATCATCATCAGATGTATCACCAAGCTGACGATTCACATCTTCCATAACTTCATTAGAAACTGTAACATGTGGTGTAGATGATTCAGCAATCGGTGTAGCAGCAGGTTTTGTCGTCTTCTTTTGAACTTGTTCTAAAACATCTTTCAACAACGCAGAAAATTTTTAGGTTCAACATGTGGTGATGGAACAGTTGTAGTCACCTCCTGAACAACTTTCTTCTTCTTTGCAGCTGGGGATATGATTGTTGTTGTAACTTTTGAGCTTCCAATATCTGGGACTATCGTTCCAAATAATAACAAGTCAATTTCCCTATCTCTTTTCTTCTTGGGAACTTCTTTCTTAGCCTTTGTTTTACCTCTACCTTTCTTTCCCTTAACACCCACAACAGGAGAACCTTGAAAATCAAGATTATCACATGTCAAATCATAATCCTCATCCTCTAACACTCTGGTTCTCTCTTCTTCCATAGCTTTCTCTAAACCTTCAACTTCACCAACCTCAGTGGCCTTGGGTTTGGTGACTTTGGCTGTTTCAGCTTCTGAATCCCATTCAGCTTCATCCCGAGTCTCTTTTGAATCAATAGACTCCTCATCAACAAGTAAGGTCTTTGTTTTACCCTTACCATTCATAATTTTCTTCTTCTGTTGAACCTCAAGCACTTTTTTCTTTCCTTTCCCAGACTTAGCACCTTTATTAATCACTTGATGCTTCCGTTTGGCAGTCTTCTCAACCGGATATAAAGGGCTATCAGAGTCAAAATCACTTTTCTCATTCCTCACCTTATCTTTTCCTGGATCTTTATAACCAACATAACTCAAATGTCCAAACAAATTCTTGGGTGGAGGTTGTTGATCAGCAGGAACTCCTTTGTATATCTTCATCCTCCCTAGAGTAGTCTGATTCATGTGTACTTGATTGACTACTTACACTGGATTTCTAACCAAATCAGGATATTTATTATCAAACACCATCTGCAAGAATCTTGGATACATCAAGAACTTATCCTTCCTTAATCCTTGTAACACTTCCATCATATGTTTGAAAATAATTCTAGAAACATTAAATGGTTTATTCAGCACTAAGGCTACCACCAATGAATATAAGCTCTTCCTCAAAACATCATATCCACCACTGACTGGTCCGAATACATGTAGAACCACATGTAAAAGATACTTGAATTGCGGACACAGTTTTGCTTTATGTAACAAGCAATCAGTAATAGGAGCATTATACTTCATTATCAGAAAACACTTCCTCTGCTCCGTCCAGGATAACTCAGTAGGATCAGTAGGAGAATATTTGAGCTACAAGGCTTCTCTAATGTCTTGCTCACTAACAAGCACTCTTTGACCCTGTATCTTCCTTTCAATTACCGACTTGTTTTCCTAGAATGTGATTACAACTTTCTCCCAGAAGTTGACCTGATGATCTTTGTAGATAGTCACTGGTGTAGCAAGAGCATATACTACTCTGCATCTCTTCAGGAATTCCACAATGCCAAAGAACTCTTCTATTTGCCAACTTCTCCGATGTATACGCAGCAATTGTGAACTTGCTCAAAATTAAGTGGTTTTGGCTGCTTTGCAGCTTGTACTTCCTGCTCTGGAATCTCTTGATTTGATTGTTCAGCCATAATATCCTGCAAAAACAAACAAACAAACACTAAAATTCATTAATTCGGATAAATTTGAAATTTTAGTAAAAATGTTTTTGCATTCGACCCAATCATGGGTTCGAATAAGAAATTTTAATGTCGAATGAAGAATAAATGTTGCATTCGTCCTCAATGGTGTTCATTCGACCTTTTAATAAGGTCGAACGAGACCTATTTTAATTCAAATTTACCAAATCAACAATCAATCATGTTTAACATCACATTTTGCTTGTAACAGATCCTAACAAGGATGATTAAGGTTTATTAGTGATCAATTGTGTTGATTAAACAGTTATAGATGGTTTTCACACAAAATCTAGGGTTTAAGAATCGATTTTGTTCAATATGATGTTTAAACACTGGATTTTTGATTCTTCTCCCCCTAAAACCATCGAAAAATGTTTAAATATGATCAATTGTTGTTTAAACACTGTTAAAATGCATTGTAGATACACGAAGTGCGACTAATGCTATTGAATTGCAAATTTTATTATGTTTTGGTGATATCGGACGGTCAAAGGTGGAATCCAGATGGTCGAATGTAGATAGTTTGGTCGAAGGGGAGAGCTTAGAGAGGTCGAATGAAGTTTTGTTTATTATATGTGTTGATTCGCCCACATTGAATGGTCGAACCTGCACATTCGCCCAATCGAATGGTCAAATGTGCAGGTCTATATATAGGTTGAATCATTTTCTAAGTTTAACTTTTGGTCATTTTTGTTTCCCTCTCTGAGTGTGTCGTCTCCCTAGGGTTTTGTTGAGTCTGTAATTGATATCTATCATTGTAAACAATGTTTTAAAGTGATTATGATTATGTTTATCAATGAAATGAAAATGTTTGAGATGATTTGTGTGTTTTGCTAAATATATTATCATTTCGGAATCAATTCAGGGATTCCGCAGCTGAATTGAACTTGTTTGATCATAGTCTTTGTTTGAAGATCGATCCTTGATACATACAGAGTGGTATCAGAGCCATAAGGATCAAACAACTACTAATTGATAATATTAGTGTTGATTTGGACCCAATTTTGATCAAAACTTGTTAGGATCTGAGTTTGTTTGTTTTGATTATGTTTAACTAAATATGATAGATATGAAATGAATATAGAATGAAAGTGCAGCGGAATAATAAACTGTTAATCAAAACAAGAGAGTAGATGTTTTCAGATCGAAAGCTTTCATTAATCCAAAAGATTACAATCGTACAAATACTCCCCCTCAGCCTGATCACACAGTGTTTGTCTGAGAGAATGTTTGTGTGTGTGATGCAATAGAACAGTACAAGCACTGTTCTATTTATAGACAGACTCAAAGCACTGATGACCTAGGCTGACGTCACCTAAGACAGTGACCTCTAACAGAATAACAAACGTAAACATCTGCCTATTACAAACTACTGTTACATTGAAAGCACTGATATTAAACATCTGTTGAAGATAAACTCTGATGGTCTTGTATCCACTGCTGGAGCCTAAGTGCTGTTGGTTCCAGCAGTGCTTTGATCTTCAGTACTTGTATCAGCAGTTGTTCTTCATCAGACCTTTGGTCAGCAGTTGTTCTTCATCAGTTGTTTCCTCAGCAGTTCTTTGTATCAGCAGTTGTTGAGCAGTTGTTTGGATAGAACAGTAGTTAGGGTCAGCAGTCTTTTGGGAGAAGTAAGTTGTAAAGACTGTTTATTCAGGGATCAAACTAATAGCATGTTTTGGCTTTCTAATCATCTGTTCTTCTCCAGGTCAGCAGACCCAACAATCTCCCCCTAGAACAGATGATGCCAAAACTCAGCTTTATTTATTAATCTTTATTCCTCATCAGACTTTCTCTGATTTGACCTTTGAATTGTAATTCAAAGTTCAGAGCAAATAAGTCTTCTTCATCTCTTTCTAGATCCAGATTTAGCAGTGTTTGGTGATCTTCTGCACATAGGCTGTAAGCATCATCCATGCTGATCTTCTGAACCCTTCCATCTGACCTGAGCAATGTCAATTCGTGGTTGTCTTTGTTGACTTTCCACTTTAGAATTTTTGAGTCAGTGGATTTGCTGAGATGAACTTTTATTCTTGATGAGTTGGGTGAAGGAGGTCTTCCAATGAGTTCTCTGAGCTTCTCTGTTGTAGGATCAGAGAAATAATGTATTTGATTGAAGAGCCCTTCTTTGATGAATGTATCAGCAAACTTTCTTTGATCTTCCTCTGACATCTCCTTCTGCTTCTTGAACTGTCTACTTGCAGCAGCTGTGAGATCAGAGGTTTCAAGTAAGCTGTCTAGGTTAAAGGTCTGTTGGGGTCTCTTCATCATTGGTTCATCAGTGTAAATTGGTTTTCTTGGAAGGCTGGGATCTTTCTTCCTATTTTCTTCCAGACTTTTGTAGGTTTCAACCAGCCTTAACTCAGACCATCTGGAAACAGATCTCATCTCCCCATAGTTGGCAGCTACAATCTCCTGCCTCATTCTTTTGAATTTCAAGGCTCTGACTGGGTCTCTGCCTTTGCCAAAATTAGGAGTGGAGACTTTAGCTTTGGGGTCTTTGGCCATTTCTTCAATCCTGAGTAGTTCTTCTCTCAAAGCATGAGTAGTCCAACCATTGAACTGCTTTTTGTTTGCTTTGTAAGGCTTGGTTGCCATTATCTGTTCAAGAAGAGATCCCCTTACCTCCTTTTCCAAATCTACACTGAGAGGCATGGAGGACATGGAATTGCTCAGGGTCTTAGCAAAATCTTCAATCCTTTTGAGTTTGCTAAGCTCTGCTGAATGGATGCCCTGAGCAGTCCTGTCATCCTTCCCTTTGCATTTCTCCTTAATGATGGCATCCACCTGTTCACCCTTGTATTTCAGATATTTATCAAGGTTGAGGGGAACATGGAAGTTTGGGAGAGATGGGAAGGATCTTTCTGATGGCTGTTCAGTATTGTAGAAGGATTGTATTTCCCCCTTGAGTAGATCAAGTTCAAGGGGATACTGAACAACCAATGGTGTAATGGTTGGTGGTGGTCTATGGGATCTGAACTGGGATGTATGTGGTGAGAATGATGTGATTGGAATAGCTGTGATGGGAGGAGTGGATTGGGCAGTTGAAGTGGTGGTTGGTGATGTGTGTATGTTTTCATCATGTACAACAAAGGTTGATTTTCTCTTCCTTGTGTACATGATTTTTGGTGATGGTGATTTGATAGCAGTGGTTGGATTAACATCTGTTGGCCTTTTAGTAGGTCCAGCAGATGTTTGGGATTTGGCAGGTGATGTATGTTTGGTGGTTGTATTGTGTTTGTTGGTTTAGGTGCAGTGGTTTGGGTAGTTTTAGTGTTTTGGGTGGCAGTGGTTTCAGTAGCAGTGGTTTTATCAACAGAGGTGTTCAACTTAGATGGTGGTTTTCTAACATGCTTGGCAGGTCTTTTCATCCTTTTAGAGGATCCCACATCTTCAGTTTCCCTTTGTTGTTTCTTTTTGAGTTCAATTAATGACTCTGCTTTAACTTCCAAGGTGTCAGCTCTTTTCTGTTTCTCTTGAGCAGCCTTTTCAGCTTCAATGTTTGCAGAGTCATCTACTGCTTTATTCTTCTCAGTGGTTTGTTGTGGTGGTTGTTGTGGTGGTGCAGTTGTTGCTTGTTGTTGTTGTGGAACTTGTTGTGGTGGAGCTGATTTAGTAGACTCTGGTTTCTTGGCAGACTTGGCTTGGCCTTTTTGAGAAGGAGGATAACCAAAAGGATCTAGTTTTGGTAGCCTATCTCTGCCACTCTCCCCCTTTTTGGCATCATCAGCCGTGAAATCATCATCATTTTCATCCCTGAGGATGGTGGTAGGGGCAGAGCCAGTAGTCTTCAGCAGGTGGTCCTTGATGGCTTTGATATCAGCATGGGTATCTTTGTACCTTGCATCCACCATATTCCTGATCTCAGCCATGTAAGTTTCATGTGTCTGATCAGCCAGTTTTCTGTGAGCTATGATGATGGGGGAAACTGATTTCCATAACTCACTGGCTATATCAGCTGTGGATGGTTGACTCTTGGAAAGATCTGCAATTGAGCTCAGTATAAGCTTGACATCAGATTTGATGTCAGCAACAGAGGTTTCAATGACAGAAACTCTGTCCGTCAATTCTTGGTATTTTGACTCATCTCCTAAATTAATAGGATCATCTGAGTCCCTACCAGTGGTAGTTCTACCTGATTCAGTCCTAATAGGTGAATCAGATGCCCCTTTGTCTTGGTACTGGGGACTTCCAACTGTTTTTGGAGACACTATAGTGGCTTCAACAGTTGTTGCCTTCAAGGGAGTCTTAGCTATGTAATCACTGTCCTGATGTGAGACAGTGGTCTCTACATCAGTAGTGGCTGCTCCACTTGAAAACTCACCTAGAGTTGCATTGAACTCAGGTGGTGTAACCTCCTCTTCTGTTTGTGTGATAGCAGATTGTATATTCTCAGGACCAGTCACTTGTTGGAGTATACTCTCAGTGATAGGTGGAAGAGAGGAACTGGGATCTTCCTGAGATTTGTCAATTGCTTCAAACAGAGGTTGCATTGTTTGTGGGACATGTGATGGTGAGGGTGGAGGAGTAACAAGAGAATTAGCCCTGGGAGAGGGGCTTGTGAACATTTGGTCAAGTGACTCAAATGTATCATGATGTGTGTCCCCTTGGCTTACAACATGATCCTTTTGAGAGGATTCATGAGGAGTTTGGTCAGGTGGAGGTATGTTCAACTGTTGTGAGGAAGTAACAACAGTGGTTTCAGGTTGCTTTTGTTGTGCAACAGAGGTTTCTTCTGGTACCTCAACATCCAGAAGCCTCATTTGTGGTTGAGTGGTGGTTTTTGTGGATGGATGTTTCTTTTTGGAAGTGGCTGGTGTGTGTTTCACAGCACTGGATGTAGTGCCATGATCACCAGGAGCAGTGGGCTCAAAATCAGAGGTTTTGACAACAGTTGTTGCCTTTGTCCTCTTTGTTTGTGTTTTAGAAACTTTTGACACTTTAGACACTTTTTCTTGGGTGCTTCCACCCAGCATTCTTGTGAAAGTTTCATCAGTTAAGCTTTTCATTTGCATAGCCTCACCCTTTTTGAAAACATTGTAATGAAGAAGGCGGTTTATCAGTATTTTGAATACAATGAGATAGTATAACGTCTGTTGTGGAAAACAGGGTTTTTATAGGCTCAATGAAACCGCTGATGTGGCCAAACCTCTGCTTATATGAGCAGACGTGGCAATCATCTGATGAATGAAACATCTGGTGGATAACAGCTGTTTTTGGCAAACAACTGATACAAACAGCTGATGGGTCCAACTGTTGTTTTTTTTTTTCAGATAATATATATATATATATAGGTGGACAGTTGTTTTATCTGAACAGATGTTCTGAAACAGATTTTTCAACTAACAGTTGTTTTATCTGATCAGATGTTTTGAAACAGACTTTCAACCAACAGTGGATATGAATGAAACAGTGGTTGTTTTATCTGATCAGATGTTATAAACAGATTTTTCAACCAAACAGCTATTTTAAAAATTTGATTTGCTGAGACATTTTATTAAGATTTATTGAAACTTTATTTGATTAATCCATGTTTAACATACCAATTCTGGAAATCAGATTTGTAAAGGTAGATGTGTCTAAAGCTTTTCTTAACACATCTGCCAACTGATCCTCTGTTGGAACATGGTGTAAAGAAATCAAACCTTTTTCATAGCTGTCCCTGACAAAATGATGTCTTATGTCAATGTGTTTGGTAGTGGAATGAGAGACTGGATTCTTGATGATATTTTCAGCAGCTTGACTGTCCAACATGAGTGGAGTCCTAAGTGCAGTTATCCCAAAATCCAGTAGTTGATTTTGAAGCCACATGAGTTGGGCTGTACAGCTTGCAGCAGCAATGTATTCAGCTTCAGCTGTTGAAGTTGAAACAGCTGCCTGCTTTTTGCTTTGCCATGACACTAAGGCATTCCCTAGAAATTGGCACCCTCCTGAAGTGGATTTTCTTGTGGTGTGACAGCCAGCAAAATCACTATCTGAATAACCTGAAAGCTCAATGTTTCCATTAGCAGGATACCAAATACCAAGTGTGGGAGCACCTTTGAGGTATCTGAATATCCTTTTCACAGCAATAAGGTTTGACTTTCTGGGTGAAGCCTGGGATCTGGCACAGACACAGGTAGCAAACATAATGTCTGGCCTAGATGCAGTTAGGTACAATAAAGACCCAATCATACATCTATAATGTGTTTGATCGACCAGTTCATCCTTGTCATCAATAGTGAGCAGCTTGACTGTACTCATGGGTGTGCTACATGGCTTACAATCATTCATCTCAAATCTGGTTAATAAGTTCTTTACATATTTGTTTTGGTGAATGAATGTGCCATTTTGCAGTTGTTTCACTTGGAGACCAAGGAAACACTGAAGCTCACCCATGGCACTCATCTCAAACTCTGCTGTCATGAGTTTTCTGAACTCTTCACACATTTGGTTACATGTGGATCCAAAAATGATGTCATCCACATATATTTGAACAATCATTAAGTGTTTCCCTTTCCATTTAAGAAATAAAGTTTTGTCAATTTTACCTCTTGTGAAGCCAATGGATAAGAGAAATGTGGAGAGAGTTTCATACCAGGCCCTTGGTGCTTGTTTAAGTCCATACAAAGCTTTGTTGAGCTTGTAGACATAGTCAGGATGGAATGTGTCTTCAAAACCAGGTGGCTGACATACATAGACCTCCTCCTGAATTTTGCCATAAAGGAAAGCACATTTGATGTCCATCTGATACACCTTTATGTTGTGGTTGACAGCAAAGGCTAAAAAGAGTCTGATGGCTTCTAGTCTTGCTACAGGAGCAAAAGTCTCATCATAATATATTCCTTCTTCTTGTCTGAAGCCTTGAACCACAAGCCTGGCTTTATTCTTGACAACAATACCCCTTTCATCAGTCTTGTTTTTGAAGACCCACTTTGTTCCTATAGGACAAACATCCTTAGGAAGTGGTACAAGCTCCCATACTTGTTGTCTTTTGAACTGAAGGAGTTCTTCCTGCATGGCCTCTACCCAACTGTTGTCTTTCAGTGCCTCTTGGTACTTGACAGGTTGTGTGAGGGATAAGAAGCCTGCAAAAAGACAGATATTGGAGGATTGGCTTCTTGTGAGCACACCCCCTCTGATGTTGCCAATGATCTGGTCTGGTGGATGAGCTCTTAAGTAAATAAGATCTCCTTGATATGGAACTATGGCATTTTGAGGTGATGGACAGAGGTTTGGTGACTCTGTTGGTGTAACATCTGTTGGTACTTCTGTAGTGCCATCAGATGTTTGGAATGGTAATGGAGGAATGGGTCCAAGTGGTGTGAAACTTGACTGACTTTTGTCAACAGATGATTGACTTTTGTCAACAGATGATAGGTCAGTGGTTGTGAGGGGTGAGGCAGTGGTTTGAGGATAAGACTGGCCAACAGTGGTTGACACAGCTGTGGCAGAGTTTTGACAATTGTTTTGAACAGCTGCTTCCTCTGAGGCAGAATAGACTTTGTAGTGACTGGGGATCACAACATCTGTTCTGTAATCTTGCTGTGGAGACTGTGGAATACCTGCATTGTTAGTTTTAACAGTGATATCTTCAAATTTGAATTTATCTAAATCAAATAATTCAGCAGGGTTTGCAGGGATTTTTAGAGATGAAAGTTCATTGAACTTTACATTTAGAGTTTCTTCTATTGTCTTAGTCCTTGTGTTAAACACTTTGTAGGCCTTAGCAGTAGAAGAATATCCCAGAAAATAACCACAGTCTACTTTGGCTGCAAATTTTGAAATGGAATCTTTGAGATTTAAAATGAAACATGGGCAGCCAAAGATTTTGAAAAATGAGATTAATGGTTTGATTTTGAACAAAATTTCATAAGCAGTTTTTTGATGTCTGGGGTTGATCAAAACTCTGTTTTGAACATAGCAAGCAGTGTTTACAGCTTCTGCCCAAAAGGACAGTGGCAAACCAGAATCTGCTAGCATGGTTCTTGCAGCTTCTATAAGAGTTCTGTTTTTCCTCTCAACCACCCCATTTTGTTCTGGTGTTCTTGGGATACTGAACTGCCTCACAATCCCTTTTGACACACAGAAGTCATCCAACTCCTTATTTTTAAACTCTGTTCCATTGTCACTCCTGAAGACTTTTACTGGCAAGTCATATTGCTTTTCAACTTTGGTGACAAAGTCCTTCAATATACCTGCAGTCTCATCCTTAGAATGCAAAAAGTAAGTCCATGTAAACCTAGAAAAATCATCAACTATGACAAGACAAAATCTCTTTCTTCTTAGACTCATGATTTTAACAGGGCCAAACAAGTCCATGTGCAACAGTTGTAGACACTGACTAGTTTTGGACTCATCAATGGATTTGTAAGAGCTTTTATGTTGTTTCCCTTTTAAGCAAGAAACACAATGCTCATCACATTTAAATTCTTTTGATGGTAAACCTCTGACAAGGCTTTGTTTAGAGAGTGTGTTGATAGTATTAAGGTTGGTGTGACCCAATCTCCTATGCCACAATTCTGTCTCCTTAGTGGAGGCAGCAGAAAACAGACAGACATTTGCCATAGGATTGTCCTTTAACATATCAACAACATACACATTGCCACTTCTATGAGCAACAAGTTGTGCTTTGCTCTCAGCAATAATAGGTATCAATCTTTTTCACCACTTCTGGCCCAATAATCTTACAAGTTTTCTTTGTGAAAAATGAGCCATTACCTTTGTCACTCATTTGTGAAACACTCAGAAGATTAAACTTGAGATTATCAATAAGATTGACATTTTCAAACTTGAGTTTTCCAGCCTGTACAGTCCCTGAACCCAACACCTTACCTTTAGAATCATAACCAAAGGATATATCACCCCCTCCATGAGCCAAGAAGTCCAGAAGCAGGGCTCTACATCCTGTCATGTGCCTGGAACCTCCACTATCTACATACCAAAGACTATCTAAACAAGCAGAAGCTCCCTGCACATCAGTAAATGATTAGTTTTGGTGAGTGTCCAAAGCCAAGTTGGCTTTGGATGGGTCCTCAGACCTTTCAGACTCAAGCTTTGGAAGGTAATCAGTGGTTTGGACCAATTTCTGAATTAAGGTCAACAACTGCTGCTGACCATTTGCCAGTGCTTGAATGTCAACACTTGGGGCAGCAGTTGTTTGATCACTTCCTGACAGATGATAATACCCATATGGATTTCTGTTCACTCTTGGTTTAGAGGGTCTCTTTGGCTCCTCATAAACATGTGGCAGACTGTGACATGGAGGTTGACCATAACCTCTTGGGTATTTGCTTGTAGGTGGAGCATCTGTTACTTGGACATCTCTAGAAGCAGATGTTTCAAGCCTTTTTGTAACAGATGTTTGGACAGGGGTGAAGGTCTATTTGGGCTTTCCTTTTGGAGTACTAACCACAGGGTTTGCAAGAGTTTTAGCTTTGTATTCTTGTATTTTAACATCAAAATTTTTGAGATACAAGCACTCTTTGGTCTTGTGATTCTTTTTCCCACATATTGAGCATGTGGCTTTGGAATCACATTCACTTGTTCCTTTGTTAATATCATATGCTTTTAGAAGAAAACAGTTTTTGGTGACATGATTCTTCTTTTCACAGAAATCACAGAACAAGTTGACAGTCTTTTCTTTCTTCTTCCCCTTTTCAGTCTTCTTTTCAGCAGATGTTTGAGCATCTGCTGGAAGATCTTTCAGGGGAATGACTTTTGCCAAGGGAATGACCCTTGCCTGAGGAGCTGTCTTTCCCTCAGGAGTTTTGAAATCAACAGGTTTATAATTCTCAAGAGTATCACACTCATCAGACCAAGTAGGTTTAAATTCATACTTTTCAAGTTCAGCAAAAGATGAGGAACCTTTTGGTTTTTCAAGAACAATTTTCTTACCATTTGGTTCAGTGATTTTAATCTCTTGACCCTGCAGGTTTGTTGGTACTATCTCAACAGACTTTTGACTCTTTTTGTCAGTGTTTTCAAAAGCTGGAGCAGTGGTTGCAAAACCAAAGCCAAACTTCACATGACTTTTGGTTTGTTTGTTGAGTAGCATCTCAAATCCTCTACATGATTCCACCCATTTCTTACATTCAACTTGGGTGGACTCAAGCTCACTTTTACAACTTTGATATTTTGTTATCATAGTTTGGAGCTGGTCTTTGGTTATAGTTGCTTCATGTTTTAAGCTGCTTATTTCAGACTCTTTTGCAGTTAAACTTGTTTTCAAATCTTTTGTGAGTTTTTCAAATTTAACTTCATCATCCAAAATTTTCTTTCTAAGGTTTTCATTCACCTCTTTGATGTTAGCAAATGCTATTACACATTTGTCAGAACACAACTCTTTAAGAATTTGAGGAGATACCTTAGCAGCAGCCATCAATGCACAATCACACTTGCACTCACAATCATCAGATGCACCCCAGGGATCTGAGAGATTCACAACCTCTTCTTCAGGTTTTTCACCTGTAACAGCTTCACTAACAACATCATCAGTCACAACATCAGATTCAGTTACCACTTCCTCAGATTCAATCTCATCTACCATAGCCATGAAACAAAAAATTTCTGGTTCATTTTCAGCTTTGGCAACTAGTGCAAAATTCTCATCCGTTAGCTCATCAGGTAGACTGCTCCAATCAACAAAGCCTTGAGTAAAGAAGCTCTGTTGACTGGTCTCTGCAGGAGCAGAGGATGGAGCAACAGTCGTTTGCACAGGTGCTTGAGCAACAGGTGTTTGCACATAGTGGATCTGAGGAACAGTGGTTTGGACATACTGGACAGGAACAGTGTTTGAGGACTGTGCAAAATGAGCAGTGTTTTGCACATTTGGTCCAGGGGCATTATAGGAATTCTGATAAGTGTTGGTCTGTGGTCTTTGATTTGGATAGGTTATCATAGGTGTACCATGTTGACCCCTACATTCCCTAGCAAAATGACCAAACCTGTGACATTTATAACACTTGATCTTTGATTTATCCAACCCAACCTTAGATCTGCCAGTCAACCCTGGAAACCTTCTACCAGTTTTCTTGTAAAAATTATTAGTTCTTACACTGAGAAGGGCCAATTGGTGCATAATGTCCATTTCTTCCAAATCATCAGGGTCAAAGTATTTCAGGTCATCATACTCAAAGGATATATTGTCAGATGCCTGTATATCACCACCATTTGCTGTGAAAGCATAGTTTGGTGAATAAGAATCAGAGTTAAAACCTGAGTTAAAACCTGAAGTTATGTCAATAAAATGATCATAACTCTGATCCTTTGTGTTTCCAGGCACCTCATCATGACCCAAAAGTGCTGTATTCCCAAACACATAGTCATCAGACACTTTTCCAGAGTCCTGGAGCTTCTTTTTCTGGTTAAGCTCTCTCTCATAGGTCAAGAGCTTACCATGAAGCTGGGTCAGTGATAGGTCTTTAAATCCTATTGAGTTTCTCATCACAATAGCAATAGTGTCCCATTTGTCTGGTAATGATCTTAAAAACCTATGGTTCAAGGTTGAATGAGGGTAAGTAAGACCAACCAATTTTAGTTCACTAATTAAGCAATTAAATCTCTCAAACTGTTGAGTTAATGACTCTCCTTTGACATGACTGAATGTTTCATATTGTTGGTTAAGTATTTCACGGTTGTTTTCAATAACCTCCTCAGTCCCACCAAACTGTTCTTTCAGTGCATCCCACAACTCCTTTGCACTGTTACAATGTAACAACCCAACATATATATCATTGGGTAGAGCCATGGCCACAATACTGAAGGCCTTAGCATCTAGCTCAATTTTCTGAAAATCCTGGTCGGAGTAGTTTTCAAGTTTCTTTGGCTCAAACACTTTGGGATCTTCAGTACTCAGCACAGTCGGAACATGTGGTCCGAAGATAACCGACTTCCAACACCCAGTGTTTTGTTGAGCTAGAACATGGCTCATCCGATGTTGCCAGATATTGTATTCAGATCTGACAAGCATCGGTGGCTTGTTGTTCGTGCCAGTGTTATGTGGATCGTGATTGATAGAAGCCATTCTCTGATTTTTCAAAAAACAAAGTCTGTTTAAAAACGGTTGAAACGAAATTAAACTATTACTCTGTTTTCAATCTACCAGACAAACGATATCAATAATTGTGAGCTGATTATTAAATTGATTTGTTAGATCGAATTTAATTGACCAAGCTCTGATACCAATTGTTAGGATCTGAGTTTGTTTGTTTTGATTATGTTTAACTAAATATGATAGATATGAAATGAATATAGAATGAAAGTGCAGCGGAATAATAAACTGTTAATCAAAACAAGAGAGTAGATGTTTTCAGATCGAAAGCTTTCATTAATCCAAAAGATTACAATCGTACAAATACTCCCCCTCAGCCTGATCACACAGTGTTTGTCTGAGAGAATGTTTGTGTGTGTGATGCAATAGAACAGTACAAGCACTGTTCTATTTATAGACAGACTCAAAGCACTGATGACCTAGGCTGACGTCACCTAAGACAGTGACCTCTAACAGAATAACAAACGTAAACATCTGCCTATTACAAACTACTGTTACATTGAAAGCACTGATATTAAACATCTGTCGAAGATAAACTCTGATGGTCTTGTATCCACTGCTGGAGCCTAAGTGCTGTTGGTTCCAGCAGTGCTTTGATCTTCAGTACTTGTATCAGCAGTTGTTCTTCATCAGACCTTTGGTCAGCAGTTGTTCTTCATCAGTTGTTTCCTCAGCAGTTCTTTGTATCAGCAGTTGTTGAGCAGTTGTTTGGATAGAACAGTAGTTAGGGTCAGCAGTCTTTTGGGAGAAGTAAGTTGTAAAGACTGTTTATTCAGGGATCAAACTAATAGCATGTTTTGGCTTTCTAATCATCTGTTCTTCTCCAGGTCAGCAGACCCAACAAAACTTTTCTATTTTCATTGAACATTTGAAATTGATGAATATTGATTAATTTGAACTATTTTTCATGGATAAAATTCAAAATTCTCTTCTTTAAACTTGTTCTAAATCCAATCTGAAGCAAAACCTGCATAAGATCATCAAATTTCATCAACATTTGAAAATTTTGGATCAAAATAACTGATTTTCAAAGTATAACCGTTTTTTCAAAATGAAAGGGTTGAACCTAGGGAGAAACGGTCGAGAGTGTGGTTTTTAGGTCGAACCAGAGATTTTTAGGTCAAACGTGGAGTGTATTTTGGTCGAACCTAGAAATTATTAGTCTGTTGTTGTTCATTCGACCATCTGTGTTACATTCGACCAATCGGGAGGTCGAAAGTGGACTAACTTGGTCGAAAGTGGGCTAACTTGGTCGAAAGTGAAACGAGTTTGTTAATTTCTACATTCGAGTCTTTTGAAGCGGTTGAATCTGGATTAAATTCCACATTCGCCCACACGATCATTTGTAAAAGGTCGAACGTAGAATCTGTTGAAAAAATTTTCTAATCATTTCGTGTTTTATAATTTTCAGACGATATGTGGAACTTTCCGACAACACCACGACCTAATACAACACCACAACAGCAAACAACAATGGATCCTTGGTCAGTAGCTGCTCAGAAGATGGCTAGTCAATCATCTCAACCAATCAACTATTTGGCGATGACTAGTTCGATGCCCCAACAAGTTGCACAACCACAACCACAACCCATGGCTGATTGCTAGGGAGTTGCAGCAGCGGCGGTACACTCTCAGACTACTAATGCGATTTTGACACTTATTCATGACTTATCTTCGGGTAGTGGGAGCCGTCCACCAAAGTTGATGGAAATGGTGGATTACAACCAATGGAAGACCAAGTTCAAGATTCATTTAGAGGGAATGGGAATGGAAGGCACGGAAGCTTGGCAGATGATTGCTAAGGGGTATGTAGCTCCGGTTTTGGAGAACACTGGTGAGCCGATTCCTTTAGAGAGTCTAGCTGAGGATGAGAAGAAAAAGTTTGCGGTGGAAAAGAAGGCGTTTTCTCAACTATCCCAGGCCATTAACATTGATCTTTTACATCAGTTCGGGTCGTGCACCACTTCAAAGCAATTATGGGATATGTTAAGGAATCGTCATGATGGGAATAAGAAGACAAGGAAGCTTAGAATGGAGGAGTTGAGAAAAGAGTTTGAGAATTTTAGCTATATGGGTAATGAGGCACTGGAGGAGTTGATTCCGAGGTATTGCCATTTGTTGACCGAACTTTCAAGTTATGAGATCAATATACCGATGTCTGAGCTGGTGGATAAGTTCGCTGATGCATTATCACCATACTGGAATCAACACATTAAGGTCCTTAAGGAAAAAGACGCGTACCAATATTGGACCATCAATGAATTCGTCCAGAAGCTTGAGAACAAAGAGATGGAGGAAAAGAGGAAAACGAAAAGAGCACAAGTTCCTCAGAATCCAGAGTTATATCATGGTGGTACATCTTCATCTCTAACTAGTTCAAGTTCTAGTAATACAGTTGCTCCACACATAGGCTGTGCTTCAAACATTGTTGAACCAACCAAAACACCCATAAACTATCTAGCCCAAACTTCATCTTATATACCACCATCATATCCTACTACTTACATCCCACCATTTTCACCTATGCAACAAGCTGCATGTTATTCAGCTAATTTGAACCAAACTCAACAACAACCTTACATTCCTCAAATGAACCAAACTCAAATGAACCCAAGTCAATCAAAATAGAGCCCAATTGTGTTGGAGACATCAAACTTGAACAATATTACTGTTGAAGTTGCACAGCAACATGTAGCCATGGTTTCTGTAACACCCCAACCAATGGCGGAAACATCGAGGTGTCACGTAAGAATGAGTATACAGTAGCACATGGTATTCAAGTTTTAATTGAAATTTATTTAAAGTAAAATATCCAAAATTGAAAATACATAACAAGTCTTGAATGGAATTCTTAATACATCAAAAAGCCAAACAAAGCATAAACTTCAAATTGTCTCCTCATGCTAACTCTCTAGACTTCAATCATCATTATTTCCTGTTGAGTTGTAAAAATGGGGGGGGGGGGGGTCAACTAGAAGTTGGTGAGAATACATAAGCCATGTCAAGCAATTAAGTTTAAGAATAAAAGTTTAGCAATTCATATGTCTATCGTAAGTTTAAGTCTACATGAATAAACATGAAGTATTGAATGCACATAATCAAACCTCCGACTAGTTTAGGTCCATCCCGTCATCCACGGTTCACTTTAATATTACGTTGGAACGATAACAATCACCCGCGCTCCCCATAAAAGATGGTCAACGAATCTAGGTGGGATTGTCAATCCAATAGATCTATTATTGAGTATCGCCGGCTTGGCCATAGCTAATGATTATGTATGTTGAAGCGTAAGTCTAACTGTTGTTGTTGTCTAAATCATGAGGCATTAAAGTTTACAACCACACATGTATGTAGAATTGCTTAAGTATAATGTTGCAAGTATAAAGAATTGCATAAACATGGTTACGTAAACTCACATTCGCTAAGCTGAATTATCCTCTAAGCGTTGTGAATGTATGTGAGGCGAATCCCAAAGACTCAACAACGTAGCTAGTCCAATTTGAAGAAATAAGAAATCCGAAAAAAAAAAGAAAGAATATCATGCTTCCAATTCGCCAATTACAAGAGCTTATAATCAAAGCTTCAATTGTAGAAGTAATAGACTATAGAAGAAAAGTATGAGGGAAAGTTTAATCGGATTGAAACAATCGATTTAGAGGTGGCAAGTGTAATGGTTCATAGGTGGGTTTTTATACTAGTTTTTGATTCAATTAGCCATTAAAATTGGTCAACACCATAAAGTAAGGTTTTATGATGAATTGACTATTTGACTAAGACTTTGACTGTTTGACTAAGACTTTGACTAGGACTTTGACCAGGACTTTGACTGTTTGACTAAGACTTTGACTCCAAGAATTATGTTGTCAAGACTTTGACTCTTGACTCAAGGCTTTATTTTGAAATGAATTTATATCTTCCTTGTTTGAGATTATAAATGTAATTGGAAAAATGATTAGCTTTAAATAAGAAATAAAAAAAATCATTAGTTTGAATTAGAAAATAAAAACACCGTCTTATAAAATGACGATTTTATAAATAGAATTAGGATAGGACATATGTCATGACTGAAGATTTTTTTTTAAGTACAATGATAAAAAGAACTTAGAAAAATAGAGTGCACGGATAAAGATAAGAATACTTAGAAATAAATTAGACTTTATATCATGGATCGGGAAATACTTTAATGCAAAATAAATGGGAAAATTCGTGAGGTTATAGTTTCTGCTATGGTCGCTTCGTATAACGGGTTAGTAGCTAGTCAAATTGGTAATAACAACTTAACCAGTGAAGACTACGCTCAAATTGACAAGGAGGAGATGGAGCTCATTCACATTTAGTGGGCATTTGCTAGTGTCATGAGGCGAGCGACTGAGTTTATAGAGAAGACGGGCAGAACTGATCTTTCTACATCTCCCAACACCACATATGGCTTCAACAAAGCCAAAGTCACATGTTTTAACTATGGTGGGAAAGGTCACTTCAAGAGAGAATGCACACAACCAACACAACAGGGGAACAGGAATCCTTTTAACACCAACTACCAGAACCGTCAATCACAAAATCAGGTATCATATCAAAGCCAAAACAACTCCAATTTTCAACCACAAAATAATTACCAAAACCGCCAAAATACTTCACCAAACAATACTGTTAGACAAACCACTACACAAAACCAGAACCAAAATTAAACACCACACAATCCAACCAGAACTATCATTCCAATTTCTACACCTAATAGTCAAACCCAACCAGAACTATCATTCCAATTTCTACACCTAATAGTCAAACCCAACCAGATAACCAAAACCAGGCTTTGGTAATCCAGAAAGATGAAGGATTTGATTGGACTGGTATGCAACTTGGTGTTGAGGAGATCACTATTGGTAATGTGCCATGTGTTGCACAGAAGATGGATTTGGAGGAACCGGTGTCAGTTGAAGATGATTTGGAGACTGAGAAGAAATCTGAGGTGAAGATTGAGGAGTTAGTTGAAGAAAATGATGTTTGTATTGAGAAGAAGTCGGGATTGATTCTTGATTCTGTCACTGATGTTCTCGAATAGTGTGATTCAGTTTATTCTGACTCGGAGAGCGAATCTGATTCTTAAGCTAGTGTTAACTCACTAGATGATGATATTGATCAACTTCTAGCTGAAGCTGATTTTCTGATGACTCGCAAATCGTGCATAGTGGATGATGCTTTTACCAGAAAAGATTATTCTAAATTCTTTGCTGGAAAGGAAGCACATTTTGCATTGATGGCGATGACAGAGCCTCCAAAACAGGTAAGTTCTGAATCTTCTTTAGATATGAACAGTGATAAGTATTGTGGTGCATGCGATAGATTGACAGAGGATAATAAGCAACTCGGGGTTCAGCTTGAGAGTGCTAAGATCAACTGTCAATCGTATCAAAAAGAAGCACGTGAATTCAATAAGGTACTTGATGGTTATAAGAAAGATACTTTAGATCTTAAGAAAACATTATCTTTAAAACAACTGGCCATTAACAATTATATTAATGAATTGGAAGAAACAAAACTTGAAATGGCCACTATCAAGTGCTTTGCTGAAAAAGTCAACAAGAAGCTTGAAAGCTACAAACATATTGCATATGTTGTTGACCACATTATTGAGGAACCTTCACAGCCAAGTAGTGCAAATTACAAGGCCGTCCCATCTCCAGTGTTGATTGAAAATCATACTTTGCATTCAATAACACCGGAGAGTTCAGTTAAGTCTGATTCTACATCGGATGATGAGTCTAACACTTCTAGTATGGGAGATCCTAATTCCGATGTTAGACCTATTTTGGGACTAAATGATGAAGGTGTGATAGCTGTAACTGATGATTCTGACTCTGAGGATGACAAATCTGAGATATTGAGTGATATCCCTGCTGAGAATCACATTATTACCAATGAACCAGTGTCACCTTCTCAGATTATCCATCCAATGGCTAACGCTCATCGAGTGAATCAGTCAGTTAAGCAGGTTGAGAAAAATGAACAAAGTGACAAACCTGTCAAAGTGTTTTATCAGATGGAAGGATCCGATAAGATCATTTCTGACGAGGAATATCCAATTAAATTTGCCAATTATTCCAAGATTGAGAAAATTTGGCAGGAGAGTACCATTTGGTTCCCAAAACATGAGAGAACAAATGATGTACCTCCAAAGGTTTTAAAGAAAATTTATTTGGATGTTCCAAAAGAACCAAAGGTTCATGTCTTAGAGTTTATTAAGCCGAAAGAGAAGGCGAATAGTTTTCTTGAGCCTACTTACTCAAAGGACCCAGCTCCTGAGAGTTTAAGAAGAAGGTGTGTGGATGATCAATATCCTATCACTACTTATGCAAAGTCGAACGCCAAGAACAACTTTGAGGAATACCGTGCGTGTTTTAAGTGCGGGGAGAGAGGGCATTTACTTGCTCACTGCCCGTATGTTAGGCACAAGAGGCACGAGGCTGAAGTGAAGCAGAAATATCAAAGTCCAGTCGATAATCATTGTTATCCACAAAGACGATTTGTCACTCAACCAGCACCGTTTTACAACCAAAGTAGATATTTTCAAAAGAGGGATAATCGTCAGATGACATATGATCTTCGTAACCGGATCGCAATGGAAAAGCCTTTTAAGAAACTTGTGGTAAACACAACTGTTGAGAAGCAAAAGGTACCTTTAAAACCTGCAGTGAAACCAACAGTTGGACTTGTCTCTATTAAATCAGAGAAGGTAACCAAGAAAGTTTCCTTCAAAGACGAAGTAAAGAAACTGTCTGAGACCCCAAAATCTCAGATCTGGATCTTGAAACATTCGGAACAATTTTGGTCACCAAAGGGTTCTCAAGATGCTTCATCTTCAAAAGTGAATGAGAAATCTGAAACTGAAAAGGATTTAATTGATCAGAAAAAGATCAGTTCAAATTCAACTGTTTGTGAAAAAGATTCTTTGAAACTGGATGTTCAAAGACCCAAGACCAAGTAGGCTTGGGTCCCCCGAAAAATCTAATCTTTCTACTTGATATGTGCAGGGAGCTTCAACTGGTCCTATGAGCAGTCTTTGGATTGTTGACAGTGGAGCTTCTGGTCACATGACAGGGGATTTATCTCTACTGTTTGACATAAGAAATATCAATGGCGGATACGTAGCATTTGTTGGGAACAAAGGAGGATACATTACTATGGAGGGTAGTGTGAGTAATGGTATCGTGAGTTTTGAGAAGATTTCGTACGTGAAGCAAATGGACTATAATCTGCTCAGTGTCAGTCAAATCTGTGATAAGCAGTTCTCTGTATTCTTTGACGACAAATCTTGCTACATTCTAAAGCCAGGATTCGTACTTCCAAAAGAGTGGGTAATGCTTAAAGCACCGAGAGTGAACAATTTGTACATTCTCGACATGTCAAAGGCCATGACAACCCAGGGTCAAGTAACGTGTTTCCTCTCCAAGGCTACTGAAAAAGAATCTATCATGTGGCATAGGAGGATGGGACACATTCACCTTAGAAAAATGAACCATCTGGTGAAGAATGAACTTGTCGAAGGCGTAAATGTTAAATATTTCCATTTGAATGACAAGTGTGTGAGTTGCAAGAAAGGAAAGCAACACAAGCAGTCCCACAAACCAAAGAAAGTTAATTCAGTTGAATTACCACTTGAGCGTTTTCATATGGACCTATTCGGACCGGTCAAGCGTAAAAGTCATGCTGGTGAATTGTACTGTCTTGTGGTTACCGATGAATATTCCAGATTTTCATGAGTTATGTGCTTGCATCATAAGAGCGACACGTTTAACAATCTGAAGGTTCTGTTCACTCGTTTAGAAAATGTATATGGTCTGAAGATCAAGAGAATTAGGAGTGATAATGGGACGGAGTTCAAGAACGCACAGATGGATGCTCTTTGTGAATACAAAGGAATTCATCATGAATATAGTGCTCCGTATACCCCTCAATAGAACGGTGTCGCAGAACGTAAAAACAGCACTCTAATTGAAGCGGCTAGAACAATGCTTGCGGATTCCAACCTTCCAGTAATGTTCTGGAATGAAGCCATTTACGCAGCTTATTATACTCTCAATCGTGTTTTAACAGTGAAGAAGTTTGGTAAAACCTCTTATGAGTTGTTGAACAGACGAAATCCGAACTTAGAGTATCTAGATCCGTTTGGAGCACCATGTACAATGCTTAATCCATCTGAGAAGTTCGCACCGAAAGCTGAAGAAGGATTCTTTGTTGGATATGCAACCCCGCTCAAACGGGTATTCAACAAACGAACTCGTCAGGTAGAGGAGTGGGCTAACGTTGAAGTTCAGCGGTATACTCAGAACGTACAGGGTAGCGGTCCAGGTTGGATGTTTGATTACAAAGATTTCTTTGAATCATTCAATCTAGATAGCTTGGTTGAAGAGGCTGTATTACGATTATATTACGAGTGTGAAAACGCAATGGCATGACCGTTGATGCGTCCGATCACTGTAACCCCTCAAACAGCTTCTAATGATGCCAATGCTCCTGTAGCTGAAGAAGAGGTATTTCAGGAAGCTTCCACAACTCTCAATTCATCAGAATCGGAAGATGATGATGATGTCACTAGTGAAGCTGTTCCGGATATTGCTACAGAGACACCTCCAGTGAACCCAAATCCAGATGGTGCTTCATCATCAAACTTGGGTAATGATCTGGATTCGACAGAGAATTTGAATACTCAAACGGGAGTACAAGTACATGATTATCCAGAATCTCGGATACATCGGATTCACCCGCTCGAGCAAGTTATTGGTGATCCTAGTAGTAGTGTGATGACGAGAGGACAACTGAGGAATGTTAACTCACAAGAAAATCTTGGCGCTCTAGCCTTATATGCTAAAATTTAAAAATCAGGTTGTCAGAATGACTGGTCTTTTGCTTGTTATGTTTCGCAGGTTGAGCCGCGGACATACAAGGATGCTCTTTTGGATGACACTTGGGTAGAGGCAATGCAAGAGGAGTTATTACAATTTCAGAAACTGGGAGTATGGACACTGACAGATTTACCTCCAGGACGGAAAAAGATTGGAACAAAATGGGTGTTTAAGTGCAAAAAGGATGACAGAGGAGTGATTGTTAGGAATAAAGCTCGATTGGTCGTACAAGGATTTCATCAAGTGGAAGGAATCGATTATAACGAGATTTATGCAGCGGTTGCATGCTTAGAAGCTATCTGCATGTTTCTAGCGTTTGCATCTTACATGAAATTCAAGGTGAATCAAATGGACGTTAAAAGCGTGTTTCTTTATGGTGTGGTCAAGGAAGAAGTTTACGTAGGTCAACCACCAGGCTTTGAGGATCCTATCCATCGGGATAAGGTCTACGTTCTAAACAAAGCTCTCTATGGGTTGCACCAGGCTCCACGGCAATGGTTTGAGGAGCTAAGCACGTATCTTCTAACCAAAGGATTCAAACGGGGTTTGGTAGATTGCACACTGTTCAAAAAACGAACAGGAGATGACTTGCTTCAAGTGCAAATTTATGTTGATGACATTATTTTTGGTTCTACTAATGAACTTTTGTGCAGGGAATTTGAAAAAGTTATGCAGGAAAAGTTCGAAATGAGTGCGATGGGAGAGATGCAGTTTTTCCTAGGCTTGCAGGTGGAGCAAAGACCAACGGGGATCTTTATTCACCAAACCAAATACGTTTCTGAAGTCTTGAGCCGATTCCAGATGGATGATTCGAAGCCGATGGATACCCCGATACAACCTAATCACGGGATTGGTGTTGACGCTAAGGGGGAGCTAACTGATCCTTTTACATACAAAGCAATCGTCGGATCTCTGATGTACCTCACCGCATCTAGACCAGACATAATGTTCGCCACATGTCTTTGTGCGCGTTATCAATCGAAGCCGAAACAAAGTCATTTAGCAGCTGTCAAACGTATCCTTAGATATCTGAAGGGTTGTCCGTCGAGAGGACTTTGGTACCCTAATGATGATCATTTTGACCTAATTGCTTTTAGTGATGCAGATTGGGGAGGCTGTGACAAAGACAGCAAATCCACAACGGCTGGATGTCAGTTTATGGGGAGCAGGCTCGTGACCTGGCAATGCAAGAAACAAACTGCAGTCGCCTTATCAACATGTGAAGCAGAATACGTCTCAGCTTCAAGCTGCTGTTCTCAAGTTTTGTGGATACAACAACAGATGGTGGACTACGGTTTGCAATTTCTTAAAACCCCTATTTACTGTGATAATGAGGCCGCCATTGCATTAACAAAATATTTAGTCAATCACTCAAAAGCTAAGCATATCCGGATCAAATATCATTTTATCCGTGATTGTTATGAAAAAGAGTTGATCGATATGGTCAAAATCCACACTGACTATCAACGTTCAGATCTTTTTACCAAAGCTTTTGATAAATCAAGATTTGAATATCTTTTAAAAGCTAACGGTATAAAAAAAAAAACAAGACTGATCATCACCTCGGTTTATCGCTTTTTAGTTTTAGTTTTTACTGTTTTTCAGAAAAATACAAAAACCCAAAAATATGTTTTTCATTTTAGGGGGAGTCTATTTTCAGAAAAACCAAAAACATTGAAAAATTGAAAAACCCATAAAAATTAGAAAATCCAAAATGATTTCCAGGAGAAAAAAGGGAAATGATAGTACATCAGTGGGGATCTGACACATGCTAAAGAAGTGTAATGCAATATAAGGCGTGTGTTTGAGTCTGTGTGATGTGTTGATAGGCTTCGTAGACCTATTACTGCGTGTCTGATACATACATATCAAACGAATTGTTGTGTGGATGAACTCCTCATGGGCATATGGTCTTAGTACCGTAATTTCGTTTGATAGGGTATTTGTACAAAATTCGGAGGTTTCGGGTCGTTATGTTATTAGTCATCTGGGGATAGCATCTCTGATCTTCTGCTGTAAGTCCTTACGGACCTAGATCAGACAGGGTATCTTTATAAAAGAGCTGTAAAGCCAAATCCTAAAGTTACCGAATTGAGGAACTTTCAATGTATAACGATAATCAAAGATTATCTAATGCATCGTATCCAATCATTGATGCAAATCATGATTGATATCAGCCCTCAACATGGTAGAGTGCACAAGTTACTTTGTAGCATTGAGTTGCTGACCTGTACACCTCTGTGCCTCATACCTTGTAAATTACAGATGACAAACGCATAATCACGCGTTATAATGAGTCTTTGTGCATTGACTTCTTGATACGGGAGTATGTCGTGTGTGTGGGAACCACGGACAATTGAGTTTATACTATAAATAACCGTATCAGTCTAAAGCACTGCACAACAGTCTGCATGTAAGCTTATGTGGACAACAATATCAGCAGTTGCCAGATCACACATTGTCTTTAATGATAATAAATCAAAAGATCAACGGTGTGATCAGATTTCTCAATAACTGATATGATCCTCTTACCGGAATTCACAAAACATTTACTCTTTTACCTTTACATTTCTGCATTTTATATTTCTCGTCAAAAATACAAAACTAAAAATGATTTTAGGTGTGTTTTAACAATAAATTTAGAAAATCCAAAAGATTTTACATTTCTATATTCTTTTTGATAACCGATGGTGATTGATGATGATTTTCTAAAGCTTGATGGACCATTTGAGTTTTGTCATCTTTAAAATGAGTAATAATGAATGTCGGATGCTTAAAAGTTGAGAAAAATATTGTAAGGGACTCGATTTTGAGATTTGCTAAAAAGTTCAAAAATTCCAAATTTCATTCGCCCCTTCGATGGGTCGAATGTGGAATTTTGCTGTTCATTTGAACCTTCCAAATGATCGAATGTGAGAGTTCTTATGTCTGATTGTACATTCGAACCATTTTTCTTCCTTCGAACCTTTAAATAGGGTCGAATGTGGAAAAAATTTCCCATTCGCCCATGTAAAAGGGTCGAATGTGGAGCCTATATATACTTATCTGCACTTTCGAACCCCATTTCAAAAAAAATTCAAATTCTGTGTTAACCACCCCTTGTTTCTCGTGTTTTTCAAATCCGTTCATTGTGTTCCTCGTACTATACTGATCATTTTAACCTATAAATTGCAGGTATCCATCCATTATTGAATACAGAATCAATGATTATGTGTTCGAACCTTAGTTTGAATCAAAACATGGATTGTAGACTGATATAGATGAAATTTGTGATAAGGATTCAATTTTAAGTATTTTAGGGGGAGAGGATAACAAAATCCAGGGTTTAATCACAACAGATTAATAGATTGATTGATTAAAACTTTCAAACCCTAGATTTTAGGAGAAAACACTTAAAATTTGATCAATAATAACAATTGATGGTTGGGAAAGGTTAATCGTTCATGTTAGAAGCCTTACAAATGAAAATGGCATGTTAAAATACACAAAATCAAAATCTGCAAATTTTGAAGATGAACAGACATGTTCGGCCACTTCAAAAGGGTCGAATGTGACTTTTTGGTCGAATGTACCATGATTCAAACGGTCGAAAGTGGATGAAAAGGCCGAATGTACATTTTTAAACTAATTTTTCACATTTGAACCTTATTTCCACATTCGAACTTCTTATTTCACACATTCGAACCCTCGATTGGTCGAATGTGGATTTCTAAAACAAAAATTTCAAATTTTGAATATTTTGTCTGTTTTTAACGTGTTTTCTTGTTTTGTTCTGCAGATCAATCATGTTTGAACAACAAAGTTCTGATATTCCCATAGGTTCATCAGACAAGGCAGCCGAAAAGAAACCTGTAGAAGACTTACCATTCGAAGAGGCATATAACTGTTGTGCTTATCTAGGAGATTTAAAGAAACATACCGAATTCACCGGTATTGTTGATTTTCTAAAGAGAAGTCGTGTGGTTGATGCTATTGCTACTCCTGCCATTATTTACATAGATCATCAAAAGGAGTTCTGGACAAATGCAAGAATGGATTTTTGGGACAATGAGTCTGCTATCGTGAGTAAGATTCAGGGGGGGTTAGTGATAATATCTGAAGATGACATCAGACAAGCATTGAAGCTGACAGATAAGAAGACTGATCCGAGAGTTCTATCTTGGATTGAGCAGAGGAAGTGTTTCTTGAGAATGAAATACAATGGACCGATTACTGATGGTTCATTACATAAAGGTAAACTCTGCCCGCAGTTCAAATACCTTGCTCACGTCATGTTACATGTTTTTGGATCTGTGAGTGGAGGATACGACGTGATGAGAAAGAGTATTAGCTCTTTAATAGTTGCCCTGATCTTGAACAAGCCATTCAACGTATCTGGAATGATACTTGAACACATGCTGGAACCATTGAGAGGATTGAAGAGTAAAAAGGTTTTGCTATACCCAAGATTCCTGCAGATGATCTTTGATCAAAAGTACAAGAATTTGAGAAAAGATCCTACTCAGATAGTAGTACAGGATCACATGAGTTTGAGCACATTAGTAAGAATGAAGGGATATAAAGGTGTGCTGATGAATGAAAGACCACCTTTGAAGAAGTTGTTTGGTCACCTGATCAATCCAGGATATGAAGATCCAGGTGTTGATAAAGCCAGGAATGCTAACAGTGATTCTAATGAAGATAATCCTTTATGTCCTGTTGATCCTGAAGCTAAGAGGAAAAGGCAAGTTGTGAACATTGGTGCGAAGAGTGGTAAAGGGAAAGGAAGGAAAAAGAGGATGATGCTGAACCACCTAAGAAGACATCTCGGAGAAAGAAAAGTGTTGCTAAGAAAGGTACACACTTGGTGGATGAAGAGTCGATGGATTCTAAAGAGACTCAGGTAGAGGAGAGATGGGATTCTGATAATAAGACTGTGAAGTCCACCACGCCGCAGGCCACTATGGCTGGTGAGTCTGAAAGTCTGAATAAATCATTGGAGGAACAAAGAATGAAAAGTCCGATTGTGATGGATGATGTTGACGAAGGTCTTGGTTTGGGATCTGATGATTTTGGTGGATCGCCAAAGACTGGAGAGAAACAGAAAAATCCAACTTACAAGAAGAAGGCTAAGGCTGTAGAGATTGAAAAGCCGATGAAGAAAAGAGCTAAAGATATTGAGAGCCAAATTGCAGTAAAGAAAGTTCCTTTTATGTCTAGTACTAAATCTCTCGTGACATCCCCAGCAGCTAAGAAACTAAAAACATCTGCTGCTGAGCAATCTGAACTTCCAACTGATAATTTGAATGATGCGTTGGACAGAGTCTTGAAGAAGTTTAAGAAACAAAAGACTCCAGTTGCTGAAGCTTATACACCACAGGTTACTGTATCAAGAGATGTGATGGATGCAGTAAACCAGAAGCTGACTGAAATGATGAAAATCATTAACCAGCAACAAAATGAGATTGAACAGTTAAGAAAGAATGATAGGAAGATGTTGGAAGTAGTTGAATCTTCACAGGAGAGCCATGAAGAATTATCTGCTAAAATCAAGCTACTTCAGGAAGAAAATAAGTTGTTATTGCATGAGCAGAGAAATACTCAAAGGTATATCACTATTAGGCTTGAAAACAAGAAGTTGAGAGCAAACAACAAGAGCATGAAGAATATCATTGATGATTTGTATACGAGAGCTCCTCAATTGAAAGAAGGAGAAGAGGATAAAAAAAAAGAAGAAGAGCTTGTTGATTTCGAACCATCTGAGTCGGAGAAAGATGAAGAAGATGATGAGGATCTTGAACAGGATTCCGGTGATGCTCCTGAGAAGAAGAAGAAGAAGAAGAAGAAGAAGAAGAAGAAGAAGGATGATGGTGATGATAAAGATGGTTCGGGTGATGATTCTAGTGATGGTAATAGCTCTGCTGATAGTGATGATGACGATGATGATGACACTGATAAGTATAAGTATGAGAAAAGAGAAACAGGAAAAGATGCAGGAGAGTCTAGTTCAAAAGCTCCTGGTGGCAATACTGACGATGATGATATATTTTGGAACGAGAAGATCAGATCTTTATCTGAAAAAGACAAGAAGTTATATCGCCAGATGTTGACTGATAGGGTCTGGATGATTGAGATGACTGGTAGATTTCCAGAGATATTTGAGTCAGATGATATGAGGTTTGAACTAGAGTATAATGATCTTGATCTGGAAGATGGAGAAGTTTCTGCAGCTGTGTTTAAAGAAATACTGGAAGGATTGCCTAAACAGGTTGGTAAATCTCTTGAAGAGTTGATGAGTGAGAATCAAATACCGAACATTCCTGAGAAAGATGCTGGAAATCACTCTGATGATAGAGATGTTCCAGTATTTGAGGAAGTTGAAATGGAGGATATTACTACTGAGGAATATCCAGAATACTTCAAAAATGATAAAGATTCTGGATTTCCTGAATTTTAAGAATTCATCAACATTTGCATGTTTGGGCCAGCCAGTGAGAGATAGGAAGGATCTTTGTGAAGGATCTTCAATAATGTAGAACGATTTAATTTCCCCTCGAATTATGTCAAGTTCAAGAGGAAACTTCATAGGTAGTGGAGTCATGGGTGGTATAGTAGGTGTTGTAGTTCGGGATGGTTGTGGTGTTGAAGTGTAGGATGATATGTGAAGTAAGAATGAAGATAGTGGAATGGCAGGGACGGGATCTGATGATGGGTTAGATGTGGGAGTGAATAATGATATGGTTTCAGTGTCATCTTCATCTTCTTGTACCACAAACTTTCTTTTTCTGTCGTACAAGATGGTAGGAGATGATCTTTTTGTGTGTGTTGATGGTGCTTGTGAAATGACAGGAGAGACTATTTTTTATAGTAAAGGTTTTGGTGATGATGCTTTGGTATCAGTGGTTCTAGGTGTTGTTGTGGTAACAGTGGTTGCAGCAGCTGTTTTCAGAGCAGATGGAGTTTGCCTCACATGTTTTGCAAGCATTTTCTTCCTTTTTGAGGAGCTCACATCTTCCTTTTCTTTTTGTTCAGCTACCTTCTGTTCCACATAGCTTTTCGCTTTTGACCTTTTGTCATTTTCTCTTTTCTGCTTTGTTTCAGCAATCTTGTCATCAAGGGTATTTGCAGATTCGACAATCTTCTTTCCTTTGTCTGCCTTTTGTTGCTGAGCAGTGGTTTGAACATTGGACACATGTGATCCTTGAGTTTTATTAGCTGGCTTGTCAGCATCAGCTGACTTTTCAACAGGAGCAACAGTTTTCTTTTTAGCAATTTTTGATGAAGGTGGATTCCCAAGAGGTTGTAGCTTTGAGAGTTTGTCTCTACCACTCTTCCCCTTTTGGCATCATCAATTATGAACTCATCATTATCTTCATCTCTAAGAATAGTTATCGGGGCTGAACCAGTGTTTTTCAGGAGATGATCTTTGATGGCTTTTATGTCTGCCTAAGTATCTTTGTACCTGGCATCAACCATGTTTCAAATCTCCTTCATATATGTTTCTTAAGTCATGGCAGCCAGTTTTCTGTGGGCTACAATGACCAGGCTTACTGACTTCCATAATTCAGCAGAGATGTCTTGAAGGGAAGTTTGACTTTTGGTGAAGCCAACCAGAGTTTCCATCATAGTCTTTACATTAGTCTTTATTTCATTGACTGATGACTCAATTCAGTTTACTCTGTCCGTCAATTCTTTAAATTTTAATTCATCACCTATGTTAATAGGATCATCTGAAATCCTACCTGTAGTGGTAGTTATATCTGGCTCAATTCTAAGAGGTGAGTCCATGTGAACGTCATCAGATGCCTCTTTTTCTTGGTACTTGGGACTCCCAACCTTTTCAGAAACTACAGATGCAGCTCAAGTGCTTATTGCCTTTAAGGAAGTCTGAAAGATGAAACCATTGTCCATCTGTGAGACATTGGTCTCTAAAAGTGTAGTGGCTGCTTCACTTGAAAAACCTCCATGAATTACGTGTAATTCAAGGGGTGTTGCCTCCTCTGCTTGTGGGATAGCTAGTTGAATTTTCTAAGACCCAGTCACTATCTGGGGTGAACTCTCAGGAATGCGTGTGTGTGAGGGACTGGTTGTTGCCTGAAATTTATCAATAGCATCAAACAATGTGTCAAGTGGACATGGAATGGGGGATTTTGATGGTGAGATGTAGGCCTGTAAACGAACCGAATGAACACGAACACGAACACGAACACGAACATATAATCGAACACATTTTTGTGTTCGTGTTCGTTCGTTAAGAAATTTGTCGTGTTCGTGTTCGTTTATGTTCGTTCATTTCAAACCTAAACGAACATTTCATGAACATAAACGAACAAAAATGATCAATAAGAATAAACACAAATGAACATAAACGAACACAAACAAAAAATGTTAATAATGATTCATCACAATTCAACCAAGTCTAATACATCACAATGCAACCAACACCAAATGACGGGGATGAGAAATGCGGCGGCGCTATGGTCTGTGGAGACGGGGATGAGGGAGACGGTGGCGTTGTGGAGGCCGAAGAGTGGAGACGGGGCTGTGGAGGCTGGAGGCTGGGCTACGGAGGTGGTCGGCCAGAAGTAGAAGAAGGTAGGGTTGTGGAGTGTGGAGAAGAAGGGAGGTGGGGCTGTGAAGTATGGATAGCGTCTGATAAGTGATACTATTAGAATGTTATGGTTAGAGTTAAGTTTTTAGAACATATGAATTAAGATACTTAACGAAATGAAATAAATAATAAAAATAAATTTAAGTTTAATTAAACGAACATAAACGAACAAAAATAAACGAATGGACATAAATGAACGAACATAAATGAATGAACATAAATGAACGAACATAAACGAACGTTCATGAACATAAATGAATGAACAAAACATGTGTTCATATTCGTTCGTTTAATTAAACTAACAAAAAATTGTGTTCGTGTTCGTTCATTTATTTAAATAAACGAACATAAACAAACTTCCCGCCGAACAGTTCACGAACGATTCATGAACGTTCGGTTCATTTACAGGCCTAGTGAGATGTGTGGTGTGTACAAACAGTGAGCCCTGGGAGATGGGCTTTGGAATTTATGCTCAACTAAGCCAAATGTCCCATGTTGTGGTTCCCTTTGGCTTACAACAGGGTCCTTTTGAGAGGGCTCGTGAGGAGTTTGTCTAGGTAGATATTTTCCAACTTGTTGAGATGAAGTATCAACAGTGGTTTTCTATTGTGTTTGTTTTACAACAGTGCTATCCTCTGGTATCTCATCCTCTAGAGTAACCTTTTTGGTCTTGTTTTTGGTGGGCTTATGGGATGGATGTTTTCTTTTTGAAGCTGCTGGTGTGGGTTTCACAACACTGGTTGTAGTGTCATGATCACCGGGAGCAGTGTGCTCATCATTAGAGGTTGAGACAACAAATGTTGTCTTGACACTCTTTGATTTTGTTTTTGAAACTTTGACTTTTGAGATTGATTCTTGGGTCTTAGGACCCATCATTCTGGTAAAAGTTTCATTTGTTAAGCTTTTCATCCTAGATGATTGACCCTTTTTAAAATCTTTTTCTGGTAAAAGTTTCTATTAGAGAACACTGAGAAGCCTAGGATAAAGTAAGAAGGAATTGTTAGACCCCTTTTCTATAAGCTTCACATTTGCAACCAAGTCCATGAACAATCCCTAGGATAGATTATAATCAGTATCTATTAAGATAGCATATCCCAGATGTTGAACTTTCAAGGGAATTTCATTAAATTAGGTTGTCTTGGAAGAGAGACAGATAAGCAGAGTATGAAAGAAAATTTTCATTTTTTGTGGAAAGTTTTTTTTTTTTTTGAAAAGTGTTGCCTTTGTTATTTGCTCCTCATACCCTCTTTCCAAAAACTCTGTGTGAAGCTCATTTTTTACAAAAGTTGTTTTTCCTTCTAGGTCATTGATTGAAAAAGTAGTGGAAATGACCAATGGAGTGATTTCAATGGTAGTTGTACTAATTTTTTCCGAAATTGCAGTCGGTGTTGTCTGTGAGTATCACTTCAGCACTCAACCAAAATTCCTGCAAGGTGTCAACATATATTGGTGCGTCTGCATTGAGGATGGAGTGAAATTTTGAGTTCTTTAGAACATCAATGAAGGAGTGAAACTGTGTGTTTTCATCAGTTATTCACCAAGTATGGAAGGTAGTTGTGAGGCATCTTGACTCGGAGATCCATGATTACAAGAGAGGTTTTTGGTTTTTCGTTAAACGAGAGCGAAAACTTCTATGGGAAATTTGGAATTCAAATAGATGGTGTAAGCTCTGTTTGGGTGAAATAGAGGTTTTAAATGGTGTGAAAAGGTGATGATGATGTGGCAAGGTAAACCGCTTTTTAGCAGACGTGGCAATGATCTGACGGTCCAGGTCTGTCCCACAAATTTAAACACTGTTTAAGGGTTTTAAGGGATGACAATGGTTTTCAAACCCCTGTAGAGTTTTCAACAGATGTTACAAAATAGTGTTTGTGTTTTATTAGTGGTTGACTCTGAAGCACCAGATGTTGACAATCTGGGACTGTGGTTGTTTTATCTGAACAGACTTTTAGAAAGGTCTGAGCAAATGTTCAACCAAAAACTATTTTTAAGTATGAATTATGAAGTTTCTTCACATTTTGTTTGTGGAAAAACAAATTTTTGTTGTTATTCAATATTTACATCCCAATTCTAGAGATCAAGCTGATCCTCTGTTGGAACATGATGCAGAGAAATCAAACCTTTTTCATAACTGTCCCACACAAAGTGACGTCTGATGTCAATGTGCTTTGTTATGGAATGAGAGACTGGATTTTTTATGATGTTTTCAGCTCCTTAACTGTCCAAAATCAGTGGTGTCCATAAGGCAGTGATACCAAAATCCAGTACCTGGTTTTGAAGCCACATCAGCAGAGCTGTGCAGCTTGCAGCAACAATGTATTTAGCCTCTGCTGTAGAGGTTGAAACAGCTGCTTGCTTTTTGCTTTGTCAAGAGACCAGGGCATTACCTAGGAATTGACACCCTCCTGAAGCTGACTTCCTTGTGGCGTGACAACCAGCAAAATCACTGTCTAAGTACCCTGAAAGCTCAGTATTTCCATTAACTGGATACCAGATACCAAGTGTGGGAGTAGCTTTTAGGTAACTGGAGATCCTTTTTACAGCTATTAGATTGGACTTTCTTAGTGATGCTTGTGATCTGGTACAAACACATATGGCAAACATAATGTCTGGTCAAGATGCAGTGAGGTACAGTAAAGACCCATTCATGCATCTGTAATGTGTTTGATCAATCAGATCATCTTTGTCATCATCATTGAGCGCTCTTGATGTACTCATGGGTGTACTACATGGTTTACACTCATTCATATCAAATTTTGATAACAAGTTTTTGACATACTTGTTTTGATAAATGAATGTACCATTTTGCAACTGCTTGACTTGTAAACCAAGAAAGCATTGAAGTTCACCCATGGTACTCATCTCAAACTCAGTTGTCATAAGGTTTCTAAACTCCTCATTCATATTGTTACATGTGGATCCAAAGATGATGTCATCCACATATATTTGCACAATCATTAAATCTTTTCCTTTCGATTTTAAGAACAGTGTACTGTCAATTTTACATCTTGTAAAATTTATGGATAAGAGAAAAGTTGAAAGAGTTTCATACCAGGCCCGTGGTGCTTGTTTCAAGCCATACAAAGCTTTATTTAACTTGGAGACATGATCTGGATGAAATGTGTCTTCAAAACCAAGTGGTTGGCATACATATACCTCCTCATGAATTTTTCCATATAGAAAGGCACATTTGATATCCATCTAAAACACCCTGATGTTGTAGTTGACAGCAAAGGCCAGAAAAAAGTCGGATTGCTTCTAACCTTGCTACTGGAGCAAAGGTTTCATCATAATCATTTACTTCTTCCTGTCTAAAGCCTTAAAATACTAGCCTGGCTTTAGTTTTTACAACAATGCCATTTTCATCAGTTTTGTTTTTAAATACCCACTTTGTGCCAATTGGACAAACGTCCTTTGGTAGTGGTACAAATTCCAAAACTTGTTGTCTTTTGAACTAAAGAAGCTCCTCTTGCATGGCTTCCATCCAACTATTATCTTTTAGTGCCTCTTGGTACTTGACAGGTTGTATGAGAGATAGAAAGCCAGCAAATAGGTAGATGTTTTGGGATTAACTTCTTGTGAGTACCCCTTCATTGATGTTGCCAATAATCTGGTCAGGTGGATGAGCTCTAAGATAGATTAGATCTCTTTTATATGGAATGATGGTGTTTTGAGGTGAAGGACATAGGTTTGAAACATCTGGTGAGACATCTGTTGGTATTATAGGGATATCAACAGATGAATGGAGTAGAGGAGGATGAATAGGACCAAGTGGGGTATTCAGATCTTTATCCAATGTAAGTGGACTTTGATCAGAGGATGTTTCAAAAATGGGTGAGCTGGAAGAAGCAATGGTTTATGGATTGTACTGATAAACACTAATTGATACAGCAGAAGGAGTGTTTTGACTTTGATGCAGAACACCGGTTTCCTTTGATGCAGTGCAAGTTTTGAAGTGAGACGGAATCTCAATCAAATCTATAATCCTACTGTGGAGACTGTGATATACCTGTAGAGTCTGTTTTAATAGTTATATTTTCAAATTTGAATTTTTCTAAGTCAAACAGTTCTGTAGGATTTGCTGGGATTTTTAATGATGAAAGTTCATTGAACTTAACATTCAAGGTTTATTCTATAGTCCTAGTCCTTGTGTTGAAAACTTTATAGGCTTTAGATACAAAAGAATATCCCGGAAAATATCACAATCTACTTTGGCTGCAAATTTGAAATTGAATCTTTTAGATTTAAAATGAAACATGGGCTGCCAAAGATTTTGAAAAATGATATCAGTGGTTTGATTTGGAACAACACTTCATAGGAAGTCTTATGATGTCTGGGAATGATCAGGACTCTGCTTTGAACATAGCAAGCAGTATATACAGCTTCTGCCCAAAAAGACAGTGGTAAGCCAGAATCTGCTAGCACTGTTCTTGCAGCCTCAATTAAGGTTCTGCTTTTCCTTTCAACCACCCCGTTTTGTTCTACTGTTCTAGGAATGCTATATTGTCTCACAATTCCTTTTGACACGCAAAATTCATCCAACTCCTTATTTCTTAATTCTGTCCCATTGTCACTTCTAAAAACTTTTGCTGGAAGGTCTTATTGTTTTTCGACTTTGGTGACAAAGTCCTTCAAAATGCCTGCAGTTTCATCATTAGAATGTAAAAAGTAAGTCCATGTAAACCTAGAGAAATCATCAACAATAACAAGACAGTGTTTCTTTCTTCTTATGCTCATGATTTTTACTGGGCCAAATAGATCCATGTGCAACATTTGAAGACATTGACCTGTTTTGGACTCTTCAATTGATTTGTAAGAGCTTTTGTGTTGTTTCCCTTTTAAACAAGAAACACAGTGCTCATTACATTTGAATTATTTTGGTGGAAGCCCTCTTACAAGGCTTTGTTTTGAATGAGTATTGATAGTTTGAAGGTTCGTGTGTCCCAATATCCTATGCCATAATTTTGTTTCTTTTGCTGAGGCAACTGAGAAGAGACAGACATTTGCCATGGATTATCCTTTAACATATTAACTACAAACACATTGCCACTTCTGTGAGTGACAAGTTGTGTTTTTCTTTCAGCAATGATGGACTCAATCTTTTTCACCAAATCTGGCCCGACAATCTTACAAGTTTTCTTAGTGAAAAATGACCCAAAACCTTTGTCACTCATTTTTGATACACTAAGAAGATTAAAATTAAGATTATCTATAAGATTGACATTTTCAAACTTAAGTTTCCCAGCCTGAACAGTTCCTGATCCCAACACCTTACCTTTTGAATCATTACCAAAAGATATATCACCCCTCCATGAGCTAAGAAGTCTAGGAGAAGTGCTCTACAACCTGTCATGTGCCTGGAGCCTCCACTATCTACATACCATAAGCTATCTAAGCATGCAGAAGCTCCCTGCATATTAGTAACAAATTAGTATTGGTGAGAGTCCAAAACCAAATTGATTTTGGATGGATTTTTGGACTTATTAGTCTCAAGTTTAGGAGAATGATCTTTGGTTTGAACGAGTTTTTGAACTAGGTTCATCAACTAATGCTGAGCGTTTGCCACCTTTTGTATATTAATACTGGGATCAACGGATGTTTGATCATTTCCTATTAGAGGATAATATCCATGAGGATGTCTGTTCACTTTAAGTTTAGAAGGCGTTTTTGACACTTCATAAACATGTGGCAGTCTGTGACAAGATGGTTGTCCACGTCCTCTAGGATAAATGTGTGATAGAGGACCATTTGTTACTTGAATGTCTCTCGGAGAAGAAATTTCACTTAATGCTTTGGTAACAAATGTTTGAACAGGTTGAAAGTTTTTTTTTTTTTTTTTGGATTTTCCTTTTGAAGTACTAATCCAATTATCAACCTGAGTTTTAGTCTTATATTCTTTTATTTTGAAATCAAATTTTTTTAGATAAAGACATTCTTGTGTTTTGTGATTCTTTTTAGAGTTAAATGCCAATTTCGTCCCTGAGGTTTGGGCCAGTTTGTCACTCCAGTACAAAAGTTTTTTTTTTTTGCAATCCCTTACCTGAGGTTTGGATTTTTTTTTTGCCAAATTCGTCCTTTTCACTAACCCAGTTAAAAAAGCTCGTTAATGTCAGGAGTAGGGTTGTCTTTTTACCTCAGGGACGAATTTGGCATTTAAAATTCAACCTTAACTCAGGGACGAAATTGGCATTTAAAATCTCGTTAAGGTTAGGGGTAGGTCTGACCTGGGTTGACCAGACCCGAAACGCGGCTCGTGACTCGAACCCAGCCCCAAAACAAGACCTATCCTTTGAACAAACCACCATCGGACCACTACTAACCACCGCTTGGACTCTCACCTGACCCGACATCATCTACCAATGTCCGGCTACTATTAAACGACCACCATCTTCGTCACATCTCCATCGTGACCACAACCCAAACCACCCAAAACAAAGCTTTAACCGTAACCATGACCAAATCTGGAACGACTGACATCATCGGCCACCACTGCCATCACCGATAACCTCCTCTGCATCACCATCATCGGTCACCTATTAACCCACCGAACCAACCCTTCGAGCCGAGACCTACCACCTTTGGACACCACCATCACAGCCATCACCGCCGTTATCCTCCACCATTATAACCGACCACCAACCCTGAACTAGTACCCACCTGCCGGGACCCCACAAACAACCACAAACCTGTCATCTCGAACCCACCTTCAAAGGTACCAACTGATGTCTTCACAGCCAGTTTTCGGGGTTCAAAACTTCACGCCACCACCACCAGAGATGGTGGTAGTTGGCCGACGCTGCAAACATGGGGGAAGGGGGAGGGTAGGTGCGAGAGGGATGGAGGAGTTAGAGAGAGTGTGTGAGGTAGGGTTTGTAGAGAGAGAGAAAGAGAGAGAGGTGGGGTGGGGTTAATGAGATTTTAAATGCCAAATTCGTCCCTGAGGTAAGGTTGAATTTTAAATGCCAAATTCGTCCCTGAGGTAAAAAGACAACACTACCCCTAACATTAACGAGCTTTTTTAACTGGGTTAGTGAAAGGACGAATTTGGTAAAAAAATCCAAACCTCAGGTAAGGGATTGCAAAAAAAAATTTTGTACTGGAGTGGCAAACTGGCCCAAACCTCAGGGACGAAATTGGCATTTACCTCTTCTTTTTATCACAAATTGCACATTTTGAATTGGACTCATGAACATTTATTCTTTTGTTGGCATCATATGCTTTTAGAAGAAAATAGTTTTTAGTGACATGATTCTTCTTTTCATAGAAGTCACAGAATAAATCAATGTCCATTTCCTTGATCTTCCCTTTTTCTTTCTTCTTTTCAGCAGATGTTTCAACATCTACTGAAAGATTTTTTAAAGGAATGATTTTTACTGTAGGTACCTTAACACCTTCAGTGGTTTGAAAATTTACTGGTTTAAAGTTTTCAAGCACATCACATTCATCAGACCATGTAGGTTTAAACTGATATTTTTCAATTTCAGCAATTGATGAGGAACCTTCTAGTTTTTCAAGAAAAACTTTCTTACCATTTGGTTCAGTGATTTTAACGGCTTGACCTTCCAGATTTGTGGGGGCAACTTCAACCAACATGTTTTCCTTTTCATCAGTAGTTTGTGAATTTTGATTGATGGTTTTAAGAAAACCAATTCCAAACTTGATGTTACTTTTGGATTGTTGGTTGATAAGCATTTCATAACCTTTACAAGATTCCACCCATTTTTCACAAGTGATTTGGGTGTTTTCAAGCTCCTCTTTACAACTTTGATATTTAATTATTAAATTTTGGAGCTGGTCTTTGGTTATGCTAGCTTTATGATTAAGGCTACTTATTTCATAATTATTATCAAATAGTTTTGATTTTAACTCTTTGGTGAGTTTATCTAGCTGATTTTCATTTTCTAAAATTTTCTTTCTAAGGTTTTTATTCACCTCTTTAATGTTTGCAAAAGCTATTACACAATTATCTAAACATAAATCCTTAAGGATTTGAGGAAATGCCTTAGTAGCAGCCATTAAAGCACAATCACACTTGCATTCACACAGTCTTGCATTTCATGGGTTTGAGAGATTAATTTTTATATTTTCAACAATCTTTTGATCTGGAACACCTGTTTCAACAATTTCATTATTCATATTGTCAGATTTAGGCAACACCACCTCTGATTCAACCTGTTTATCTATGGTCTCAAGAGCCATGAAACAGAAATTTTCTGTTTCTCTTTTGGCTATGAGAGCAAAGTTTGCATCAGTTAGTTCTTCAGGCAAACTGCTCCAGTAAAAAAAATCCTTGAGTAAAGAAGCTTTGTTGACTGGTTTTTGCTGGGGCAGATGGTGGAATAGCAATTTTAGGGATCTGATACTAAGTAACAGGGGTTTGAATGTACTGAATCTGAGGTATGGTGGCTTGGACATAATTTCCTGGGTTGCTGGTTAAGGTTTTTGCAAAATGAGCAGTATTTTGCATACCTAGTCCAGAAGTATTTTGAGAGTATTGATAAGTGTTAGTCCGGGGTCTCTTGTAAAGGATCGTTTTTATAGAAAACTAACAATGTATCACACGAGTGGAACAATTCAGGTGCGGAATCCTTGAATCGTATTGAATATGATAATAGATCAATCAGACACAGAGAAATCCATGATAAACATCTTAATCATTAATAATCAATCAAGTTTTAGCTTCAAAGACTCAATTACAATGATTAACTTGACTTTTAGAAACTTCTAGACACACACTAGAAACACTAACAACCTCTCATGCAAATGACACAACTACTTAATATTCAAAACAAACATAAACCTTATATAGACATGCACATTCGTCACTTGCCATTTGCTGAGCCAAACAAGCAACATTTCCACTTGTAACTTCCTCAACACCCAATTGCATTGTGTTCCAATCAAATCCTTCATCTTTCTAAATCACCAATGCTTGGTTATCATTCTGCTGTTGAGTGTTCGGTGTAGTGACTGGAATAATGGTTCTAACTTGGTTTGGTGTTTTTTGAGTTTGGTTTTGGTTGGCTGTGAAAGTTGTTTGTCTCTGGTTGGTATTTTGTGAGTTGTTTTGTCGGTTTTGGTTTTGAAAGTTGTTTTTTTTTTGTTTTGGAAAGTGACTTGGTTTTGTGGTTGATGGTTGTATAGTTTAAGTTGAATAGGCTTTGGTTACCTTGTTGTTTTGGTTGTGTACACTCTCTGGAAAAATGACCTCTTGTTCCACAATTAAAGCATGTAACTTTTGCTTTATTGAAACCATAGGTTGTGTTGGGTGTGGTAGCAAGATCTGTTCTCCCAGTCTTCTCAATGAACTCTATTGCTCTTCTCATAACACTCGCAAATGCTCATTGTATATCAATCAACTCCATTTCTTCTTTATCAATTTGGGCATAATCTTCATTAGTAAGATTATTATTCCCAATTTGACTCGCAACCAAACCATTGTATGAAGCTACTAAAGCTAAAACCAATGCAACATTTTGTTGTGCAACTTCAACTGTTACATTGTTCATATTTGATGTCTCCAAAACAATTGGTCCTGAACTTGTGGTTGCTTGACTGATAATCTGATTTTGTGGTTGAGGTTATGACATAGTCACAGATGATGTTCCAAAGTAGTTTGGAACTTGAAAATTATATGGAGGAGGTGTGTAGGATGGTGTTGCAAAGTAGTTAGGTGGTTCGACCTTTGAAACAAAAGTCGTCCGTGGTGCTGGTGCAACAACCATGCCTCCACTTGAAATGGAAGATGTTGTAGAAGTAGTAGCAAAATATATTTTCGGGTTTTGTGGAATCATAGCTCTCTTTTCCTTCCTTTTTTGCTTCCATCTCTTTGTTCTCTAACTTCTGGATGAACTCACCAATCGTCCAATACTGGTAAGCATCTTTTTCTTTTAAGACTTCAACATGCTGATTCCAGTACGGTAGTAGCGCATCTGTGAACTTCTCTATGGGCTCTGTCATTGGATAGGAAACTTGGTAGTTTGATAACTATGTCAATAGATGAAAGAATCTTGGAGTAATTTCTTTTAAAGTTTCATTCCCAATGTAGCCGAAGTTTTCAAACTCTTTCTTCAACTCCTCAGTTCTCAACTTTCAAGTCTTTTCATTCCCACCATGCCTACTTTTTAGCACATCCCACAATTGCTTAGAAGTAGTACATGTCCCAAACTGATGTAGCAAGTCTGTGTTCAATGCCTGAGATAGTTGTGAGAATGCTTTCTTCTCTGCTGCAAACTTTTTCTATACATCATCAGAAAGATCAGTAAGTGCAATTAGATTTGTAGAGTTCTCAATTGTTGGTGCCACATATCCTTTCTCTATCATTTGCCATGCTTTCCCACCGTCTAATCCCATGCCTTCCAAATGTATTCTGAACTTCCTCTGCCACAAATAGTATTCATTCATATCGAGTAACTTTAGTGGTCTTGTCCCATTTCTTGAAGATAGATCATTTACCAAAGTAGTAATGGCATTAGTAGTCTGACTTTGGACGGTTGTTGCTGCTGCTACTCCCAAAAAATCTAGCATTGGTTGTGGAGGAGGTTTAGCAACTGATTTGGGTGGTGTAGAAATGGCCTAGATATTCATCGGTTGTGTCGGTTGTGTGTTAGCTCTCTCCGTTGCTGCAACTGCCCACGAATTCATTGGAACGTGTTGTTGTTGTGCCAGAGCAGGTCTCGGTGTAGTAGAAAATCCCCAAATGTTATCCATGATGAATAGAATGACAACACTTAGAAAAATATGCTATCTGACTTCAGGTTCGACCTAACTTGTAGAACCGGGGGTTCGAAAGAAATAACTATGACAAGTTCAACCCTTAACACAAGATCAAATAAAGAAGTAACACACTAGACTCAGGTTCGACCCCAAATATAGACTAATTTGACCTCACGTAAGGTCGAATGAGAAAATTGTGGTTCGAATGAACACCAACAAACTCTAAAAGATGAACAAACACAGGTTCGACCCTAAAAATCACTTGGTTCGACCTAAAAACAATAGGTTCGACCTAAAAACCACACTCCTTCGACCTAAACACCACTGGTTCGACCTGACCCATTTCAAAAACGGTTATTTTTTAAAAATCAGTTAATTTTGATCAAATTTTGTCAAATGTTGATGGATTTCAATGATCTTTAGCAGGTTTTGCTTCGGATTTGTAGGAGATTAACTTTCGTGAAAGAATTTTTTATTTTATCCGTAAAAACACCTCGAAATCAATCAATCTACATGATCATCCAAAACTCATGAAAAACAGATAACATTTTGATGTTTTTGAGTACTAATCTGATGAAAAACTATCAAATTGCAATCGTATGATTGAGCAAAGCTCTGCTACCACTTTGTAATGGATCGTTTTTATAGAAAACTAACAATGTATCACACGAGTGGAACAATTCAGGTGCGGAATCGCTGAATCGTATGCAATATGATAATAGATCAATCAGACACAAAGAAATCCATGATAAACATCTTAAATTAATAATCAATCAAGTTTTAGCTTCAAAGACTGAATTACAATGATTAACTTGACTTTCAGAACCTTCTAGACACACACTAGAAACACACACAACCTCTCATGCAAATGACAGAACAACTTGATATTCAAAACAAACATAAACCTTATATAGACCTGCACATTCGACCCTTGCATTGGTCAAATGTGTACGTTCGACCTTAACAGAGCTCAAACCAAACTATTACATTAACAAAATCTTCGTTCGACCTTCTCTAATCTACATTCGACCCACCGTATGGTCGAATGTGTTTTGATCTTCATTCTTCATTACAGAAACGCCTATTATTATTAATCCAAAGCGATAGCCACAAAACGTGTATCAACATCTCTGATTTGGATATGTTTTCATAGGAGAGTTATTTTGGCTCCTACATTCCCTAGCAAAATGACCCATTCTATGTAATGTGCTCAAAGTGGTTTAATAAAAACTAACTAAATTAACCTAAACTAGACACTCTAAGTTTTAAATTTATAACCTAGGACTCTCTAAACCTAAACTACACAACCGGCAAGTGTACCGGTGAGTGCAGTACAGCTAAAGTAAGTCTGAGTATCGAACCCACAATACTCTACTGGAAAACGTAAACTAGACTCGATTACTTATCCTAAATACTGACTTAATAATGTTTTGTTTATTAAAGGAGGATTTTTTCTAACAAACTAATGCAAATAAATAAAATAAAACTTAAATAAACTATAAGCACAAACTGAAAACTACAACTGGGATCAGATGATGGGAAGGCACTACCTAGGCTAGAATCCTACACATGAATGATAATCTTCTAACGGCTACGGAACTGGTGTGGAACCGGGATCATAAAATACTAAACATCAAGAATAAACTAGACACCCCCGACCCTTCTCAAGGTGAAACCCTAGAATACTGTTGTGCTGTTAAACCAACGGTTGAGAGGTTACCCTCACAGGCTTACCTACTTGAATCTTAAAGTACCCGCTAGACAGTCTACCTCACAGCGCGAAAGTCACAATACACCTGAAAGTGCAAGGGGTAACAACAATATTTCTGAGAAGACTTGGCCTATAAGGAATGCTAGGGAAACTAGGAAGATCTTCTCACAAAGCCTCTAGATCTAGCAATTTAACACCCTAGACAGATCAACAATCTCGCACCTTACAGGTATTGAGAATTGGTACAACACTTATAATTACCTAACTAACAATTACAACTCCTATGGATAACCTGCATAATTAACCATAAACTAGTTGCTAGCACCCAGTCCACAACCTAACCCGCATTCATACATGAAAGACATTCACAAAAACACAATTGGAGTTTATAAAAGTTAATTAAACAAAACTAAATATGCTGACACATCAAACCAGAAAATAAAGAGTTCTTTACTTTAAAATTCATCCACAACCCAAAGTTCCAAGAACCAAAAGAAAATAAATCAAACAAGTGTAATCATCTTTAACCTAGGTAGTGATAAAGGTTTAGCCTCTAAAAGTCATGATAATATCAAAACAATAAAAACAAATAATATTCATGGTGTTCACAACAGATTAGAATAGAATAAATAAATAAATTATTGAATTAGAACCGACCCGTGCTCGCACCTATGCTTCAACCCTTGACCTCCACTTCAATCGATCCACCTCTTCTCTGCCTTTTAGCTGCTGTCGTGATCTGCTCCCTAATTGACGTTGGTCTTCAGTCATGCGATCTCCTCCTTGCCCTCTCCACGAAAATAATGTGATGCCTCCTTCTCCAATATATTTCCGTCACCTCCCAATTCCCAAAGACTCCTCCAAAGAAATATTATGCCCCTCTATTATATTATTATTACTATTATTATTATTATTATTATTATTATTATTATTATTATTATTATTATTATTATTATTATTATTTCGTGCTCTTGACTCGGGTGTTCTTGACTGGCCCAAATTACTCGTTTACATTCCAAATTCCACACGAACACCTACGAAAATATAAAATAAATAAATAAGTACTAAAAACGACCCAAAACTAATAAAAATCAATAAAAACCTATAATAAATAAAATAGACCGGTACAAGCCTAAAACTAATAAAAGTACTATCTAAACGACTCGAATATTATACAAACTTTAAACTTGAAATAGATGTATTTTACAATAGATCAAATATCCCCACACTTATCTTTTTTTCGTCCCTGGAAAGGAATTATACTATGGAATCACAATCAAATAATCTGGCGTCAAAACATAGGTTACTTTAATTTTAAAAATCTAATCACGTGCCAACTGCGATTACAGGTATACTTGTCCTCTTAAACCCAACCGTTGGTTTCTAAGCCCCTTATCATGTTAGTTTAATTTTAGGTTCATTTAGGTGGTGTTTGTTTTTGAAGGGGTAAAAGGTCTGCAGTCTGCGGACCACATCTGCAGACATTTGCAGGGGAAGAGGTGGACCAAAGGTCTGCAGTCTGTAAGAGGAAGACTGTTTGTTTTTTAACGTCTGCAGTGTAACCCAAAACCATAACCATAATCCACCACGAATATCCACGTAATCATAAACAAATTCACAAATAATAATATTCATAAAATTGTATTAATTGAAATGAAACACAAAAACCAACATTTACAAGAATTCTTTATGTACTATTATTATTCTTAAACACCGTCTCACTATTCTTCAGCCACACAACCTTCAAACTCACAAACTACTCTATCCTCCACATTCAACCAACCAGTCAACCATAAACACCTTTGAACAAACTACTCTATCTACCATCTTCATTCACAGCAACAATCAACCTAGATTTATGTCATGTCTTTAATCTCAACAACAACCAACACCATAAAAAAGAATTCAAATAAAAACCAAATATATTAATATTAATATAATATTAATAAAGCTGTCTTGTCTTGAACATCATACAAGCAAATAATAAGTTCAAAAAAACGAGGGTTCTAAATTTGCAGCCCATATACTACTGACCACTATACCTAAAGCATCACCATTGGCCAAATGTTCCCAATTTAGCAGAGAGCATTAACAAAGAAAAACAATAATATTAATAACCACCACCTGAACCACCATACGCCGCCAACAACCACCACCACTCCAGAAACCGTCAACAGCCACCACCACTCTAGAAACCGCCGCGGGAAGGGGAGGAGGGCGGAGGGGAGGTGGAGGAGGCAGCGGCGGAGGGCGATGGGGAGGAGGCGATGGAGGGAGAGGACGGAGGGGAGGTGGAGGAGGTAGCGGCGGATGGCGACGGGGAGGAGGAGCGGGGGGAGAGGAGGAGGAGGTGAAGAAAGGGGAAGAAGAAAATGGTGAAGGTCTGATTATGTTAGAACTAGAAGAGGAGAAGAGAAAAAGAAGGAGAAGAGCTAGGAAGAGGGTAGAAGACATTGGTCCATGTCTGCACCAAGAAGAGGCCAGGAAGACCTTTTTTAATGAAAGGTCTTCCGAAAAACAAACAATCTGCGCGCCCCAAACGTCTGCCCGTGTCTGCGCGACGCAGACAAAAGTGGTCAGAAGCACTTCTGACCAAAAAACAAACACCACTTTAGTCTACCTAGGGTCTCACACTAAAGATGCCACAGTTTCACCTAATCCTGCCTCAAGCTTATGAAACAAAAGGAACAACCAATTAACTATTCCTAACCGTTTTATGTAGAAAACCGAGAGAATTTAAAATCATTTTTTTTTTCATTTTCATCTCAACATACTTAACTCAGAAGGTGTGACCAATCCAAATCGCTATCCCAGAGGTCAGGCACCTTAAGCTTCAGCATTTTCGCTTTGATTTCTAATTAATTCATGAGCTTTTTTTTAGATGTTTATTTACAGACAATCCTAGAGCGAGTCGAGTTCGGAGTCACTATCCCTAGAAACGACACCATTGGCCTTGCCCTTATTTTATATCCAGCTCTTTTTTCTTCAACTTTTGATTAGAAATTCTAACGGTTTAAACTTATAACGGCATTCCTTATACTATTATTGGGGGTTTTAGCTTCCCCATTTTTCCTAGATGAGAACTAACAAGGTATCCTAATATATTTAGGTGTATTAGCTCAAAGGAAACTTTTCTACCGGCTGGGCGTACCCACACATCCCAAGTCAACACGCTTTTGATTATTTATTCTTCTAATACATATAATATTTGAAAACCAGACACTTGAATTTATCTATCATTTCCCATATTTTATAATGCAAACTTCAAAATCAAGGACTTTTTTTTTTGACTCAAAATAACTCTGTATACAAACTAAACGACACAGACTAAACGATAGTTTTCCATCCCCACACTTAAACTCTACATTGCCCTCAATGTAGGAATAGAAAACGACTCAAAATAAAAAATAAAATCCGAAAAGAAAAATAAAAAGAAAAAAAATAAAAAGACAAGAGCAAATTGGAAAAGGACTTAGCTGGTTAAGTTTTTCTTCGTAAGATCTAAAACTCTAGTCCAATCCAGCTCGATCGTATAGCATTTCATTCGTGATCGGCTCTAACACAATGGTAAACTCTGGGTTTGCCTTGATAAATGATAAACAGCTTCTGAATCGCCCGAATGGAGATTGAGTACGGGCGGTGCAATCCAAACATACGCAAAACAAACAAAACCCAAGCATAATACCGAACCACACAAAAATAAAAAGATTCAAACTACTAACTTAGACTCATAATATAACAACAAACAAGAAGACGTACATGCTTGGCAAAATGGCGATGAATGGTGGTAGAACCAAATGGGTAGAAAGAAAAAAAATTTTGATTCTCGCTCAACGTGAAGGACACTGGTGATCACAACACGCGTTGCAAGCGAAAAAAATATAACTTTCCGGGGTAATAGCTGGTCGCATGAGGCGAACAGGTCAGCCCAGACTCCTCTCATTACGTGAAAAGTCTTTTTTCACAGAAAGTTAATTAATTTTTTTTTTTTTTTTGAAAAATTCTCTTTTATTGCCCAAACCTCTACCAAAACTTTAAATCATAAAATATATATAAAGATAATATATGGGATCCGCTCATGGTGAAATTTCCTCTACCTAAGCAAACACGCAAACCTGCAAACAAACTCAAAGACACAAAGATAAAATAGAAAGATAAAAACCTATGAACCACTACCGAAGGACGGACCAATCGCAACTAATATAAACTCTACACAACCTCCCCACACTTAAACTTAATCAGGGGACTTCTCTTTTATCTGGACCCGATTCAACTCGTTTAATTCCACCCAGTCCTTATTAATTAACAAAATTATATTAGTGGAATTGAAAAATATTTTTCGAATTTAAACGAGTCGGGCCACCAATATTTAAACTTACCTGGAATGAACCAAATGCGTGGCATGTAACAAGACGACTGATCATGCTTGAGCTTTAGTGGCTTCTTCTTCTCCAAATCGTGCCGGTTCTGATCCTTTCTTTTTCTCTTCCTTGCCCTCTCCCGTGGTGTTGTTGATTTTGAAATTCCATCTATCACTAATACCGTGGGCCAGCTATGGTGCGCTTTTTCAACCACCATTTCCATGGGATGATCCCCACACTTAGCTCTTTCTTCTGGTGCAGGTTCGGTTATGTCTGTCGGTTCACCTTCGAGTAGGGCATCTAGGTTTGCTATATCCCCATCGGGATCAGACTCGCCTACTTCTTTATAAACAGGCAACTCTCTAACTCCAGATCTAAAAACTCATCCTCTTCAGACCATAACGTTTCACTAACCTTATTGTCTTCCTTTGCACCAAACATCATATCACTGGAGTCCCCCAATTCCACTTCTTCTTCAATCACTTCCCTTTTCACTAACGACCTCTGATACGCCGCCCATTCTTCTGCGTCGTCCTCTTCATCAGAGTCGCTCCCAAAATCATATATACTAACCTGTGGCACCGGAGGTGTGACTTCAATGTCCATTTTCGTCTCCGTGAGATCTCTTCATCTGACTCATCTTCGTATTCCATGATCGGCTCTTTCCCTTCTTCTGGAAATGTCGGGAACAACTCCCCTAGAGCATTCATGTAACCGAGGTAGTTGCCCTCCTCATCATATGTATAACCAACTTTCGGCAGCTGCTCTTTTTAAACCTTTTGTTTTTCTTCTTCTTCCTTTAATCTCCTAGCAATATCTTCTACAGTTCGTTGTAGATCTAAAAGAGCATCCTGTCGGTTTTTATGGAGGATGTCGTGCTCTGCTAACATTTTCTGGGTATTGTCATCTTTAGCAACTAGTAATGTCAACAAACTTTTGATTTCACTCCAATCATTACCACTATCCTCATGAGAATTGCTTCTAGAAAATTGATCAGGATACTGATTAAAATGTGGTTGCTGATATGATCATCATAATAGTCAGGATATCTCTGTGAATAACATGGTTACGGCTACATGAAGGGATTGGCATAATAATGTGAAGAGGACCCCTCATATTGTGGACATAAAATGGTAAAATGGGGTCCTCCACAAATTTCACACATATTTACAGACTCAAAAGAAATAAAAGACACACAAAATTAAAGACCTACGACTTATAATACAAAACGACAGACTCAAAACAAAACACAAGTAGCACAGATATAGCAGATAAGTGTAATCAAAGCTAGTTAACGCAATCGCCAAGAGTCCCCGGCAATGGCGCCAAAAACTTAATGTGCTCAAAGTGGTTTAATAAAAACTAACTAAATTAACCTAAAGTAGACAATCTAAGTTTTAAATTTATAACCTATGACTCTCTAAACCTAAACCTAAACCACACAACCTGCAAGTGTACCGTTCAGTGCAGTACAGCTAAAGTAAGTCCGAGTATCGAACCCACGAGACTCTACTAGAAAACGTAAACTAGACTCGGTTACTTATCCTAAATACTGACTTAAAAATGTTTTGTTTATTAAAGGGGGGCTTTTCTAACAAACTAATGCAAATATATAATAAAACATAAATAAACTATAAACACAAACTGGAAACTGCAACTGGGATCAGATGATGGGAAGGCACTACCTAGGCTAGAATCCTACACATGAATGATAATCTTCTAACGGCTATGGAACTGGTGTGGAACCGGGATATTAAAATACTAAACATCAAGAATAAACTAGATACCCTCGACCCTTCTCAAGGGGAAACCCTAGAATACGGTTGTGTTGTTAAACCACCGGTTGAAAGGTTACCCTCACAGGCTTACCTAGTCGAATCTTAATGTACTCGCTAGACCGTCTACCTCACAGCACGAAAGTCACAATACACCCGAAAGTGCAAGGGGTAACTACAATATTTCTAATTAGACTTGGCTTACAAAGAATGTTAGGGAAACTAAGAAGATCTTCTCACAAAGCCTCTAGATCTAGCAATTTAACACCCTAGACAGATCAACAATCTCTCACCTTACACCTATTGAGAATTGGTACAACACTTATAATTACCTAACTAACAATTACAACTCCTATGGATAACCTGCAGAATTAACCATAAACTAGTTGCTAGCACCCAGTCCGCAACCTAACCCGCATTCATACATGAAAGACATTCACAAAAACGCAAGTGGAGTTTATAAAAGTTAATTAAACAAAACTAAATATTCATACACATCAAACCAAAAAATAAAGAGTTCTTTACTTTAAAATTCATCCACAACCCAAAGTTCCAAGAACCAAAAGAAAATAAATCAAACAAGTTTAATCATCTTTAACCTAGGTAGTGATAAAGGTTTAGCCTCTAAAAGTCATGATAATATCAAAACAATAAAAACAAATAATATTCATGGTGTTCACAACAGGTTAGAATAGAATAAATAAATAAATTATTGAATTAGAACCGACCCGTGCTCGCACCTATGCTTCAACCCTTGACCTCCACTTCAATCGATCCACCTCTTCTCTGCCTTTTAGCTGCTGTCGTGATCTGCTCCCTAATTGACGCTGGTCTTCAGTCGTGCGATCTCCTCCTTGCCCTCTCCACGAAAATAATGCGATGCCTCCTTCTCCAATATATTTCCGCCGCCTCCCAATTCCCAAAGACTCCGAAGAAGAAATATTATGCCCCTCTATTATATTATATCCCTTTGGGCTTTGGGCCGTGAATTCGTGACAAAGTCACGTTTTCCATTATTATTATTATCAATGTTTTAAAACTGGTAAATATCGGCCGGTTATACCGGTATTACCGTTTTCGGATAGAAATCCGGTACGAAACACTCCGGTAAATATGGGAAACGGTATCGATTTTGTACCGCCGGTAAAATCCGGTATACCGGTTTGAACGGCTATACCGGTACCGCCATATGTTAGTTTTTGGGTTATTTTTAGATTATTTTTTATTAAAGAATAACTTTTCAAAAATAAAAAACTTTAGATTATCTTTTTGATTATTTTTTAATTATTGTTTAACTTTTTTATAGTATTTTAGTATGTAATTATGTACTGTTATATTATTTTTGGTAATAGTGTTGTAATTTATGAAATTATATAACTAACTAATTAATCCGGTTGAACCGCCCGGTATAACACGGTTCAACGGTTGAACCATTTTTTAGATAAAATCCGGTATAATTAAAAAAACCGGTTTTTAAAACATTGATTATTATTATTATTTCGTGCTCTTGACTCGGGTGTTCTTAACTGACCCAAATTATTTGTTTACGCTCCAAATTCCACAAGAACACATACCAAAATATAAAATAAATAAATAAGTACTAAAAATGACCCAAAACTAATAAATATTTATAAAAACCTATACTAAATAAAATAGACCGGTACAAGCCTAAAGGCTAAAACTAATAAAAGTACTATCTAAAAGACTCGAATATTATACAAACTTTACACTGGAAATAGATGTATTTTACAGTACATCACTATGACATTTAAAACATTTTATCTTGGATTTATCCAACCCTTCTTTAGACCCTCTGCTTAACCCAGGAAAATTTCTACCAGTTTTCTTGTAAAACTTGCTAGTTCTAACAATGAGTAGAGCTAGCTGATGTAGTATGTCCATTTTTTCTAAATCTATAGGGTCAAAATATTGAAGATCATTGTACTCAAAGGACATGTTGTCAGAGATCTGGATATCACTATTTGCTGTAAATACAAAGTTAGACGAGTATGAATCAGAGTTAAAACATGAAATTATGTTAATAAAATGATCATAACCCTGATCCTTACTATTACCAGATATATCATCTTGACCCAAAAGTGCAGTATTACCGAAAACATAATCATCTGACACTTTTCCAAAATCCCGAAGCTTCTTTTTCTGGTTAAGCTCTCTTTCATAAGTCAAGAGCTTACTATGAAGTTAGGTCAGTGACAAATCCTTAAAACCAATTGAATTTCTTATAACTATTGCAATAGTGTCCCATTTTTCTGGTAAAGATCTCAAAAATATGTGATTCAAAGTTGAATTTGGATAGGCGAGTTCTACCAGTTTTAGTTCACTAATTAAACAGTTAAATCTTTCAAATTGTTGAGTTAATGATTCACCCTTAACATGACTAAATGTTTCATATTGTTGATTAAGTATTTCCCGGTTGTTTTCAATTACTTCCTCAATTCCACTAAATTGTTCCTTTAAAGCATTCCATAACTCCTTTGCATTGTTACAGTGTAACAGTCCAACATAGATATCATTTGGTAGAGCCATAGCCACAATACTGAAGGCTTTGGCATCTAACTCAATTTTATAAAAATCTATGTCAGAGTAATTTTCAAGATTTTTCGGTTCTTCAACTTTAGGATCTTCAGTACTCGGCACCATCGAATCATGTGGTCCGAAGATGACAGATTTCCAACATCCTGTGTTTTGTTGAGCAAGAACATGACTGATCCGACGTTTCCATATATTGTATTCAGATCTGACAAGCATCAGTGGTTTGTTGCTCATACCAGTGTTGTGTGGATCGTGATTGATTGAAGACATTCTCTGAGTTTTAGTGAGAAGAGAGTACGTTAAAGATAGTTTTTAGTGTAATTAAATTCTCTCTCTGTTTTAAAAAAACGAACAAAACGATATCAGTAAATTTTGAGTTGATCTGTTTATTGATTTGTTAGATTGAATTTAATTGACCAAGCTCTGATACCAATTGTTGAGATATGAGGTTGATTGTTATGATGTTTAATATATGAAACAGTAAATGAAGGATAACCTGATATTGAAAGTGTAGCAGAAAATAAACTTTAAATCATAACAATCATAAGAATTGCTTTCAACAAGTACTTTTATAAACCATAAAAGTTTAGCACAAATTATTACAGTTCTCCCCCTCAAACCGATCACTCATAGTGTTAATTTTACAGAGGATGTTTGTGAAAGTGATGAATAGAATGATACATGCATCATTCTATTTATAGATAAACTATGATGATCTAAGTTGACGAATGTCTACAAAAGAGCTTTCTAACTAGACCTAATCAACTTGAAATAAACAACTATTCTAAAGAAGGTACAGTTCCATAAGTCAAACATCTGTTGTCAAAAACGTCTGTTGAAGCCTATCATCTGTTGGTATTCGGAAATTCTTCTCATCGGACCTTTCATCAGTAGTTTGTTCCAGATCATGTTGATTCAATCCAGCAAATCACAGCCGGCAGCAGTTTGGAAGACTTGTATCCTAAGCACTGTTTTATTCCATCAGATATTTAGCATGTTTTGCCTTTTCACTTCATCTGTTCTTCTTTGGTCCAGCAGACCCAACAATAACTTATATTAATTTTATACTATGATGGCACCTTATTTCAGCAAAGCAACAGGAAAAAAAAAAGCAATCAAGTTGTAACATTCAAACAATATGATACGCTACAGTTTATTTTTGTTGAGTCAGATTTATAAACTTTAATCATCTTAATAGGTTGATCGATATTCCAACTACCAAGACTTTCTGCTTAACCTGCTTATCAACAGAATCATTCAGAATTTCCAAATCACAATTTATATTCTTATAGATGAAATAGTGAGTAACCAACTTACAACAGTTTGGGATAAATAAATATTGGATATACAAAACTGATTCCGGCCAGTTACGAAGATGATGGAGAGAAACGTGAGGAACAAAATCATGACCATGCATACTAAGTGAATTTTTCAAAATTTATTCCCAATATATCAGGAATTTACGATTACACCATGAGATTTGTTCAAAATTATATTAAACCCAAAAGTTTTATAAAAGTATAAAACTATTACATCAATTTAACTAATTACAAAAATATTTGTTGTTACTCATTTAATCGGTTTTACAACGTAATAATTTCAATTAAGACCTGACACAATAAATCGACATTTAGTATATTAGGCTTTCAAATTTTCAGTTTCTTCAATCCAGCTCTTTAGCCTTGTAAACCCAACTATTTCAAGTCCAGTAGTTTTACTTGTCAACCCAAAAGTTTTAAGTCCTGCTCTTTGGTCTTCAATATCTAGCAATTCTTGAATCCATTAGTTGCAAATGTTGTTTGTTGAAGCTTTCAAGGGATGATTGATGTAGTAAATTCATTGAACTTATTTCTAATTCTTCAACCCGGCCATGTTAGGTTTATATATATAAACTGAACATTCTTTCCAACACCCTTACCCCGTCATGTAAGGTTTCGTCCTGGTCGTGTCAGTTATATACACACACACATATATATATATATGTGTGTGTGTGTGTGTGTGTGTGTAAACTAAACATTATTGACCACCACCCTTACCTGGTCGTGTCAAGTTTTGACCCAGTCGTGCTAGCTTTATATATACACCGAACATTATTGAACAAAACTTTAAAACTTGATGTTGGATCAAGTTGGAAAAATATAATAAAAAATTAGTAAAGTTCTTTACGGCACGCAAAAAACTCCCAGACCTGGAAAAATGTTTTTCTTGCCATTCTTTGACTCGCTAACTTAAAAACTAGTTATTTTATTGTGTTTGTGTGTAGGTAAAAGTTGATAAGGTTGAATGGAAGGCCAAGCAGTGAAGGAACCAATCACACTCCTGTTTGCTTACACATTTTCGCATTTTGTTATAAATACATGGTTGTACATGTTGGCTATATGTAACTAGAAACATCATAACTAGTTATGTCATGCATAACTTTTGATAAGAAATGCTATGGTAGAAGAAAAACAAAATTTAAGTGCCATATTTTGAGACTTTATTATGTTATAAATCGGGTGGGGTCTTACAAAATCACAAATTGTGGTTACAAAAAGATTTTGAAAATAGGGTTTTGTGATTGTTAAAGAAAATTTTGAAATTTTAGATTAGGGTTATTAGAAAATGTTGATATTCGTTGTTATCAGATCTTTGATTGTTAATGGGATTAACCTTCGGCAACTACGATGTTTGGATTTGTTACATTTGGATTTTGGGGTTCACCTAACTAAATTTCCTTCTAGTCCTTATTGTTAGATATCTCATTCTAAATTTTGCATCATCAAAAGTTTTAACACGTTTGTGGTTCGATTTTCATCCATTTTTCTTCAATTTCTTGTTGTAATCAATTCGATTTCATTCTTCATTTTTTCTTGTCCATCGATTTTGGTCATCTATTTTGATAATCACAATTACTGGGTCTGTGTTTGTTAATAAGATTGAAGTAATTGAAGTTGATAAGAAATCACAAATTATGATTACAAAAAGATGTTGAAAATAGGGCATGTGATTTTGAAAGAAAAAATTGAAAATTTAAATTATGGTTATTATAAAATGTTGATAATCATTGTTGTCAGATCTTTCATTGTTAATAAGATAAACCTTCTGCAACTATGATGTTTGCTTGTTTCTGACCATAGAATTCCCGTTCTATTTTCCTATGCTCTTGGGTCATATTTTAATTTCTTTATCGACTTCAATTTTTTCAGGTTATTCTCAATCAAAAGGAAACATGTTGTAGAAAAACTGTTCTTTAACGAAGGTGAAGAGACTAAATTCCATGGAAACTTTAAATCGGAAAGACGAGGTTGTTTTGATAATCATGAACATTCATTTGAAAAGTTTAAAATTCCTTAACAAATAGGAGGGATTGTTGAATTCATATGATTGATGGAATTTGGCGGAATGTTTTTCCAATTCTAAGTCTAACAAAATCCAACCAAACACAATTTTTGCCGGAAAGTTTTCAAATTCCAATTCCATTTCACACATATTCCACGAACCAAACGACTGCCTAGATGTGTTTTAGGTGGTATGTGTAAATATATAATGTTGACCCGTGAAGCGCACATATTATGATTATGGCAATATGCAATGAGCTCATACTTGATCAATAGAATTGTTTATTTGTCTGTTTTTTAAATATGTCGGTTTATGTGACTCACTAGCTTTGTGGTGACGTAATAATTTTTTATCCAAGCATGTATCACAGGTTGATCAAGTAAGGACGGAGGTTTACTAGTTGAGTGTAAGACTTTAAATGTCTCACCTTATTAGCATTACGCTTTGTTTTGTTTTGTTGTACTTTTATTATGTTGTCTTGTACTAAGTACTAAAGTTTGTAATGAAAACTATGTTTTCGCCTTAAGTTTGTGCTGGCTCGTTATTGTAAGGGCCTCATCCTGGGTGAGGTGTCACACATAACATATAGATAATTCTAATTGGCAGTGTTGAACAAACAAATGAGAGGGAATGTGTGTCTCCCTGCCATGTTTCTTCTAATATTATCAAAAGGAAAAAAATAGTGAGTTTCAGCATTGCTTATTCATGCTTTGGTACTTATGTTGAGAAGAAGTATTCCATAAGTACATCGTCAAATAGAATCAATAATTTTCAAAATAGTAAAATAATTCAAAATCAAAATGTCTAGAGATCAAACCTTTTAATTTACTTCAATTTAGACAATTAATTGGTTCGGCTACCGTATAACACAATGAACACAACTAACAAATTTGAATACGACTCGTCCAACTACTTTATACTTCATGTCTATAATATAATGATATGTTTTTTTTATAGCAAGAAGTAGAAAATATGAAGGATCTTTATCATCATACTCTTTTATTTGTTTAGGAAAGTATAGAATTGTAGTATGTATATAGTATTATTTAACAGATTTATCATGTTAGGTGAATCAAATGAGATAGAATAACATATGGTCGCAACGTTAGAAAGATGTATGAGCCAATGGGCTAATAATAATAATTGCGAATCGAATATATTATTTGTATGAGATGAGATGCTGCTGCAACGATACTTAACAAACACATTAGTTTCAACGTATTCTGCATTCAACCCTCATCCTCTTCTATTGCATTTTCCCAAACCCCCTCCTCATCGATCATCATCATCATCATCATCGTCTCTACTACGGTACCTTCTTACCTCTATTTAATTAATTAATCCTTCACTTCTTCCTATTCATATCATTAATAATAATAATAATAATAATAATAATTGTGTGGATAGAATTAACCTTCGCCATCTAATTAGTGTCTACTTCTGCGATTATAGTGATGTTTGTAAGATCATCATTCCATTAATTTACATTTACATAAGAAGCATTAATCTGCATTAATATTTAAGGTTTTAAAGTGTCATAGTAGAGTTTTAATTAAATAAAGTTGGGATTAATGATTAGGCAGATGCGTAAGCAAAACACAGTATGAAGTCAATAAGATATAATCTTGCTCAGGTTTTGAAAACGTATGGTAACCATATTTAATGCTATTTAGTCAAACCTTGTTTATAAAGTTTTTAATTTTTGTCAACAGATTTTCTAGCAAACGCTCCGGGGTCTGCTCAGTAATGGACGGCTCGGGAGTTAGTGCCGTGAAGGAAGTTGCACCCAACATGGAAGAAGAATATGTTTCTCAATCTAAATTGTACAAAGAATTTGCCAGCATGTCTACCATTGACAAAGCATGGACCTTTAAGTCATCTACTGGTATACACACACACTCTCTATTTTCATATGTTGTTTATGTTTAATGTGCGAGATATAAGCTCTTTGTTTGTACTTCTTATCAGATGTATCATGTATGTGTTATTTTTGTTTTATAAAGGATGGTTCTTGCAGGTCGGGGATCTCACACTATGTTTACTGTTAGTCAACCGAATCTTTTAGCGAACAAGAAGAAGAAACTAATGTTGTCAAGTGTCATCTCTGAAAATTCAAATGGTGGTGTGGATGTTGAATGGGCACCGTTTCCAATTGAAGTTACAGGTGCATCTCTGATGGTTCCCTCCCCATCAGGCTCAAAGCTTCTTGTGGTTAGAAATCCTGAAAATGATTCGCCCACTCTCTTTGAAATATGGGGGCCGTTTCAGTTAGAGAAGGAGATTCGTGTTCCTCAGTCCAAGCATGGTTCTGTGTATGCGGATGGATGGTATGTTTTTCTGTCAACAATCTTCCAAACTAAATTGCTTCTTAGATTGTGTTCCAGTGTGTTATTAAAATAATTGTAAGAATGAGATATTGAACAATATTAAATAACTAAATGATTATTATAAAGCATGGTGCAGGAGATGGCAACCACTTGTGTAGAACTAATTGCTGAAAGTTGTCACAACTTTTGGAAGGAGTATTGAATTATTATGTATTTTTTGGGTTATAACAGGTTTCAGGGTATCTCATGGAACTCAGACGAAAGTGCAATTGCTTATGTTGCAGAGGAACCAAGCGTGCAAAAACCATCGTTTAGTGATACAGTTGGTTACAAAAAGGATATTGGCTCCAATTCCACCGACAAGGATTTAAATAGCTGGAAAGGCCAAGGGGATTGGGAGGAGGATTGGGGTGAAGCCTATTCTGGAAAGAGGCAGCCTGCGCTCTTTGTTATCAATATTAACAGGTTTGGGCAGTTACCAAGGTTCATCATAACAAGGACTCTTGAGATGAAATTTATTTTCTTTATTTTGTTTGGATTTGTTATTTTAGTGGAGATGTCAGCGCTGTACAAGGGATTGGTAGGTCACTAAGTGTGGGACAAGTTGTATGGGCTCCAACAACAAAAGGGGTACATGAGTATCTTATTTTTGTTGGGTGGCCATCAGATACTAGGAAGTTTGGAATGATATATTGCTATAATAGGCCTTGTGCAATATATGCTGTAAAGGCTCCATCATTTGGATCAGAAACCAAAGACAATGCTGTGAATGATGATGCATCCGTGATAAATCTGACTCAAGGCACAAGTAGTGCTTTCTTCCCACGATTCACGTGAGTAACTAACTTTTTTTGAGCCATTATATTTGGCTCTTACAAAAATGCTGAATGGGAAACTTCGGCCGGCTATTATATTGTTGTTGTGGAGGAATCGATAACTGTGTCTTTGGTTTTCAGTCCAGATGGCAAGTTTCTTGTGTTTTTATCTGCCAAAACTTGTGTAGACACTGGGGCACATTCTGCTACACAATCTATTCATAAAATTGAATGGAACAATGAAGGAGAACCAAGCCCTGCCAAGATTGTTGATGTGGTGAGTTTATATTTAATCAGAATTTTAACTGTTTTTTTTTTTTATATCAATAGGTTGCAAAATGGAAGGTTATGATAAGACTGGTAAGCTTACAGTCAAAATGGTTTTGGTCAAAAAAGATAACTTTTAGCAATGTGACAACGGGTTCCATCATAGTTGTTAAAAGCCATCGCCTCTTGCGCCTAGGCCCATTTTTTAGGCGAGGTGATGCATTTGCGCTTTGAGTCGAGGAAATTGCGCTTTAATTCTTCAGGTGACGGTTTAGGCGTAGATTTTAGCTAGATTCCCGAATTTCGGAGAGTTACTAGCCAAATTCGTTAAATTATGGCTAGATTTCTACTTTTATCTAAGTAAAGCTACTTCTATACACTAATACATCAATATTTTAAAACTTTTGATACTGACTAGATGAAAGATAGTATTATTTTAATGTATTTTTACTTTATTTTCTCTGTTCGCTTTTTTTTATCTCAGGCCCTAGCTTTTTTTGCGCCTCGCACCTAGGCCCTAGGAGAGGCACACTCGCCTTGAGTGCACCTAGCACCTTTGATAACTATGGGTTCCATTAATCTGCCGTCACTTCTTTTCTTTTTCTTTTAGTTTCATGTTTTTTAACGTATTGTGTTAAAAACGGAATAACACAGTCTAGAAAATGGCCAACACTTGAGTACATGCAACTTTCTCTCTCAAGTAACTCTTCAACCATTGGTAATCAGTGTTTAGCTTTAGAACTTGTAGTCAAGTGCAGGGGAAATTGGAAGAACAAAATGATATATCGATTGCTAAACTAGATTTTGAAGCATTTCTACTAAATTGATTTTGACATCTTCTATTTACAATTGACACACCATCGGTTTCTTTAGGTTCCTGTTGTGATGTGTCCAGAGGATGGTTGCTTACCAGGGATCTACTGTTATAACTTGCTTAGTAAACCATGGCTTTCAGATGGATCTACAATGATATTATCTTCTATTTGGGGCAGCACTGAAGTAATACTTTCTGTGAATGTGCTAAGGTAGTATGTATTATTATTATCTCACTGTTCATTAAGAATGCTACAACAGCTTCTCTGTTGAAAATTTTACTCCTCTTTTGCAGTGGGAAAGTAACAAGAATCACTCCCAGCAATTCAAATCATTCATGGAGTTTACTTACACTGGATGGCGATAACATCATTGCTGGTATTATATTACTTAATCTTTTCCATTTAGAAAGTTATGAAACATAGGCGGATGCTTACAACCTCCTACATCATTAAATAAATAACTAGTTTTTTCTATGATACAGTTTCTTTAAGTATATTGAATACATTATTTTACATGTAAAGTTCTGTAAGAATATGGACTAGATAGTATTGGCAAGTCAACCCAACTTGTTTAACCTGCACCTAAAAATGAAACACTTAGCCAACTTGTCCACCTCTTTTGTGATCACTGAACAAATATTTTTGGTTTCATATTCCCATTTGAAGTATGTAGCAGCCTTGTAGAGGTTCCTCATATCAAATATGGTAGTATAACAAAGGGGGAGTCTAAAGATGACATCTGGCGCTGGCTGGATGTTTCAAGCCCCACATCTGAATCTCAAGAGAAAGTATGTTCATCTTATTTCCTATATCTACTTCTTTTGGAGACAGTTACTTAATTAGGTGTGTTTTTCTCTAATAGTTTCTAAAAAGGTACTTTAATCTGATCTAAACAGGTTAAATCTTTACTTTCATCTCTACAATTGGACATTCTGAAGATACCGGTCAAGAATGTATCCGAGAACCTCACAAAAGGTGTGGTAGATAAATCTATAACAATATCTATCAGATGCAAGAAAGTGTTTACATTCTAAAGAGAGAATGTAACTATGAGATTTAATGTCTTCATGTTGTGTGTCCCATTTACTTAATACTGTAATATATAAGGTCCACAACACTAAAATTAGGAAATGATGAAGGTGATGCAAATGAATGGAAGTTTATTATCCACTTTAACATTCGGCACGCAAGGTTGCTATGAATTAACTTTTTAACTAAACGAACCTATCAAACGTTCTTTTTGAAGTCCACAACTATATTTCACATACTTTTGGATTCCTCAAGGTGCTGTATACCTTTACATCTTTATTCGATTTGCATCTAATTAGCTAGTAACTTGATTCACTTTAGGTGCCTGCAAACCTATTGAAGCGATGTATGTATCCTCAAAATCGAAGCATCAGGATTGTGATCCAATGATTGTAATACTTCATGGAGGCCCTCATGGTATTTCGTTGTCAAGTTTCTCAAAGACCTCAGGGTTTCTTGCCTCAATTGGATATAGCTTGTTAATTGTGAATTACAGGCAAGTTTTCTGCTTCCAAATGTTCATAGAATACTCCGATATATTGGAGACTGTTATGAATCGCGGTTCCTATGCTAGAAATCAGAGATTCATTCATTTTCATTGTAATGTTGTTCAAGCTTTTTCATGGAACCTTTTCAGTGCCAAAAAAGTAGCAGTTTTCTTTCAGTAAATTGCATTTTTTAGGTCAAACCTTTTGTCTCTACATGCAATGCCAATATCAGTTTATAACAAATTTTCCATATACTACTTGTTTTAAAAGTTGCCTACAGTTAACGATATTTTTGGGGAATTTATATAATATGTATCAATTTCAAGTCTAGATGTGTCGCTTAATTTTGAAGCCAATTTATGTATCATTTTGTTGAATGGTAATAGAATCCATATGTATGGTTAAATGGAAATGATTTATTCTCCAATTTCATTTTGTACTTTTTTTTTAATTTCTTTAATTCTTTCATTTTATCTGTAAATATAACTAGCAAAGTTCTTGCAGAGGTTCAATTGGATATGGTGAGGAGGCATTGCAATCACTTCTGGGTAAAGTCGGATCACAGGTGTCTTTTCTTTGCATTTATCTAGTCACTTAAAAAATAGGTTTGCTTCACTATGTATTATAGAGAAATACTTTTCACCAAAATACGATAATATATCACTCACTTTTTCCATCATTATCCTATTTTTCAACTTACAATGAGTTCTGTGTTAGTACCATACTACCATCTAAATAAGGGCAAACTAGTTGTGTCATTTTTTTTTTCAAAAAGTAGGACAACCATCCAATAACACTAATTCTAATTTGCTCTGTTTGTGTGAAGGATGTAAATGATGTCCTCACAGCTGTAGATCATGCTGTTGACATGGGGCTTGCAAATCCATCAAAAATTAGCGTGCTTGGTGGGTCCCATGGTGGTTTCTTAACTACACACTTGATTGGCCAGGTATTCAAGTTGTTTTTCTTTGTGTTTATACACCATGAAGGAGTAGTGATTAATTATTGGTGCTATAAATTTGTGCAGGCGCCAGATAAATTTGCCGCCGCTGCTGCGAGGAACCCCGTTTGTAATCTTGCTTTGATGGTTGGTACATCAGATATACCGGATTGGTGCTTTGTGGAAACATTTGGAACCCAAGGGCTATCTAGCTATACCGAAGCCCCTTCACTTCAACTTGTCTCTTCTTTTCATGAAAAATCCCCTATTTCACATATCTCAAAGGTGCACGTCACTGTATACATTTTCTTCTACTCTAAAAACACAAGATATTCCAACTATGCAATTTAGTGTTGCACAAAGTTTGTACCCATATGAAAGTAGTAACTCTTATTAAATGTTGTGTGTTACCCATGTATCTGTTATAATTACCGTGATATGCATTTGTTCTCTTTTTACTCATTATTGATTTTCCAGGTGAAAACTCCTACGATTTTCCTCTTAGGCGCTAAAGATCTCCGAGTCCCGGTTTCAAATGGATTGCAAGTAATGACTAGTTCTTTTCGTAGTTTCTTAATGCTCTTCATTTACATAATTTCTCAGTTATCTAATTATCATTTTGTGGGTCCTATTCCTGTTTTTCTCTCTTAAGTGAGGGATTCGGGTTCATGCTATAAGTCTTATGAAGGTTAAAGTGTAAATTGATTGACGTGTCTAAAGCGTTAGATCATTAGCATACAACTATATATAGATAAGAGAATGAAACCCTAATGAGCCTAGTATACAAGGATTGGCATGGACCTTAATATATTCTAACCTTCCTCGGATAGAGTGTGTATATCATAATCATATGTGTTAAATATAATTATTCATTTTATAAGTTTAGGATATATTTGTATTTAGTCCACGGGCCCTAGTTAGGTTTATACGCCCCACTTACAGTGTGCGCATATAATGTATATATGTGTGGCCCTCAAGGGGCAAAAGTAAAGTTGCACTAGTTTTAACGTTATTTTACTAATTTCGTGAAAATAACGTTAAAAACGACGGACGGTTAATCATGCATCATGTGGTGGCGTTGATAGCCAAAAGACAAAGGGTACATGCACTGATCGGGTTTGTCCCGATTGCTAAGTGTTTTGTGCCTTATGTCCAAGGCTTGATACCAAACCACATAGAGCCGGGTGTCTCACTGGAAGCTGCCTCTCTATTCTTAGGGGTAGAGGTAAGGCTGTCTACATCTTACTCTCCTTAGACCCTACCTTAGCTTTGCTATAGGTGGGATTAACTGAGTATGATGATGATGATGCCCTAGTTAGGTTTATAGGGTTTCATTCTGGTATACATAGAGAGTTTCCTTTCTATTATATGTGATTAAGTTAAAATATCCTCCACTTTTACAATATGCTTCAAGCTTGTTACATACATATTCAACCTGACGATCTCTAAGGAGCTTTGTTTACACATATACTGATTGATCATTAGATACAAACTCGGTCACAATGATAGCACTATCAATTGCATTCTGCTTTGTCCAAATTCTCTTCCAATAAGCCACAAATTCCTGAGGTTGATTTTCGAATAAAAGGGCAACCATCACAATTTGCATCTAAATAACCTTTAATCTCCGTAGGGCGTTATTTTTCATACAATAATAAATGTTGAGGGGCTTCCTTTTTGTACTTTGATAGTGCTTCTGAATGAGCGTAAGCGTTACAAGGATAATTCAAGAACAGACTGACTGCGATCCCAACAAACGAGATGCTTAATCAATAACATCTAGTATATCTTTATTTCAGTTGATGTGCGAGATGCTTCCCATCGTAGGAGTTTAACATTAGGATCTTCCAACTTCATTAATGATATTTAGGGAATACTTCCATAGAGATATTGAAATACAAATACCATCTTTTCAATTTTTATCGTGCCATTTTACTGTGTAGGACGCATTCTAGTCCTCCAATATCCTTAAGTGTAGAAATGCTAGAATATATAATCTATGTTTTTGGATACCAATGATATGAGTCCTAGTGATTACCATATCTACATAGCTTATTTGGTATGATCTAAATGACTTGTATACCTATAGAAGACTTGAAAATCTGCCTCACTACATGGCATCTTGAAGTCTTTAATCACAATATTGAAATATACCGAACCAAGCCCCAGGAGACTCCACGCTTATGGTAGTATAGCTAGCTCATCATTCAAAATCATTACCGGGCTACCGGCAAATTCGGTCAATGAGCTCACCACCTAATTGTCATTTTCGGTCTGTTTTGGTAAAAACTGCATTTACAACCTAGGATTTTCATTCATATCAACTCTAATGGTGATTGTAAAAGTATTTATGGACAGGAGGACGAAATCTTTATTTGCCTATTATGTAGATATGGACCTAAACCCTAACATATTCTAACAGACCCAAGGAGATAGGAGCCCAAAAATTTGAACATTAAATTCTTTTTGAAAATAATATTTAAAATGTTGAATAGAAACTGGAAAATCCAACCCTTTTTCCTGCTGATAATAATCTGAAACCTTTTGTTTATACAGTTTGCGCGAGCGTTGAAGGAAAAGGGAGTTCCGGTAAAAGTGATTGTTTTCCCTGAAGATATACATCCTATTAACAGGTCATTTCCAAAACTATGTATATCAACCTTTACATGCATTATTGACTTGTACCGTACAGAATCAAGAGCTGATATGCTCCTCTAAACTTTCATTTTCTGTTTGAAATTGATTCAAAGGTCAAACATATAGTTTCTTTATCAAAACTGAAAAAAAGTAGGAACTTGTTACATTTTAGGTTGATAGTCGCTTGTAGTAACTTAAACGTCATTGACATGATACCATATTATTTGTCTGTTTTGCATGAAAATGTTAATAATACTGCGTATATGTGATTGATTTGTGTTGCAGACCACAATCAGATTTCGAGAGCTTTGTCAACATAGGAGTTTGGTTCAAGAAGTATTGCAAGTAATGCTGACATTGGGACTGCCGGGGGGAGGGGGTGTTCATAGATTTAAATGGTGTTTTTAACAAACACTATGTCTTGAACTTTAAACCAGATCTTTGTCAGACCACATTATTCAGCAAACATCTTTCAATAGCTTGTTCTTGGGTTCAAAAGTGTGGTTTTGACAGCTCTCATGAACAAAGATTGAAGTCAGGCCAATGTAGATATTGATTCTAATATGGTGAACTAGAAACTGATGGAATGAGATGTCTTCACTCTTTAGTGAAGAGATGTAAGATTGCCATTCTCTCATTCTAAATTTCTAGATCTATTTAAAAAAAAAAATGGATATAAAGATGCTGAGGCTTTGATCATCAATTTTAGTTTTATAGATTTGAAACTATCAAAATACTTTACAACTTTTAGATAATAATTTAGTCATTCCAATCATTTGAAAAGAGAGAAAAAAAAAAAAAACTTTGGTTGGCTTGATGATTGATAAGGTTGGTTACAAGTGTTGGATAAGTTTTTTTAAGTAATTATTGACAGAATAATGAACTCAAGTTAGTTCATTATTATCATTTGTAGCCAACTCATTTGTAAACGCAAACTGACAACATGTGTTGATATAGCATATTTCATTTTTGATTCTATCATCTACCAATGAGAGTTGAAATCACCAGGTACTTTTGCAAGTATATCACCAACGGTTGAAGATGGGGTAGTTGTTATTTGTAGGTTTTGAAGAATAAGAACTTATTACACATGAGTAAAAGACATTATGTCGAGGGAATCACAACAAAACATTAAACGTGTCATGACATTACAAAATGATAACATGTCCATATAGTAAAACTGTATTATTTTGAGAGAGCATATCATGATTTGAAACGACCACCTAACACAACTAGTCTCTGGTTTTCTTTCTCTAGATAATTCTCAATTATATAGTATTAATAGTTAAACTAAATGAATAGTAACTCTTCAATGAACAGTAATTATATATTATTTTATTTATATATATTATTTTATTCTTATTATTTTATTTACAAATTTCATGTGTTACCTTATGTGTAGATTTCTTTAATTTTTGTAACGTTTACAATCAAAATGGAATCTCGATTGCATAATTCATTGATTGATCAACACCTCATCTAAATCTCGATTGTAAAACGCGCAACGTGCGTGATTTTATACAACTAGTTAATACATCATGATTTGAAAAGGAAGGCTTTTCACAGTGTGATTTTGACTGCTTTTTGGAGTCTATGGCGAGCGAGAAATGATCGAGTCTTTAATGATAAACAACCATCTGTGCGGAGAATAATAGACGAGATAAAAGTGATGTCTTACTTGTGGATTACCAATAGAGGTGGGATGTCGGGTATGTCGTGGGAATCGTGGGGTAGTTTTGATATTACACGGATGGGATAGTTTGTCGGGTTATTGTTTTAGTATGGCAACGATGTATGTGTCGGACTTTGTTGTTTTGGGATTGTCCCGGGCTATGCCCGCTAGCTTCTTGCTAGCTATCTAATAAAGTTTGTTTGGCCGTTCAAAAAAAAATGTAAATAAATGTTAAATAGCAAGTTTACCCCTTAAAAGCACAATTCCCATCATTCACCTTCATCAGCTACTAAGACCATGTGTAGTGGGGGGCTTTATAAAGCCCCTCTTCCTGATTAGTCCACGTGGCAGTTGAGTCAGCATAGAGAGAAAGTGAAAAAGGGGTGTAGTGGTAGGGGCTTTATTTATAAAACCCTTGTTTCTGATTGGTTGATTTTTTTATTATTTTTTAATCTTTTAACTCAAAATAATTAAAATAAAAGACAAATAAATATAAAAAAATTACAAATAATATTAAAAAAATTTACAACTAATATTAAAAAAAAAAGTTACAACTAATATTAAAAAAAAAGTTACAACTAATATTAATTTAAACACTAGATAATCCTAAATTACTTATTTAAATATTAAATAATTAATCCTAATTTTCTCCCCTATGGAGAGTAATTGTCCCAGTCTATGAGTGTGTAGTACGGCGGGGACACGGAACGATCGCTATCGCGACCGCCGGACCTCGCATCCGAGGGGATGCAGCAGTACTCGTGAGGAGGGGAAAAATTGTTTCGCTCCTCTTCTATCGCATCCCTTAAAGCTTCCAGGTCCTCCTCGGTTGGCTCCCGTCAGGAGGGGTTGGGGTGGGGTGGGGTTCGGTTGGGTCTCCACAAACTGTAGACGCCCCAATCCTCTCTCAGCCATAACGTAATCTACGGCCCACACAATCTCCTGTGCAGTGAAATCAGCATCAGGGTGTGTGGGAGTGTATCCAGGGAGTGGAGGAATGGAGGGGACAAGGTTGGAGACACGTGGAGGAGGAGGAGGAGGAGGAGAAAAAAACTGTTGTTGGGGAGGAGGTGAAGAAAAAAACACTTGTTGAGGAGGAGGTGGAGGAAAAAACACTTGTTGAAGAGAAGGAGGTGGAGAAAAAAACACTTGTTGAGGAGGAGGATGAGGAAAAGAAAACACCGGTGCACGACGTCTCCGCCGAGCGTATCGCAGGAGATTCGACGGCTAGGCAAGATCATTTGGAAATCCTCCACCCATAGCTGGTTTGTAGTGTAGTTTTTTATAAAATTATTGTGTGTTTGTGTAGTGTGGTTTTTAGTTTGTGGTTGTGTTGTATGTGTATATTGTATATATATACAGTGGCGAAGGTTTGTAGGGGCGGGGAGGGGCGGCCGACCCCCCCGGATTTTCGCGCAAAAGTTCCGATTATATAGTATCCGTATAGAAAATTTTGAAAATATAGGGTTTCGACCCCTCGAAACTGGTTTTCGACCCCCCGAAACTAGTGACTTCCGAACCCCCGGTGACTTCCGACCCCCCGAACCTTCGGTCAAGCTTCGCCACTGTGTGTGTATATATATATATATATATAATCTTAAAAAAAACAAAGTTACTGTTCAAAATTAAATGTGTCCAACGGTCAAAAAAATTTTGACCGTTTTTTTTTGCCCCTCGCCACGTGTCAAGTTTTTATTGGATGGTTTAAGTTGGTTTTGGCGTTATTTTTATAACGCTTCAAGAGTTTTGGCAAAAAAAAAAAAAAAATAGCGCCCCTATGTTATGGTGTGGGGGCGCTATTTTTCAAAAAATTACACAAGTCGCGCCCCACTACGGGTCTAATCTACTATTCTTTCATTTTTCTTGGTTCAACTCCATTTACATCTACTTTGATTGATTGTTAGAAGATCACTTCACAAGGGTTAGCATCTTCGCTCAACACTCGTTTTATTCCATTAGAACCTTCACTGCTCAAATCATAAGTCGGTTTCAACTTTTGTGATGGTCTTGGTTTGTCCATGTTTATTAAATCTCATGTTGGTTGGTTCATTTTTGGGTATGTTGGGACTTTATGTCAAGTTTTGAACTCTTGGGTCAAACTTGACGTCTATAGGTTTCAACTTGAACACTCCACTAGAAAATTTGATAAGATATTTTATATTCTAACTACCACGTCTAACCAACCAACCAACCAAAGAGAGTCTGTCTTTAATTAAAACTTTTCCTACATCCTTTCGTTGAATTTCATTTCACTAACCCAACCACACATAAATTCCAGTCATAGTGGACTTTTAAAAATAAAAACTGATTACAAACACTAAACACACAAATTAGTTTCTCACTCCATTATTAGACTTGTTTTCTTCTTCTCGTTTACAAATTACAAAACAACACATATGCTATGCAAGTTATAACTATTGTGGAGTTGAAACTTCCAAAACCAAATCATAAAAGTTAAAAATATTCACAGTAAAATGAATCAAAGTTACAATCTATCTAAGAATGCCATGACACCACAACATCTTGAAACCCAAGTTTCATCTCCTCCCAGTCCAGCTCATTGAAGGCATCGCCGCCACCACCGACCACCGTCATCTCCACCAGCAACAACTCGACCGCCACCTCCAAGACCTTGGCCATGACCACCACCCTCCCCTTGACCAACCCCACCACCTCCCTATCCTTATCATCCTTCATCCTCTTCCTCCTAAACCCCAACCTATCCCCCACCTCCACCACCCTCTTCTCTATCTCCCCCACCGTCCCCCGTGTCGTAAACCGCCTCTCCTTTTTCACTATCTTCTCCTCAAATATCCCCGACAGATCCAGCCCTGATGACATTCTTGTTATCAAATCAAACGCGTTCATACTTGGTACCCGCTTTATCCCATTTTTTTCTTTTTCTATACTTTCAATTGTTTCCGACTCCTTCTCAGGCTCCTCATGCTGTTCCTCTTCTGCTGGTTGTACCTTTAATGATTTTTTGAACCAAGGAAGGTTCATCAGTGTTTCGATGCTCATCCTCGTTTGTGGATTCGGATCTAAAAGCTTTTGGATTATTATTCTCGGTTGCTTCGGTATCCAGTCAGGAAAGGTGAGCTCTCTTTGATAAATTTTTCTATACATATTCGCTAGATTACTATCATCAAACGGAAGATAACCTGCTAGAAACATGAATAATATGACTCCACATGACCACGCGTCTGCCTTGGCTCCGTCGTATCCTTTCCTGCGAACAATTTCAGGAGCGGTATACGCCGGGGTTCCACACGCAGTGTGGAGTAACCCGTCTTTCTGGCTCTCGGGTAAAGCCGAGAGTCCGAAATCGGATATTTTTAAATTACCGAATTCATCAATCAACACATTCTGGGGTTTCAGATCTCGATGAGCAACACCGTTTTGATGACAGAAATGGAGAGTCGAAACAATCTGTTGAAAGAATCTCCTAGCGGTGGATTCTTTCATCCGTCCACGACGTGCGAGCTGCGTGAAAAGCTCACCGCCAGATGCGAGTTCCATGACAAGATAGATCTTGGTTTTGGTGGCTAAGACTTCGTGGAGTTTAAGGATGTTTGGGTGGTTTAACCTACGCATGGCGGCTACCTCGCGAACGAGGCGTGGCTCCATGGTTGGATCTGCAATGGATGGTTTTTCGATGACTTTGACGGCGACGGATGAGTCGTCGATGAGTGAACGGCCGTGGTACACTTTGGCGAAACTACCCCGACCTAATAGGCGAGTGAGTTGGTATTTGTTTAATATTATTGTGCCGCCATCGCTGGCTGTTCTGTTGATGGATGTGGTTTGTGTTGTTGTTGTTGTTGCCATAGTTGGAACGTATAGACGATCCAACGGCCGGCGAATAATGTAGATTTATATATAGAGAGAGAGAGAGAGAGAGAGAGAGAGGGAGAGAGAGAGAGAGAGAGGTGATTAGGTGGTGGTAGGGGGTGCAGGGGGTTTATATAGAAAGAGGAAAACGGTGATGTAACCAGTTGGGTGTTGGCTGTCTTCACTCCTATTTTTAGCCTCGAACAGCGTTCCCTTTGATATTTTCATGTTTTCAATCGCTTTTTACGATTTTGCCCTTCATGTTTGCTTAGAGCACCACAATGTTTGGTCAATAAATCATTCTAAATCGTCCGTCACATTTTTTTTTTAAATTAAACTTCGTTTAAAAAACGGCTAAAAAGTAAAAACTCATTTTCAAGAAGGAGAACGAGCCGCCACAATATAACCTTACATCAAAGTAAATCTACACCAAGAATCCCAATCACACTCATTATCCTTACGTCTATGTTTGTACCACAAAAAACCAAACGATTATACATCTGAAAAGATTTTCGCCCTATTAACCTCCTTTGCTTTGAAAATGAAATCCTTACGAGCCTTCCAAATTCACCAGCAAGTGATAATGATTATTATACCTTGGATAGCTTCTTGATATAACAGAGCCCGGCCAGAGTTGATGAAAATACTCAACAAATCTTTAGTATCTAAAGCATATATAAATGGAAGCCGACACCACTGTGCAGTCGCTTGCCAGACGCTACAAGATAATCTGCAACCTGTGAGTAAATGACTTGTTGTTTCCTTACCTTCCTTGCATAATGGACAATCCAAATCTGTCACGAGAATGTTCCTGTGAGCCAAAGTGACCTTAGTTGGTAGTTTTTCTGAAGTGGCTCTCCAAAAGAAAATATTACACTTCAACGGTAACCATTTGCACCACGGAAAAATCAAATCGGAGCTGCTGTTGTATCTGTTGGACAGCCATCGTTTCATAGTTGCAACAAAGCCGAAATCACTGCAGCCATTCCAGTTCCAGCTGTCTGAGTGTTTTGCTAGAATAGTCGCTGCAGTTTGGTTCCTCAGACCCGTCAATTTAATAGTTTCATCCTGCTAAACAGGACTGTGTCTGACATGGAAATGTCTGGACTGGGATGCCCTAAATTCATTAAAGGCAACTTAAGTCTATGGTTGTACTATTTACCATGCATTTGTTCACCTGACTTGAACACCTTTGGACTATGTGTTTCTTTACCACTGTCCATATATGTCACACATTGTATGTAATGAAAAAGGTCGTTTTTGTCGTTATTGAAATCATGGTTAGCCATTAATGGCAAAACAATTGTCCTGGATTCCTACATGTTACCATGTGTGTTGGTTGTTTGTATCCAAAAGTGACATATTAACATATATTTCGGCCATTTTGTATCGAATTAACACATACAAGCATTTTTCCTTTGTTAACACATACCATTTGGTCATTAACATATGTTTCAAAGAAAAACTCTAGTGTTAAAGCTCATTAACATATGTTTTTGATACTTTAACACATGTTTCCCAAGTTGTCTCTATTAAACAAGTTATGATTTATTAAAAAAAAACATGATCTTGTAGCTTGTTTTCGGCCCTATACATACACGCACATACTCGTATGTGTGTGTTTGTATATATATAATGTTCAAAGGTGTCTTCTAGTGTATGTATATGCATCGTATGTATGAATGCATGTGTATGGGTATATATCTGAACTATTAATGTAAAATTCGAGCGTTTAATCAATTTTTATGTGTTCTACTTGTGTGTGCAAGTGTGCTTGATGGTGTGGGTTCGGGTGATCCTCATATGCGATCGAAATATCAAGGGAAAGGATAGTTTGGTTCGATCTAACTAACCTTAGTTATAACCAAAAGAAAGATGAGATGAATGCTATTGTTCCTCCACAATGTGACTCCCAAGTGCTCGACTATGGCTTGTAACTAGCGTATGTTTATAGCTCTTGACCAAAACAGTCCGATTGAGTCGGGTTTGGGGATCGGCCGAAGGAAAAACAAGAGAAAAAAAGAGAGGTGAAGGTGTTAAGTGTTTGTTAAAGTGTTTAGATTATTGTGGTGATCTGTTGTATTGTGCATATATATATAGTGCAAAAGCTAGTTTCCTTCTTGAGCTAATAAGTTGACCTTGGGAATGTGATGAACATTCCTTTGTCTTGGGAAGTGGTGGCCAAATGGTAGGGAAGGGAAGAGGGCAAATTTGGGTTGGTCAACTCTTATGGGTATGAGGGATTTGGTGTCATGGTTCCATGTTAGTGAAAATCCTAGGTTTGTGAAATGGTTTGGATAAGAATGGTGAGGATGTGATGTGTGTGCATGGGTAGGCGCTTGTATGGATGGATGGATAGGTGGTTTGTTTGTTAATGTGGGAGCTTATGTGTGTGTATATGATCGTGTATATATGTATGTGTATGGTGGATGTGTGTGGCGAGTGGATGTATGTATGTGTGTGTGTTCGATTATACATATATATATATATGTGTGTGTGTGTGTGTGTGTGTGTGGGTAACTTATAAACTAAATGCTCGCCTTGATTATGTGTGTGTCAATGGTCGAATGGATATATATATATATATATATATATGAGGTGGCATTTCATGGATTGTGTTTAAGTTCCACATAGATACATGTTTAGACATGGTCGAATGGTTACATAATCATGTGTTGGATTTTCTAAAATATGCATTGAGTGATGATTATATGTTCATGATGTTATGCTATATCAATGGTACCATGTGCATAGAGTGTTATTGGATTATAATGTGGTGTTAAACCCATTTAATGTCATGTGTTAATTTATTTTTGAACATATGTTGACTTGTCTTGTTAACTCATGATATCCATGTCTAGAGAGTTAAGTCAATGAATAGTGAAACTTCATGATTTCATGCGGTGAGTATTCACAAAATGTCTCATGAATGTTCGGGTTTGCATGGGTAAATGGGACTCTATAATGGGTTCCTGAACTATCGTGGGCTTTGCTAGACTCGGGATGACACATGTTTTGTAATAAAATGTGTAATGCATAACTTGAAATGGACTAAATGGTGAGAGTGTGTATGGATCTTAACCTCAAAATCTAGCGGGTGTCACAGAAATACCCAAGTAAAGCGGTACGAGATGGACTAGTGTAGTGAAGCCCATAAGCAACGGTTCCCTTTAAGTACCTTAGAATACGTTTTACTTCTTGAAAATGATCATTTGTTGGAGATTATAAGAACTGACTGACTTGAATCACAACATAAGTGATGTCTGGTCTTGTAATTGTCAAGTATTGCAGCACTACAACAGTATACCGATACTGAGTAACGTCGGATAAGGATCACCTGTAGAGACAAAAGAAACATTAGTACTTAAAGGTGTTGGGGCAGGTTTAGCCTCCAAAATTTTGGCACGAGCAAGAATATCCTTAGTGTATTTAGATTTATTTAGAAATAAACCACTCTCTGTGTAGGTAACCTCCAAACCTAGAAAATAATTAAGTTTTCCCAGATCTTTGATCGCAAATTCAGAAGGAAAACTTGAAATGAAGGTTCGAAGTGAAGAAGACTGATTGCCAGTCAGAATAAGATCATCAACATATAGAAGAAATACATGAGGCATGAGTTATCATTGAACACAAACAATGAAGGATCAACACGACTACATACAAAGCCATATTTGGTCGAAAAAAAAAATAATACTTAGGGGCTGTTTGGTAGCCTCTTAATGAGGCTCTTAACCATTCAGCACTGAATGATTCAGTATTCAGCACGTTTGTTTCATCTTCTGAATGGAATGGTTAAGTCTGAATCATTAAGATTTGGGATGTTGCTGAACCATTAAGCACTGAACTATTAAGCACTGAACTAGGAGGTCCAACTTAATGATTCAACGCTTAACCATTCAGACCTCTTAATGATTCAGCACTTAATCAACCAAACAGCCCCTTAGTCGTTGAAACCAAGCCCTAGGTGCTTACTTGAGACCATAAATGGTTTTGTTCAATTTGCACACATATGAGGGTAAACGAATGTCTATAAAACCCTTAGGTTGTTCCATGTAAACACTCTCATTAAAATGACCATGAAGGAAGGAATTATTAACGTCCAACTGATGCAATGGCCAACCATTATTGATTTAATTTCCAATAAGTATATATCTATATCTATACTACATTATAAAGTACCAAAGGTGTCTAGAAAAAGTCATTTAACATGTATTTTAAGATAGCATATGAAACGTTTCTTGCTTCACACCTAAAATGTCATGAAAAATCTTCTAATACTACCCCTATTTGCCAATGTTATGTTAAGTACTAAGTATGTTTGTATAAGTAGGTTATATTTTGGGTGGATCTAGTTAATTTATTATTATGTGTGAATTCGATCTTATTCTAAAGTTAATATATGTCCCTCTGTATTTGTTTCCGTTCATGGACACTTGTTTGTGTTTATTAATTTTTGTTTGTGTTCGTGTGCGTTCATGAACAAAAGAAACAAACGAACACAAACAAACTTGAACATGAGTGTTTTCTTCATAAGCAAACACGGATAGAAAATCTTGTTCGGTAAGTGTTCATGAACTATTCGTAAACACGTGATTTCTTAACAAACGAACATGAACAATGCCAACGAACACGAACAATGCCTTATTCGTGTGTGTTCGGTTCATTTGCAGCCCTATTTATAGTTAATTCATTTTAATGTATACTCTTTATCGATTTGTATTAATTCTCCAATTATATATTTCCAGCAGTTAGGAAAATATTTATATTTTCACCCATTAATGATAAGGTTTACGCGTATAATCAACAAGCTTCTGTGTCTTTTGCTTTCGATATTTTTGACTCTTTGGCACGGAAGCTATTAGGTTCCTAGATAGAGTGCAACGTGTTGTACATAACAATTTTTTTTGACCCCTAGGAACCTGAGTTTGTTTTTAGTAGGACATGTTTTGCTATTTAAAAAGAGATTGCGAAGCAGCTTGTTGCTTATTGACATGTTATCCTAGTGTAAATTTGTCTTTATGGAAGGATATTGAATGTGAGTTTATAACATTAGAAAAAAAATGATAGTTTATCTTTCTTATTCTCAGTTTTTTCGGTCTTTCTCCAAACCTTGTAATTGTTTTTGTTTGACTTAATGGCCAAAATCGTCCATGAGGTTTGGCCAGTTTTGCTACATTAGTTCAAAATCGAAATTTTTTACATCTGGGTTCTTTTGTTTTACATTTTGTTGCCAAATTCGTCTGTAACACTTAACCCAGTTAACTGTTGTCGTTAACTCTGTGGTACTTTTTTTTTGTCTTTTTGGTTGTCCCCCTTTTTAAAACTCAATTTAAAAAGAGTTATTCATACACCCAGAAGACAAAAATACTCAGATGTAAAAAGGGGGCAACCAAAAAGACAAAAATACCCCCAGAGTTAACAACAATAGTTAACTGTGTTTAGTGTCAGGGACGAATTTGGCAACAAAATGTAAAATAGAATGACTCAGATGTAAAAAACTTTTAATTTTAAACCGATGTAGCAAAACTGATCAAATCTCAGGGATGATTTTAGCCATTAACTCTGTTTTTTTTCTCTTACTTTAACTTTACCAATTTATACGTATGGAAAAAATTCCTCGTCCTGCCATGAAGCGCAGACACTAGTTCTAGTTCTAGTTCTTAGAAAATATCAAACATCTAGTGTATGTTTTAAAATGGGTAATAGATGTAGATTTAAAATATAACAAAACGTGGTTTTCTATAATATTTTATGTGCCAAAAGATTTATCAGAGTTGACATACGGATAGGTTCAAAACAAAATGAGTTTGTTTTTTATTATGAAGCTAGGTTATGTACCCGTGTGATACACAGATTGAATAATCTATAATCTATCTATAATCTATAAAATATAATAAAACAAAATAAATTTGGTCACATGTCCTTCTCTAAAACCAATTCATTTGTAAAATTCCCTCTCAATTTTTTTTCCATGTGGCACTCCTTATCTCCCATATTCTTTTCCCCCAAATTGCCTCTAACATTCTCATGTCACTTTTTTTTTTCAACCCCATATTTGCTAAAACACGTCTCTTTCTAAACCCTAGCTCCCTTCTATTTGTCTAATCTATCATTTTCTCAATTACAGATCTTTGCTAGATAACATCCCTAATCACCGATCTTTCATACCCTAATTGGGGACGTCGAAGAGCTTCAGATCCCTACAATTCAACCGATATTAGGACTAACATTTCATTCCATGCATGATTCCTCGAAAAGAAAATCGAACGTGTTCTTCTTTTGTTTATTTAAGTCTGACTCAAAACTAACGACAATGACACCTAAAATCAAATCGTATTTGCAACCGAGATGGGATGAAGAAGCCAATGGAGGTGGAAGTAGTTGATGGTTCCAAGTTTGTTTATTCTTTATTTATTTATTTTGATTTGTCGCAGTCACTGTTTTTTTGTTCCTTGCTATATCCATATCGTTCCCCTACTAGCTTATTCAAATGCGTTTGCATCTATCCGTTTTGGGTTTATGCCAAAAGTTTGCGATTAGAACTAAAATGCCACCATACAAATTCTACTATTTATGTACATATGATTTCTGTGATAAAAAGAAGAAAATTTGTCCCGAGAAACAATCATGTGTAGTTTTTTACTTTCGTTGGGGTTGTTTTTCTCGATCGAAAATCAAACCCAAAATAACGATTTGAAGTAAAACTTATGATGTCGTCGGTCTTCCCTCTTCATTGTTAAAGTTTTAATATAAAGGTTTATGATTCATACATTAGATAACACAACTGTTTAGCCTTTGAATTTCGTCACTGGTATAAGTTGTAAGTGTTTCTTTGAATTTTTAAGCTTTCTTTAAGTTAAGGATTAGAACTCAATTAGGAGTTAGTTTAGTTTAGATTGTTACTTTTTGTTTCAATTTGAATATCGAGGGCTTGAATATATCAATTGCATATTAAATTCTAGGGCTCATTGGTTTTATATTTTTTACATTGGGTAAAAATCGTGTTTTTTTCTTGGCTTTAAGATTTGTTATAGAGAACAATAATGCGGGACCAAGTAAGCTCACATGCAGACAACTATTATAACACCGATTATATTGAATTTTGGGCATAAAATACTTCCAATACACTAACTAGATAACAGTTATGATTCACGATTTTCAATAAATAGCTTTAAAATCAAATTAGATACTTGTGTGTTTAACAACAGATTAGTAGAGATGATATCATAGTTTCTTTTATCATCGCCACATTGACTTGGTAAAACTCCTTGGTTGCATTTAGTTGCAAAATTAAAGGATTTGAGATAATTCTGCCGGTTATAATTATATATAAATATTAAATTTAATACTGAATAACTGTAAAATTAGCTACTCTTATTTGTCCCATTATATTAATAGGTAGGCTGGAAATAGGAAATTCCGGTGATTTAGTTTTATAATTTAAGAAACTTTCCAAATTCTAAACGAACAAAGTTCTAGAACTTTTAAACTCGGTGACTTTCCAACTAAGTTTTCCAAATTTCAAAAGATCACGGATGCAATTGTTTTCTTTTTGTATACCTTCTAATAACAACGTTCCTTTCAAGTTCTAGATGGCACAATTTACATTGTCTATTTGTTTCGCAATGACAATTAATAAAAGCCAAGGACAATCATTAGCGAGAGTTGGTTTGTACTTGAAAGAACCGGTTTTCAGTCATGGCCAGTTGCATGTTGCACTATCAAGAGTAAAAAAGCAGAGATGGAATGGAACTATTAATTTTAGACAAAGAGAGAAAACTTACAAATAAAACAACAAATGTGGTGTACAAGGAAATATTCAAAGACTTATGATTATGTTTATATGTTTTTTTGAATCAAGTGTAATTTCAATTTTATAGATTTAATGCAACATTTCTTTCATTTAGAAATACTATTACAAGTTATTGTTTATATATTATAGATAGATTGGATAAATATTATTTACAACTTCTCATTGACACATTTAACATTTTTTAACCCGTGTATCACACGGGCACTTAAACTAGTTTAAATTATATATATTATATATAAATTTAAAATATAATTAAGAAAAATTAGATTACATATTTTATTTTAAATAAAAAAATTTGCCTTTACAGCCGAAAAAATATTAAATATTCAACAGCCCCTAAATGATTTATTGTAAAAAAACATTTTTATTCACATAAAACTTTTTTCAAACATTTCAAAATATATCTTCCATACCGTGGCTATTACCTTATAAGACTGCAGGTACAACAAAACAAAAAAAATCAAAAAGTAATAAAGGTAAATCTGTTTAGGCTAGGATATAAAAAAAATAAAATTACTTTAAAAGTATCTCTTCATCCGTTAAACCATCCCAATCGAGTATTGTTCATTTTGGAATTTGACTTCAAGTTTATTCTAAAGCCAAAGTATTTTCTAACCTTAAGTGTATAATCATTTTTTCTAACATCAAGGTCCTTAAACATAATGAAATTTATTGGTTCAATTTTACTGTATTATAAAAAAAGAATGTGTGAATTAATAGCATGAAAATAAAGATTGAAACGAATTAGTAATGAAAAGACTGTTTATATATTGCATTTCTCTATTGAAGTAACTTGAAAAAACAAAGTCAATGAAGATTTCAAATAATGATTTTTCATATATAAAATGTATTTTATAGATGAAGGTATTATAATACGAAAATTGGCAAACATATTTAGTTTTGTATTAAATCCAATATTTAATTAGTATGAATTGATTTGTTTAATTTTGTTTGTTCAGAATATTGTAAGAAATATAGTTTTAAACTTAGAGTGAGACCACATATTAAAAACACGCATTTAAGGTACACGATTTAAATTTAATAATACATAAATACGTTATCTTAAAAAAATAAATAATTTTTAATAAAAATTACTTTTGTTAGTTCATAAACATTTTTAAATTATGTATAATAATTTATTTCTAATTTTGAATTATAATATAACTAGCTGATTACCCCGGAAGTGTCCTGGGGTTGAAAAATCTAATATTACTTAATAAAAAAAGGATAAAAGAAGTAAACAGTCTCAACCTCTTTTAATGTTAAATAAAGTTGTTCTAATGTTTATACTATCAAAAGGGGTTCTCATGCTGCGTACCCAGCAGATTAAAAAATTTCAACCTCTTTTAATGCTAAGCATATCGTTATAGCACATAAACATGGGCAATTCATATATGTAATAGTAGGTTCAAAAACATATATACTATCATAACATGATTAGTGACTTGCCTATATATGATTAAGAGATTACCTAAATACATTGTGTTTTTTTCTGCATGAACAAAAACTCACTAAAAAACATTTTTTTCGTTTTTGTATAGCTATATATGGTGCTCGTTGGAAAGATAATAAAGTGATCGTTAATTTGGTGTAATTTTTTTTCAAAAAAATGTCATACATAAAAGTTACTAACGTTTAAAAATTGTGAGTGGAAAATAAGAAAAAAAAATAAAGATAAAAACATTAATTAACATATTTAAATAATAAAATAATTAATAGTTCACTAACATTTAAAAAATGTTAGAGCTCTTTTAATACTAAGCATATCGTTATAGCACATGGACATGGTCAATTCATATATGTAATAGTAGGTTCAAAAACATATATACTATCATAACATGATTAGTGACTTGCCTTTATATGATTAAGAGATTACCTAAATACATTGTGTTTTTTTCTGCATGAACAAAAACTCACTAAAAAACATTTTTTTTTTCGTTTTTGTATAGCACTATATATGATGCTCGTTGGAAAGATAATAAAGCGATCGTTAATTTGGTGTAATTTTTTTTTTCAAAAAAATGTCATACATAAAAGTTACCAACGTTTAAAAATTGTGAGCGGAAAATAAGAAAAAAATAAAGATAAAAATATTAATTAACATATTTGAAATTTTAAAATAATTAATAGTTCCCTAACATTAAAAAAATGTGAGAGGAAAATAAGGAAAAGATATTAATTAACATATTTGAAATTTTAAGATAATATAGATATAGGTTTTATTTAAAAATACAAAATAAATAAATTTAAAAGAAAGCTTCACATGATGCTACATGACACATTTAATGGGGGGGGGGGGGGGGTTGAGGCCTCCATTGAATGTCACCTCATACAAGCTCCATTCTTTTATTATAAGTTATAGATTACTAGCTGATTACCCCGGGAGGGTCCCGGGGTTGAAAAATCTAATTTTACGTGATAACCTTTTGCAAATGGCTCAAGTTAACTAACCACAAAATCTCTCAATCATTGCATGTTCATAGTATTCAAATCAGTAATAACTCATATTCCCCACAAAATCTAATTTTACGTGATAATATGAACGAAACCCCTCAAAAAATAGTCGATTTTTTCTCCATTTTTTATATAGCACCATGGTACTCGTTGGAAAGGTAATAAAACGCTCGTTAATTTGGTGTAATTTTTTTATTTAAAAAATCTCGTATATAAAAGATATAAATGTTTAAAAATTATGGGAGGAAATATGAGAGAGAAAATTTTAAATTTATTTTTAAATTTTTTTTTCCTAAAATAACTCAATTTAATTAAAAAAAGGAAACAATTCAAAAACACCAAAAACTCTCCATTATGATGCCACGTGGCACTCTCAAGGGAAGGTTGAGGCCTCCATTGCACGACACGTGAGCATATACGTTTTCTTTTATATATATAGATAGATATTAATTGATTTACAAAAAACATAGAATATATATTAAACTGAATTCCAGTAATTATACTAATAGTTATAGTTGTAACAAATAAAAACTGAATAAGTGATAATGATTAAATAAAGAAAAAACTTAAAATAAATGTATTGTTTAAAATAATAAAATGGGAGGCTTTGTGATGGAGTTCTATGTACTCCATGTGCTGTCTTTTATTACTATAGATAGAAATCGATTAATGTTGATTGATTTATTTTATTTATTTGTTTTGAACATGAAAGTCTTACAAAAAAGGTTGACTAATTGCATTGTGTTATTCTTAATTTGTTTATTTGACTTTTGAATTTTAAATATTAGATATTAAAATTAATATGTATTTGTTGAGCATAGTTTAACATCTAAAACAATGACCAAAATAAAAAAAAACTTAATAATCATTTGTCAAATATTGTAACAAACTTAGAATAACATATCAAATATTGTAAAAAGAATCATGTGTTTTCTTTTATTAATGATTTCAGTTACAACTATGATTATTAATATAATTAATAAAATCAATTATTATAATTAAATTTGAATTTATTGTATTAAATTAAATAATAAAATGAGAGAATTCATGAGGGAGTGCCATGTGTCCGTCATGTGTTTTCTTTTATTATATAGTGTAGAGTGTAGATGTAGATTAGATTAAACCCCGTGTGAAAACACGGGAAGACTATATCAATTTTTAATAAAATTACTCTCCAATGTTTACTAAACCACAAATCAAAAAGTCAATCGTCTGTTGTAAGCAAAGTCTGTTTACTAAGGTCTGTTCTAGAGTAGTGGATCTGTTAAGAATATGTTGCTTCAAACAAACCTTAGTAACATCTGTTTGGCAAGGTCTGTTCAAGAGCAGTGGCTCTGTTAAGAAAATATTTCTTAAACAGTTGTTACTACAAACAGTTGTTGCTTCAAACAGATTTTCACCTTAACCACTGTCAAGCAGTAACCACTATTAAGCATCACTTACCACTGTTGAGTACTAACCACTGATATATAATATCTGATCACTCTGTTTGACCATAGTTGACAGACTTATAAATAATGTTGTATATTATAAATCCACCAATGAATGGATTTACAACTTTAGTTGGATATAGTCTTCCCGTGTTTTTACACGGGTATGCACCTAGTTCAAGATTATAACAAACTCACTGCTCTTCTCATTTGAACTCATATCTTGAAAACAAAACATACAATGTTCTTAGATAATAGGTAACAAAGTATCACTTTATTATAAATTTAATTGCATCTAGTATAGATATAGACAAAACCTTGACTTTTGAGCAGCGAGCTGGCCATATAACTTCAAACATAATTTTATTCATATTTAAAAGAACACTAATCATTTATTGATTCACTATAACTAATAACTTACCTTGTTTGATTTAAACTAATGATAGGAAAATATGAACTTACAAGTTGCCAATGTCGTCTCCAACTTAACACATGTTCCCACCTTAAAGTAACCTACAACAACAACAACAACAACAATAATAACAATAATAAAGTTAAAGAATCTGATATTAAGTAAAGAACATAGTTTTGTTAATTAGAAACATACTCGTTTACGGATTTCTTCATATGCGGATCATTTTTGAGCCTGTAACCAAGACGAACTGTATTAGATTTGGAGGATGAAATAGAGAGAGAGAGAGATGATGACTAAAATAAAAGAAAGAAGATAAAATGATTGTGTTTTCTCTCTCCCTTTTTTTTTTTGTATAATAAGGGTTTGATTTTGAATTTTGAATTTGGAGCTTAAATTTAGAAAGAAGATAAAATGATTGTGGTTTCTCTCTCCCTCTATTTTATAATAAAGGTTTGATTTTAAATTTTGAATTTGGAGCTCAAATCCCTCTATGCTTGACAACAGCCTTTGCTTTTCCAGTGGCTCACATATTATTTAATTGGTAAATATTAGTAACAGATGTGGCCCACATATTATTTAATTGATAAATAATAGTAACAGACGTGGCCCACATATTATTTAATTGGTAAATTTTAGTAAGAGATGTGACCCACATATTGACCTACTAAAATCTTCCTTCGACCCCTCGACTGGTCGAATGGGAACTTCTCCAATACAAAATCTACCAAAAACGCTATATTGACAATCCAAAAGCGACAGTCACATTCCGTCCACTTACAAACTCCCCCTTGACTATTGCGTGGATTGTAGTCATTCTTGATCAAGCGCCTTGTTCAACAGTTTGATTCGGAGAATCTCCTTTTGCTTTTTGCTCATCTACGGTTCTAATTGTCGTTTAGTTGAACTTTTCTGCATTTCACGAACCTTCACATATCTTCCCAGCTTCTTATCAAAATCAAAACCCGCATTTACATCCCATGCAAAACAAAAACATACAACTCTGTGATACTTCATCGCTTGCTCCATATCTTTCTCTTTACAGTAAATTGGATTATAATACAACATAATAATGTCTTCATATGAGCAATTGATGAGCCACATTGGATCAAAGATGTGTATCTTCTTGAATTCATCCTTAGAACCTTTATTCTTCAACAATATCATTGCTTCAGCTGTTCTCTAGTCATCATACCAAATCACAAACTCTTTGCTAAAACATTATTGAATCGACATCAAAGGAATCCGTTTCATCACCATAGGAGGTTCATATTTCAATGTTACCTTCTTCAAACCAGTAACAGGATCAACCTCTTTGTGAACTTTCCTTTTTGGATATTGAGGCTTGAACATGTTCCACCTAGTTCTGCTCTCCCAAGACATCTTATCCGCAAACCATCCAACAACGTCATTGTTTACAAAAGAACTGCTCATCGTGTGTCTACAAATATCCCTTACAGCCCAGTACGACAAGGTTTTAATGTCATGGAACCTGTAAAAGTACATAATTCCCTTCTCCCACTTCACACCTATGCATCGTAGCTGTCTAAGATATTTCCATCCCAACGCTCTACCTTTGAACAATTCATTATGATACTTGTAGAAACCTCCTTGTACCTCTGTTTTTGGTCTGTTAGCTTCTTTCTCCTTTAACTTCTTCAACAGATCTTTCGAGTTATCTGATTGTTGAAAAGTTGGTTTCTGATTATCATCTTTCTCAAACACTTCATCTAAAATCTTCTTACCCTTTTCTCAGCAAGCTTCTCTGCTTCATTAAGTGTTTCTTCATTGATCTCAGGTATCACTACATTTTCATTCTCCTTATAATACTCAAGATACTCTTCTTGAGTTATATCTTCAATTTGAATTTCTTCAAACTCTGGAGTATCTTTATCATCCAAGTGATCACCTGCATCTTTTTTTGGAATATTAGAAATCTCTTTATCATTCATGATTTCTTCTAGAGACTTTCCTATCTGCTTTGCCAAACTTTTCAAAATTTCTTTAGAAACTACAGCAGATACTTCCCCATTTTCCAAATCAGGATCATTGTATTCCAATTCATATCTCATATCATCTGATTCAAAGATTTCAGGAAATCTTCCAGTTAGCTCAATCGTCCAAACATTATTCTTTAACATCTGACGATATAAGCTTTTATCTTCATCAGACAAAGATCTAATCTTTTCTGTCCAAAAGATGCTATCATCATCATCATCAACTTTTTCACCAGGTGTCTTTTTAGAACTAGATTCACATCTGTCTCCCTTATCAGTATCTCTCTTCTGATAATTATACTTTCCAACATCTTGATTGTCATCATCATCAGAACTTTCATCATCAGTATCTTTATCATCTTTCTTTCCACCACTCTTATCTCCTGCATCATCATCATCATCTGATGTATCACCAAACTCATCATCATCATCATCATCATCATCTTCTTCTTCTTCTTCTTCATCAGAAGGCTCATAATCCACCTTCTCTTCTTCCTTATCCTCATCTTCCTCCTCAGTTCCTTTCAACTATGGGGCTTTCGAGTACAAATCATCAATCATCTTTCTCATACTTTTGTTGTCTGACTTGATCTTCTTATTCTCAATCTAAAGCAGTTTTATCTTCTTTGTGTTTCTTTTACCACGAGTAATCAATATCTGATTCTTTGATTCAAGCTGTTTGACTTTAGTTTCAACCTCTTCTTGATTAGCTTTTGAAGATAGCACAATCTGAAACATTGTCTTCTCATCTTCTTTCATCTGTCTGATTTCAGCTTGTTGTTGATTAAACACTTTCATCACATTTTCAATCTGGCGATTAACAGCTTCCATTACTTCACTTGAAACTGTAACCTGTGGTGTAGATGATTCAGCAATTGGTGTAGCAGCAGGTGTTGTAACACTTGAACTTCCAATTGCTGGTACTTTCTTCCCAACAACTAACAGATCTATCTCTCTGTCTCCCTTCTTGTTAGGATTGTCTTTCTTGGCCATAGTCTTGTTTCTGGCTTTCTTTATCTTCTCACCAGCCACAAGGGATCCAACAAAATCAAGATTAGCAATCGTCAACTCCAAATCTTGATCATCCAATTCTCTATTCCCCTGGTTTTCAGCTTCAACGACTTTATCAATACCTTCAATATCACCAACCACAGTGGCCTTGGGTTTAGTGATCTTGATAGTTTCATCCCCTAAATCCCATTCAGCTTCATCTTGAGTCTCTTCTGAATCACCAGACTCTTCATCAACTAACAAAGTTTTTGCTTTCCCTTTACTTTTCACTGATTTCTATTTCTTTGGCTCAACCTCATCAACCTTCTTTTTGCCTTTTCTAGCCTTAGCACCTTTGTTTATAAGTTGATGCTTCCGCTTAGCAGATTTGTCAACTGGGAATAAAGGGCTATCTGAGTCAGAATCACTCTTCTCATTCCTTGCTTGGTTTAGACCTGGATCCTTGTAACCAACATTTCTTAAATGTCCAAACAGATTCTTATAAGGTTGCTTCAAATTCTCAGGAACACCCTTATAAGCTCTCATCCTACTCAAAGTAGTAATACTCATGTGAGTTTGATACACAATCTGCACCGGATCTTTAATCAAGTCAGGATACTTGTTATCAAACACCATCTGAAGGAATCTTGGATACATTAAAAACTTATCAGTCTTCAAACCCTTTAAAACTTCTATCATGTGTTCAAATATCATCACAGAAACATTAAACGACTTATTCAGGATCAAAGCAACGACCAACGAACACAGACTTTTTCTCAGCACATCATATGCTCCTCTCACTGGTCCAAATACATGTAAAATCACATGTAGTAAGTACTTGAAATGTGGACATAGCTTTGCCTTGTGTAATAAACAGTCAGTAATCGGAGCGTTGTACTTCATTATAAGAAAACACTTCCTCTGCTCCATCTAAGTCAACTCAGTAGGATCAGTTGGAGAATCTTGCAACTGTAAAGCTTCTCGAATGTCATCTTCAGTCACAAGAACAAAGTTTCCCTGAATATAACTCTGAATTGCTGATTTTCCATCCCAGTAAGTCATCACCGCTTTCTCCCAAAAATTAACATGGTGATCTTTGTAGATTGTCTTTGGGGTGGCAAGAACATAGATTACTCTGCTTCTCTTCAAAAAGTTTATCATTCCTGAGAACTCAGCATACTGCTTTACTTCTCCAAGAAACGTATCTTGCACAAAAGTTAGATAAGAAAAACCTTGACAACACTTACTTATATCAAAACAAGCATGTGTCATTATCATAGATTGATCCAAGATGTGATATGTTACCCCAAACCCTTTTGATCTTGTTTTTTCTTGCTACCAGCCGAAAACCACAAGGAAGAACACTTGATCACTTGTCGTTTTCACAAGGGTATGTCCAAATCTTGCATTAAAAGAGATCAAAACCACCCTCACAAGTACACTTGCTTTAAGATAGAACTTTCCCTAATAAACCTATGCACCAATCGGATTCAAGAAGAAGCAAATATCATCTATCACTATCACCAAGATTGATGCCATCTTCTCTCGTCTTGTACTCGGCCAAAACCCTAAAGGAACACATGATCTTGTGCTTAGTTGTCAACATACACTAGATTAGACACTAAGACAAACTATAACTAACATCCAATGCAAGTCAACTATCCTTGAATACTAAATCTTGTCCTAATCGACTAGGATCAAAGAAGAAGGCATGTTATCATGTGTCCACATCTTGTACCAATTAGTGATTAAAAAATTTGATCAATGCCCCAACCGAGATGATTAACCTTTCCCCTTTCGCTTTTGTCCACACCCCAGTCGACTACTATATAAGAAGGCATTGTGATCATTTCCATTTCACACACCAACCTCTCAATCTTCCTTTACTTCTTGAAACCATTCAACCAATCCTATCATTAGACACCCACGAGTTGTTTAACTTTGGTACACACACACACGAAGAGCCATAAGGGAAACTCGAAGCTACATTGAGGAATCACGACACTAGGGAAGCTTTTGATCCTCCAAACCACTCGCCATTCTCACCTTTTGTTGGTATGTAGTTGCACACCTCTTGAACTTCTTTTTTCTATCAGCCTACATCTATTACTCGACCCCCGATCCTTATTTATGGTGAATCAACTTAGTTCATGGTCACAACAATGATTTTACTAAGTAACACGCTTAATAAGTAATAGTTGTTCAAAGATTAGTAATGTGTAAACACATACACATTCACATATACTCGACGTATCTATGTGTCCTTCGGTCGATGCCTATGAACATCCACACAATGCCAATCCCTATATGTGTATGAATCACATGAGTTATTAAGAGAAATCCGATTTTTGAAACAAAAACATGATGTTTATATAAACTTGGATATAACCTCACTTTTATAGATAAAGGTACACGATTACGTGTAGTATTATACAATCACGTATTCGAAGCCAACTTTTACCACCATAAATGAGTTCCTAAAGGTTGATTTTGATTAATATAAATCGGATTTGGATCACAAATGTTATGGCAAGTTTCGGCTACTATAAATAACACATGTTAATGTGGCCTAAACATATGTTAATCTCTACATTGGCACTATAACATTAGAACACATGTTAAAACACTTGTTTTACCCAAAATTATACCACACATGTTAAATTGGGAAATATTCCATGACCCATGGCGGCATGTGGGGCCCGGGGTTTTTTCAATCAATGTATTTTTACAGCAAAACTCTCGGATTTCCTCAAACCGTACATTTTACGAAGTACACATAAAGTAAGTAATAATTGTCACGTGCATGAACTATGGCCCACATATAACTAACACAAGGGTCCATAATGTCACGTCAACAACTTGTATGATAAATGACAAGAACGCACAACTTACTATGTCCTTGATAATCATAGGGCAATCATTGTCAGGACCATAGTTACCACACTTCTCAGCTTTACCAGACCACCCGTACTTTCACCAGGTGAGTTTCACAGCCCCATTTTACCGTTTTTACATTTTTGGGGGGATAAACATGCTATATTACTATATACATTACATTTGGGTGAATTTCTATCATGACTACCATGGGAAACATGAGATAAACGGTTCATGAGCTCAACTGTCCTTGTACTTACATTTTACACTGTAATCATTAGCTAACAATAGCCATGGAACACTTAAATAGATCTATTGGGTTAACACCCCCACTCTTGGTTAGTCGCTCTAACCGGTTACATACAAGAGAGTGTTAGTATTCTACTATACATACGTTGTCTTAATTGTACAATGAACGAGGCATAACAGTCAAGAGGTTTGCTTATGGGACTCATGGTTTGCACAGTAATCATTCGCTTAGCTAGCCTATGATTGGTCATACACGAATTTCACGAGCACTTTACATAGTATATTAAAACTTGTGAACTCACTGACATTATGTTGACAAATCTTTTACGCATGTTTTTTCAGGTAATTGACTATGAGGAGCGGAGACTTGGGAGAGAGGTTTGAGCATGCACATCGTGGTACCATCACCGGTTGGAGTTCAGTAATGTTGGTCATGTCTTGTCCTGATATTTGATACATTGATTTTCAGACAATATTATGTTTTTCTTAATTATGTATGACAATGGTTATCATTTTATGGTATCGTTTTATATTACATCTTATGTGTTGCTTGAGCCTTGTGCTTGAAAACCTTTCGAATCACATCCTAGTGTTTTCGCCTTGGCTGAGTGTGATACCAGGCCAAACCACCATTTTTTGTGTCTGCTATTACGAGTCTCATGAGACTCTAGGCGGTTGTCTCCTTTCACACGACTCACTAATTATTTATAGGTCTCAGATCCAGCCATGGTGTGAAGCAAAGGATTATATCCTGCAGCAAACATGACTCATCACCCTGCATACCTCCTGTAAGATAAGTATTATACCCATTTACACTCGTTGTTTCTTCAATAACATGTTTAAGTTTTTATTTAAGCTATTAAAATTATGTAAAGTTACCTTATTTTTCTAGTATCATGTATTATAATTAATAAAATATGGATATTGTTGAAAGTATTTGTAAATTATATATGCTTTGGTGTTTTATACCGTTTAATGTTACACGTATAATTTGGGTTATTGATCCAGGTTTAACGGGTTGTTCATAGTAATGTCTCGACTTCGCGCGGGGAGGGGGGTCAAGGTTTTTTCCTTAGTAGATTAGGTTTCACCATACAGAAAGGGGTGACTGCGCAGCTTGTTACCCATCTGCTTGTTATCTTGATGTAATTTTCACTAAAAAATTGTAAACTACAAATAATTATAAGAAGTTAACAGGAAAGTTGTGAAATGTTTTAAAACCATATTATCTTATTCTAATCCATGGCTAGGAACTCCCATTGTTTAATACAAAACTAAAATTTTCCATGAGATGCATGAGACAAAACTTCAATTTTCGATGGCATATCCATGTGCATAAAACAAAAAAACAATGATGCACATATACACAAATATAGTCGTGCATGAAATTGAATGCAATAAGTTTCATTGTCACTCTAAACTCAATTTAAAAAATTAAATGTCCATGAAACAAAATACAACAAGAAAACAAAAAGAATCCAAATAAGAATAATTGCATTCACAATTAATTTAATTTGCATTACAACATATGTACATATCATTAAAATCTATTAATGTACAAAGTGATTGAACAGTAACCACAAATGAACAGTAAATTACAAGCATCTATTATTTATAATTAGATCGGAGTCTGGTTAAGATGTTATTCGTATGGTGTAGTGGTGAGGTGGTTGTTGTGTTAATGAAGGGGGCCAAGATCGATTCCTGTATCCTACGCCGGTTCAATTGTTTTTTTGATGTTTTTTTTGGTGCTGATTTGGTGCTATTGTCTGTCACTCTCTTATTCCACCTCCATCCAGCTGTCCTCAACCCATATCTCCTTCTACGTGTCTTCTTCTCTATTCCTTCCACATTTTACACACAACAATATTATGTATCTAGAGAGAGAAAGGTAATCTCCCAAACAAGACCACCTCGCCGCCGCCACTGCCGCCTCTGCCTCACCCCTTTTCCGTCAACGACCCAGTCATACTTATGCTACCTATGGATGGTGCTTAGTTTTATTATTATCCATAAATCTGATAATCTCAACTCCAAGTGGAATCGATCGTATCAACCGTCGTAGTCCACTCATCGAGCGGCCGGAGTGAGACCATCACCCTCACCACCGTCACAACCACCGGTAAAGCACGGCCCCATGACCACTGTCACCGTCACCCGTCGGAGAGAGAACGAGAAGAAGAAAGAGAGACAAAGTTGAGATTGTAGCAAACTGAAAGACTGACTGGTGGAAGTCGGTGACGACACAGATCATAAGACGTTGGGAACGGCGAGCAGATAAGACGGTGACAAAGCGCCGCAGAGGCGGAGGATTCAACGGTAGAAGAAGCGGCAACAGAGGCGGAGGTAATTTAAGACACTTATTTGTTTTTTTTCTTTCCACATCGATGCCTTCTTCTCTTTTTTCAGTGACTTATTTTGTTTTCTTAGGTTTGACAAGTCTTTTATCTTTTGTGTTGTGTCAATAGAACCCTACAAGGCTTGGATTCGTTTCAACTGTACGTAAAGCAATGGATTTATAGGTTGAAAAGGTTGTGGCAATAATTTTGTTTTGGGAGAAGGTTAGACTTTGTAATAATTTGTGAAAATAAAGAAAATGACTGATTTTATATATTCTTTTAGTAAAGTTAAAATTTTTATTTGGAAAAACATTGATGAAGGTAATAATGAAAGAAAATCATGGATGTTTGCATAGTAAGACGGTTTGTTGCTTAATCATGGATGTTTGCTTAGTAAGACGATTTGTTGCTTTGAGTTTATATAGAAAATCTTGGATGTTTGCTTACCATGGTTTATGTGTTTTTACAAATGAAACTTGTAGCAATTGATGCTTTCAAAGTGAAGGAAGGGCCTCGCCGATGACCAAATCGTTGAATTCAAAGAAATATCCATTGTTTCCGATTAGGATGATGATTGATGATGGTAGAACTTTCCTTATGTTATCGTTCGTGTTTTAAAATTATTATTTGCATTTAAAATTTCCTTAATTGAAAAGATTAAATAGTTGACAAATGCAACTGAATAATTTGTGTTTTGAAATTAGGGAGAAGAGCACCGTCACATGTTAGCCAACAGGAAGCAGATGCGCTATTATGTGCAGCTACGCGTGGCGGATGAGTCTGTTTTGAGCCGGGTGAAAGACAAAGACATTGAGGCAGACAAAGAGCGAATGGACGCAACGGACAGTTAAACGCTTGTCCTTGGCGTAAAGCGGTGACGTTGCAATGGCTGGTGGAGACTATGGTGAGTTTGGGGTGTGTGTGTGTGGGGGGGGGGGGGGTAGTTTGGCGAACCGGAGGTGTGAGCCTAAGGTATGCAGCAAACGAGTCACCTCAGTGGTGTTGCTACTGTGTTTAAGGTAATCAATGGAAACTTAAGTGAACCACGCGTATTGCAATTTTTTTGTCGTTCATAATTGATCGACATTAATGTTATATTGGTTGGGTTAGATATGCAAGTACAACATACTTAGCTTCATTAAGGTAGTTTCGATACCATTTACATGATAATTAACTAACGTTTTTGCAAGAAACTATTTGGTTAGTATCTTGATTTAACTTAAAATTGTTTTTCCCCTTTTGTAGCAATGTAGCTAACTTACCCCATATTGTGGCAGGTTTACCAGGTTCACACTTTGTGTATGCGAAATATGAGTTTGAAACCTATGAGACATCATGAAATCAAAGGTAAGAGTGTTCAATTTATTGTCACATAATACCACACTGTGATTGTAAGTATGGTCTGCTGCTATAACACTTGGAAGGAAAAAAAGGGCAAAAGCAACATATGCGAATACCCAAAATTATGGGAACGCGAATAGCATGTAATTCATAAACCTAAAGCAAGTTTTACGTTGTGTTCTCAGATTTTGATGCCTGGTTAATGATGGCCTATTTGATGAAAGAGAATGGATTTGCGTTTATGTGAGACAAAATGGCAAGGCGCGCAATGCACGTGATAGCGTGGATTCTTGATGGATACTATTCGGTTTAGAACCGTGGTGGCGGTTGGCATGCCAAAAGTACCCGTGTCACTGCATCCATGGTACACAGCAAAACTTTTTAACCTATGCTATTATTGTTTCTAATATTAATGGACGCATTTGCACCAGAAAGGACATGGTTATACTTCATGTGAATCTAACAATGGAGTTAACAAGTGAGAATGCAAAAAGATCGAACGATGAATTCATAATGTTATATACAGTTTGATTTGATGCAAAAAAAAATGATATTTTTTGTGCTTTTTAACACCACATAAATTTATAGGTCTCGACAACTCCGTAATTTATACGTGTAGCTATCGACACCCTCTACCCATGTTAGGAAAATCTTAGATGGCAATGAAGTAGACTGTTAGGTTGTAATGTTGTATAACATGATTGAATATAAATATAAACTCATCTTAATATACATATATTTGTATGCCGGTTGATTTGGGGTTTGTGGTTTGGTACGTTGTTACTTATATTTAAAATCGGATTAACGCCGACACAACGCGTGGCCGGATAATATCTCCTGATACAGCTCTCTCTTACATTACAAGAGTTTATTTATTATTATTATTATTATTATTATTATTATTATTATTATTATTATTATTTGTGTAAAGTTGTAAGCTTTTTACTTGATTGAATAAATGGATTGTTGTTATGTTATTGGAAGCTGAAGTATAGAATTACGAACTTGGTAGTGATTCGGTTTTTTGAAGTGTCTCTTTAAGGGCGTTACGAAATACGGAATTGCTTTGGTAGTGTTATTGAAAAACTTAAAGAAAAGAATCAGCATTGTTGATAGTAACCTCACCTTGTAGCTAGCTATTTGTGGTTTGTTGAGTTAGGAGTTTCACCTTTGTACGCCTGATATAACAAATGATAATTTGTAATTTGACCTTGACATGAGTTTAAGTTTTGGGCTGTTATATTTGATAGATGTATGTTTTATTGCCCATTATTCAATGGTCCGTTTTACTCAAACACGGAATTAGTTATTCATTATCGAGGTCCTATATGGAGCCTGTCGGTTTTTTGTTTTACAGAGATGTTTAAAGACTGATGACAAACAATGGAAGTTTATGTGTTTGCAAGTTGAAATCCACTCTCTATCTCCATCAAGAATGCTGCTTGAACCTTATCTTCCAGCCTGATTAAGGTATCATCATTTTCAGTCCGATTTTTATAAAAAAGTTTCACAAATTTTATAAAACAGGTGAGAAGCCAGCCATGTTTTGACCACACCTATTTTGTGTTAATGTTTCTGGAAGTTCTAAACTATAGAGATCCCAAACTTCACATTTATGATTAAAACAACTTAATGTTTTTGTCTTTGTTTGCTGCTGGTTTTGTTGTTAGGCACAAGTTTGTTAATTTTTAAAGGTTTATTAGTAGTTATTAATTAAAGATTGTTTGTGGGGCTGGTTGTGTTTATGTATTAAAAATAAAGTATGGCTGTTGGCGCTGGTTATTCACCATCATATGTGATTGTAGAAGATGGTTTTAGTACTGAGATATCTTCTGGGGTGGAAGAAAGATTACAGGATTCAGAGCAGTTGGATCAGATTGAGGTTGGAAAACCGCCAAGGCCTCTGTCGCTTGTCCGCCATAGCATCGGCACTGCAACGTTGTCGCTGCCTGTGAATTCCATATATAGATTGTTTAACTTTTGGATATTGATTGAAACTTTATCGAAACTTTTGATTATGTTGTCAAGATTTTTTTAGTTTTTGGTATATGTTATTATTTGTTGACTTTTTTAAGTTATTTTAAGGACTTTGACCTTGGGATTGTTGGTGAATCTGAATATATGCAGGTGATAATTTGATTAGGAAGTTGTACGGAGAAAGGGCCTAAGGAATACATGGAAGATGAACATATATGTATAGACAACCTGTTAGAACATTTAGAAGGTTTACCTTCCCTTGGAGCTTTCTATGGGGTATGTAGCATGCCATCTTTTTTCAATTAATTTGGTGTATATACCCTTAGAAAGAACATATTGAAGTTCATCCGAAATCTGATTCAAGTACAAACGAGTCAACCATACTGATATGGTAGTTTAATTTTGTCCTTGTATAATGGACACCATATATATGTATGTTGTGGAGGAAAATATACACACTTTTTAAATACAAATTTGTACGCGCGCAACGCGCACAAATTAAAACAACTAGTTGATATTAAACAAAATACCCAAAAAAATAAATAAATAAATAAATAAAACAAAACAAAAATAGTATGAAGGGTAATTAATGCATATGATTGGATGCCTAGGATAGATTTCACGGGGTTGGTTTCGTGCCCTCACTATTTTTGAAATATGGAATTTTAGCATATCTACCAACTCGATTATCTCCAGGTGCTTTTTGGGAGCAATAATTATATTAACTAAGGGCAATAATTTTAATGGATCAACACTCGATAACTCATAAAACGTACATTTATTTCTACGTTTGCACATCTCGCTCAGGTGAAGTCTATGTGCAACTTTGTCACTTCCTCAAGACATTCTAAACCTATGATGTGAACCTGAAAACAAATAAAATGATATGTCACGATGATGATTGATTTAAGAGGTGTACATGGTGGGGTGACTAATTATCACTTATCAGCTAGAGATTTACTTGGTGTCGAAGAATCATAGGCTACATCTAACCGGCTTAGCAACATTTGTAATCAATGTTCCTACCAACACCAATCAAAATACAAAAAATAAAATAAAAATAGAATCTTACCAAACTAACTACATCTGTGAATATATATGTTGTTAGCGGGTTCTTATATGTAATAGTAGGTTCAAAAGCATATATACCTAAACATGATTAGTTACTTGGTTAGACATGATTAATAATAACCTGAACATATTTTGTTTTTGTTTAGCATGAACAAAAACCATACTAAAAAAATTGTTTTTTTTTTTGTTTTTGTATAGCACTATGGTGCTCGTTGGAAAGATAATAAAACGCTCGTTAATTTGGTGTATTTTGTTTTAAATTTCGTATATAGAAGTTACTAACGCTTAAAACTTGTGAGGGGAAGTGCATATGCCATACATATGAGAGAGAAAAAGACTTTTAGAGGAAAATCAAACGGTGTGAAAGTCTCACCTAGTGTCATTTGACATACCCCTTTTCGTTTATTATATATGTATAAGTCAAGTATAAAATGAAAACCCTCTTGAGTTGAGAAAACCTTTGAAAACCCATGTAAAAACATTATTTTTTTAAAAAAACAACTAATGTAAAATATATGTTTTTAAGCGTTTTGGGCAAAAAAAAAAGCGCCGACGGGATTGTTTTTTAAAAAAAAAATAAACAAAGATGCTGAAAGCATATGTTTTCGGCGCAACTTTGTTTATTTAAAAAAAAATCCCATCGGCATTTTTTTTGATTTTTTTCCAAAATGCTTAAAACACATGTATTTTACATTGGTTATTTTTTAAAAAAAATAATGTTTTTTTACATTGGTTTTTAAAGGTTTTCTCAACTCAAAAGGGTTTTCCATTTTATCCCTCCCCTATATATATATATATATATATATATATATATATATATATATATATATATATATATATATATATATATATAGGGGAAAGTTAATTTGAGAACACCTATATTTCGTGCGAACCGTGAGAACGGCATCTAAAACCATTCAAATTCAAAATTTCTTTTTACACTTGTCTTTATTACTAAAATACAATCTCAAAAACACAATTTACGCGTAAAAATTCAAACGTATACGAAAATAATTTGTTTTTACACATGTGTAAATTTACTGTTTATACATGTGTAAACTGTTTCATTTACACATGTGTAAAAAGTTAATTTGAAAGTGTTTTTGCAAGAAAAGATGAATTATTTAGAAAGAAAATTCATTTATTAATGTTATATTTTAATTATAATTAGGTTTGTATTGAAAAAAAATGATTTTGATTAGTTTTCTCACTTGTTCTCACGGTTCTCGCGATATTTAGCGTTCTCAAGATAACCCTCCCATATATATATATATATATATATATATATATATATATATATATAGGGGAAAGTTAATTTGAGAACACCTATATTTCGTGCGAACCGTGAGAACGGCATCTAAAACCATTTAAATTCAAAATTTCTTTTTACACTTGTCTTTATTACTAAAATACAATCCCAAAAACACAATTTACGCGTAAAAATTCAAACGTATACGGAAATAATTTGTTTTTACACATGTGTAAATTTACTGTTTATACATGTGTAAACTGCTTCATTTACACATGTGTAAAAAGTTAATTTGAAAGTGTTTTTGCAAGAAAATATGAATTATTTGGAAAGAAAATTCATCTATTAATGTTGTATTTTGATCATAATGAGGCTTGTATTAAAAAAAATTGATTTTGATTGATTTTTTTACTTGTTCTCACGGTTCTCACGATATTTAGCGTTCTCAAGATAACCCTCCCCTATATATATATATATATATATATATATATATATATATATATATATATATATATATATATATATATATATATATATATATATAGGAATAAGATCAAATAGGAACCAATTTCCTAGTTAGGAACTTAGGAACCAATCTGGGCCATCTATTTATAATTTTGATCTAGGGGGTATTTGTGTAATTAGACAATTAAATATTATCTTTTTAATTTGATTAAGACTTTTTATATATGGTAGTTTTTTTATGTTTGCGATAAACTTGCCATTAGAGATTGGGTTTTCTTAAATATCTCAACCATTATCATCTCTAATTCCTCAATCATAAAACATCTCGTTCATGGCAATAAGACGATTTAATTCAATCGATTGAAAAAACTTGCGATACACAGAAACTAAAATCGTTTTACGATTTATAATTCCAAGTTATGGATAATAACTCTATACATGAAAACATTGAATCACAATCTTATGCGATAGAAGATCATGAAACACCCTCACAACCTTTGTTTCTAAATAGTGTTGAAAATCAAGGTATTTATTTATTCTTTTTATTTTTTTAACTATATTTCGTCTTTCATACATTTTTTTTTTAGATTTGTATTGGATGAGTTTGAATAGTTTGTTTGTATTTTGATCGTTTGTAATTCATACATTGTACAGTATTGCAGAACGATAGTGTGTTTGTATAATATACACTGGTGTATTATATGTAGTTATTGGGTTGTATAGTGATCAAAAGATGTGTATTCATTAGGAAAAATGAACTGGGTTTGTACAGTGATCAAAAGATGTGACGTTGCTAAATGTGATAGCAAATATACACTGGTGTATTATATGTAGTTATTGGGTTGTACAGTAATCAAAAGATGTGTTGTATTAATTATTATACACATGTGTATTATAGTAGGTAAGTGACATTCTAAATGTGATAGTAAATATACACAGGTGTATATTCATTAGGAAAAATGAACTGCGCAGTATAATACAGTCAATGTGTTACTCAATATACACAGGTATACCATATATGAGTTGTAGCATGTCTAATTGTATTTTTTTAATATTATAAACTACCATTTTAATGCAAGCTACCAGAGAGTAGTATCGTATTGCATCGCATCACTAACAACTTTGACATGTGCGTAGACCGTGCAATGACACTAATGCAAGCTACTACTTTAATATACACAACTGTACAAGAGTAATATTTGAACATGTAAATTTGTTTTACACAATATTGAACATAAGTTGTATACACCAATGTATACATAGTTTTTTATTTGTGCATGTAAAGAAAACTATGTATACGTATACTATGATATACACAGGTGTATATTAGTAGACAATAGTTCATTTATATATAAGTATAGTAGCCAATAGTTCATTGGTGTATTTACATCCTTGTTTTGATTGTATTTTAGCAAATATAAAATGTTCTATATATACCGACTTATAATTTTAATAGTATCAATCAATCAATCATACCCAGTATATCCCATGAATAGTAAAAACTATTGGTAGTGTCAGGGGAGGGTGAGATGTAGGCACACCTTACCTCTACCCATAAGGATAGAGAGGCTGCTTCCAGAGAGACCCCCGGCTCAAAAAAAAGAGAACAGAAGACAGGCAAGCATACAAGTAAAGAGACAAGCACCACAGGGATATTTCATTATCGGCTAACAGACCAAGTGCAGGAATAAGCTAGTAAGATAGTGCATAAAAATATATTACATTGAACATCATACACACATGTAAACCAGACGACAACCACATGTAAGTTTCACATTACTCAAGAAAATAAGATAAATAGAATACATAAATCAAAATAGGTTTAGAACTCCTATAGTTAAGGTCTCATAATACACGGTTATGCTACCTAAGTGTCAAATCCTAAAAGTCACTTACTTTAATCCTACTTCTCCACGAACTCCTATCTTGGACCATGTCCTCAGAGAGGTGCAACTCTATGAGATCCTGTCTAATTCGCTCATCCCAGGCCAACTTAGGCCTGCCCCTATTCCTTCTCCCCTCTACAACGCATGCTTCCACTGCTCTAACTGGCGTTGTTTTTCGTCTCCTCTTCACATGTCCAAACCATCTCAATCTCCCTTCCTTTATCTTGTCTGATATCCTAGCCACTCCAAACCTCTCTCTAAAGACCTCATTTCTAATCCGATCTAGCCTTGTGTGCCCGCCCATCCACCTAAGCATCCTCATCTCTGCAACCTCCATCTTGAATACGTGCGTCTTCTTGATTGCCCATCACTCTGTCCCATACAACATAGCAGATCTAATTGCGGTCCTGTAAAATTTCCCCTTCAATTTATTTGGGAACCGCTTATCGCATAATACCCTTGATGTGTTGCAAATGTATTTTGTATATTATTTGGCCATGTTTTTATTAGTTTCGTGTCGTTTTTATTATGTATTTTTATTTTAATTATTTTGTAGGTGTTGTGTGAAATGAGCTTAAAACGAAAGAATTTTAATTGAGACACGTACACTAGAGAGCAGGTGGTCATGGACGTTGGAGCATAAATGATGAATTTTGGTCGAGCGAAGAACACCTGAGACGGGAGCATTTAATAATAATAATAATAATCATAATAATAATAATAATAATAAAAAAAGAAAAAAAAAAGTGACAAGTTTGACTTGGGCTTGTGGCCCAAGTCCAAATACGTAGAATTGAAAAAAAACAATGTTTGCATATAAGTATGGAAGCTTCGACGAGATTTTATTATTTTCATAGTGAACAGCCGCCGCAAAAGAAAGAGGTCGACACACCGTAACTTATTGAAAGTGGAGAGAAAGTGAGGTCAGGAAGGCTCGGGATCAAGATTGAAGGCTCGGGTTTGATCATTAAAAGTTTTAGTTTTTATATTTATTTACTTCGTGTTCATGAATATTGAGACCATGATTAATTTTTATGTTGAACCTTTGTTTTTATTGTTTTTCATTATTATGGGTAGCTAAATCTTGAACCACTACCTAGGTTGTATGATGAATGCATGTTAATTTTATAGTTCTCGGTTTATGGATTATTTATTGAATGGTTAATGTTTTGGTAACGATTTGGTTGGTGTTTATTATGATGTGTGTGCGTACTTAAGTCTAATTTATTATTTTTGAGAGTTCCATAAACGTCTTAGTGAATGTCTTTCATGTTTGGATGATTATTAGGGTTGCTTGCTAGGTGCTTGTAGCTTATTTTATGGTTTTGTGCACGAAAGCCATAGGAACTTGATTAGAGAATTTAAAAGACTTAGGTATTCTTCCATTCTTGAGACCGGGAGGTGATGGAATGTTGGGTTGTCTAGAGCTTTAGTGTTAGGTTTTGGGTGAGACCGGAAGGTGAGCCTATCCTAGTTATCTTTAGTTTCTTGCAATTCCAAGTCATAGTTAACCCAATTAAGTTACTCCTTTACATCTTCGAGTGTATTGTGATTAGAGAGACCGGGAGGTGATCGAGTCATTAGAGTACCTTTACATTCTTAGTGAGGTGAGTCCGGGAGGTGATCCGAGCTAGATAACCAGTGTTTTATTCTTTAGGATTCTTTGGGGTGTGTTGGTGAGACCGGGAGAAGATCTAGCACATCTTAGGGTATCTTGAGTTATCTTTAGAATCTGGTAAGCCATTCAGTTTTCCATTACTGAGAGTTGTGAGTTTTCATGTAGGATTCTTGACCTAGGTAGTTGCCTTCCTATCCTGATATTTTCCTCAATTATCCTTGCTGTCTACCTATCTTATTTAATTATTTTATTTATTTTATTTAATTATTAAAAAAACCAAAAACAATTTTAAAACTCATTTATTTTAGGTCTTAGTCGAGTCTAGTTTTGTTTTCCCTTAGTGTCCTGTGGGTTCGATACTCGGACTTACTTAGTCTGTACTGCATTGATAGGTACACTTGCCTGTCGTGTGGTCTAGTTTAGTTGAGTTTGTTTTATATTACTAGGTGTCTAGGTTAGGTAGTTATTTACAGACCATACATAGCACATTAACCCCCGTGGCTGCTCTCCACCTACACCACCCGGCTTGTATGCGATGTGTTACGTCACTATCTATATCCCCATCCTTTTGGACAAATGATCCTAAGTACTTAAACTTAGTTACCTGCAGGACAACCTAATCCTGAATAGTGATATGAGTGTCCTCGTCGTCGTTAACACAACTGAAATCAAAATAGAGATACTCCGTCTTTGAGCGACTAATCCTTAAACCCATCCCTCTAAAGCTTCTCGCCACTCCTCTAACCTTGCATTCAAATTTTGTTTAGTTTCTGCAACTAACACAATATCATCTGCAAAAAGCATGCACCATGGCACTGGCTTCTGAATCAACTTAGACAACTCATCCAAGACTACCGCAAAGAGAAACAGACTCAATGCAGACCCTTGGTGGAGTCCCACCTCCACAGGGAAGGAATCAGTATCTCCTACCGACGCCCGGACACTAGTTTCAGTTCTATCATACATATCCTTAATTACGTCTATGTACTTCCCAGGGACCCATCTACCCTCTAAACTATACCAAATCAATCTACGTGGCACACTGTCATATGCCTTTTCAAGGTTAATGAATACCATATGGAGAACTCGCTTTTTTTCTCTATATTTTTCCATTAATCTCCTTAAAATGTGTATCGCTTCCGTCATTGACCTCCCTGGCATGAAACCGAATTGGTTTTCTGTAACCTGAGTTTCCCTCCTAAGTCTAGTCTCAATCACCCTCTCCCATAATTTCATAGTATGACCCAACAACTTAATACCTCTATAATTTCCACAGCATTGGGCGTCTCCTTTTTTCTTAAATACGGGCACTACAACGCTACTCCTCTAACAATCTGGCATTTTTCCATATTTGAAAATAATATTAAATAATGTAGTCAACCATTGGACTCCTTCTTCTCCCAAACACTTCCAGGCCTCAATCGGTATGTTGTCTAGAGCAACTGCCTTGCCTCTTTCCATCTTCCTAAGTGCAGTCCTCACCTCTCCATGTGTGATACTTCGACAATAACAGTTATTCCTTTGTCGGCTCTGTGTAGTAGGGTTTTCGCTTGCTTGTTGGTAGTCCCTCCCGCCATTGAAAAGATTGTGGAAGTAACGTTTCCATCTTAGCTTAATGTCTTGTTCCTTTGTCAAAACACGTCCATCCTCTCCCTTTATGAATTTCACTACTCCTAGGTCTTGACTTCTACGATCCCTATATTTGGAAATCTTGAACATATCATGTTCCCCCTCTTTCGTTTCCAATCGTGCATACATGTGCTTATATGCTATGTTCTTTGCCTATGTCACCGCCTTCTTTGCCTCCCTCCTAGCGTTTTTGTATCGCTCCCTCAACCTCAAACGTACTTCCTCGTCAGTGGTCTGCAACAGATCCCAAAGGCACTTTTGTTTATCCCTTATTTTGATTTGCACATCCGCATTCCACTACCAAGACTCTTTACTCCCAGCTGTCCTCCCTGTTGTGACCCCTAAAGTCTCTTTCGCCACACGAGTAATAGTATTCGCCATAGTCTCCCACATCTGATTTGCGTCGCCATCACCATCCAATTGAGTCGCATTCGTCGAGATGACCTTATCCCTGAACGCTTCAATGTTTTCGCCTTTTAAATTTTCCCAACGTATTCTAGGCTGAAATTTTCTCTCCACTGTATTCAATTTATCTCTTAGGACTACGTCAGCTACTAGTAGATGGTGTTGAGCCACTGCTGTTTCACCTGGGATCACCTTGCAGTCTATCCACCGTAGACGATCTTGACGCCTCATCAATATATAATCTATTTGTGTGTTTCGTCCTCCACTAGTAAAAGTGATCATCTACGATTCTCTCTTCTTGAAAAACGAGTTTACAATGCCTAGGTCATGGGCCACCGCAAAATCTAGAAGGTCTATACCAGGTTATTCCTATCCCCAAAGCCAAAGCCCCAATGGACCTCCTGAAAGCCATTGCTATCCTTACCAATATGACCATTAATATCACCTCCTATAAAAATTTTCTCCTCCATGGGTATGGCTCTCAAAACCCCGTCTAGACAATCCCAAAACTCTCTCTTCGCCTGGTCTCCTAAACCTACTTGTGGTGCGTAAGCAGAAACCACTGCTACTACTTCCGCACCTAAAACTAGCCTTAACAACATAATTCTATCATTGAGTCGTTTCACCTCAATCACTTTCTTATGCAAATCCAAAGCCACTAGAAATCCTACTCCATTTTTTGCCCCATCAGATCCCGAATATAACAACTTGTACCCATTTCGCTCATTCCCTCTATGCCCCTTCCATCTAGTCTCCTGCAAGCATGCTATATGAACCTTACGTCTCTTAAGTGCATTTATCACCTCTAACAATTTACCATTTAGAGTCCCTACATTCCAAGAAGCCACACGTAAGCTATACCCCATACCCTTCCCCCTACCTGCACCCCTCGTCTTTGGACACAATCTCAAGGAACAATCATGATCTATTCCGTCTATATTTACAAGTAATTATCAGAAAATTTAATGAAAGCAGAAGTAGGCACCTCGTGTGAGTAACAGTTTACAGTGTATAACTAGAAGCACACAATAGTGGTAGTATAATAAATTAATAATAATAATAATACATTAATAATAATAACAACGTGCGGAGCAGTATATAAATCCAGGTTAGATAAGAATGCACTATGAACAACAAGAGGTTACAATAAAACACAAGAAGTAAAACACAATAATAACCCCAAAGGACAAGATACACAATACTAACCTATTATTATTATTATTATTATTATTATTATTATTATTATTATTATTATTATTATTATTATTATTATTATTATTATTATTATTAAAGTTAAGGTAAGGAAACACCTGGTGGCAAAGAAACCGGTGGTAAACCGGAAGTAGAAAACTGTCACCGAAAAATCGGCCTCCTCGTACTCTTGTCTGGTCAGCACAATTTCGCCTGGCCCGTATGCTTACACGTCGGAACTCTTGGTTGGTCTGAATGAAAGTTGGATGCTCTTGTTCTTGTGGTTCTGCACAACAGGAGAAACCGACTAGCAAAAAACAAATGGTTGGCCGGTTGAGATGTACGGATAGAGACGTTATGTGGCTGGCCGGTAGGGAACCGACCGTTGTTTCTGTACGGAGAGGAAAACGTACGGAGAGGAAACCGACCGTTGTGGATCTCAAATCTCGTATTAATAATCAGTTACGTAAAAGACAAAACAAGAAAGGATATAAATTAGAAGACTCATTGCCTACAATCTGCAGACTGAAATTAGCGGTTCAAATCGGAGACTAGGGTTTGAAGGATTTAGGAAATGGTATTATTATTATGGATTACAATAATAAAAAAGAGGGGGGTAGAATCGGAAGGAGATTTGGAACGGAAAAAAATAAATAAAAAAAGAATGGGAAGCAAATAGATAAAGTTGAGTTGTATACATAGTTTTGTTTACATGCACAATAAATACGTTTGTCTACTAATATACACCTGCGTATATCATAGTATATGTATACATAGTTTTCTTTACATGCACAATAATTAACTATAATATACACAGTTGTACAATAGTAATATTTGAACATGTAAATTTGTTTTAAACAATATTGAACATAAATTGTATACACCAATGTATACCTAGTTTATTTATTGTGCATGTAAAGAAAACTATGTATATGTATACTATGATATACACAGGTGTATATTAGTAGACAATAGTTCATTTATATATAAGTACAGTAGCCAATAGTTCATTGGTGTATATACATCCTTGTTTTGATTTTATTATACCAAATATACACTGTTGTCTATATATCGAGATATAATTTTAATAGTATATATTCAATAAATACGTTTGGGTATACCATAAACACGACATTCAATGACACTAATTTGCTGTTTCCAAATATACAGGAGTTTCTTATTAATTACGTAATAACAATGATATTGAACAAAAGACATTAATACCCCTTTATTAAAATAACAATTAATTAAAGTTTTACTTATTTACAATCATGCCATTGAAGATGGATGGCTCAGATTGGTTCCTATAGTTCCTACTTAAGGGTTGGTTCCTATTTGAACCCTACCTTATATATATATATATATATATATATAGGCATTGTGGTTTAAATTTTAAACATGATGTTTTATATTCTATTGGCATAGTACTATATAGAAAAACACAAAGCGGAACAATTTAAAACACTATTTGAAAAAAGTAGTCAGTGTGTTTTGAATTTCATGTCAAGAATAAATTTGATTGTGTTTTAAATTGTTATGTTTGGTGTTTTTCTATATAATAATATGCAAAAGGAATCCAAAACATCATAGCCAAAACTTAAAACACAATGAATACATAGACTTCTCACACTTTGTACGAAAAATGCACTTTGTACAGAAATGTATACCTATATAGGTTCCTGTACAAAGTGCATTTTTCGTACAAAGTGTGAGAAGTCTATGTATTCATTGTGTTTTAAGTTTTGGCTATGATGTTTTGGATTCCTTTTGCATTGTATTATATTGAAAAACACCAAACATAACAATTTAAAACACAATCAAATTTATTCTACACGGCTAATCATGCATCATGTGGTGGCGTTGATAGCTAAAAGATAAGGGGGTACATGCACCAATCAGGTTTGTCCCGATTGCTAAATGTTATGTGCCTTATGTCCAAGGCTTGATACAAAGCCACTATCGAGCCAGGGGTCTCACTGGAAGCAGCCTCTCTATTCCCACGGGTTAGAGGTAAGGCTGTCTACATCTTACCCTCCTCAGACCCTACCTTAGCTTTTGCTATTGGTGGGATTAACTGAGTATGATGATGATGATGATGACATGAAATTCAAAACACACTAACTACTTTCTTCGAATAGTGTTTTAGATTGCATGTCGAGAATACATTAATTAGTTTTTTAAATTATTACGCTTTGTGTTTTTTTATATAGTACTATGCCAAGAGAATATAAAACATCATGTTTAAAATTTAAAACACAATGCCTATATAGACTTCTCACTCTTTGTACGAAAAATGCACTTTGTACAGGAACTCCACCCTATATATATATATATACACACTTTTCATAATAGGAGAAGCGTGAGTGACGTCAGAAAGCTGATGTGTCAGCCGGAGAGACTGGCCACCAATGCGTGTATGATGCAAAAACCTGAAGTCATTAATCGCATTAAAATATTCAAAAAAAAGCGTGGGCCACGTGAAACCACCGCTGTTGCTCTCAACAGCGGTTCTCAATCCTTAGGTCTTCCAACCAACAGCAGACGTTATGCACATATCCTCTAAGCTGTTTAGGCCCTAAGTTTGAATTTTAAGGGGGAAAATTTAAATCCGCGTAGGGAAACGTGCCTCATCAGCTCCTTATATATAAGCACATAACCAATGCACCCATTTCTTATATCAGCTTTGAATTTTCCAAAAAAGATTTTCAAATTTCCATCTTAAAATTTAAAACAATGTCCACTTCAATGTACGATGAAGAAAGCCATTGTGATCTGTATCCAGCCAAAGACATGTGGTACACGAAGGCTCAAGTTATAAGAAAGTGGAAGAGAGCTTATCCATTGCGGAGTTTGATGTTGAAACAAGAAGAAGAGTGTGGTTGTACTTCTCAAACCGTTGGAACACAGAAGAAGCCTGTTGATGAACTCATTGTTTCAGGAATTCAAGAGGTTTCAATATTTTATACGTAACTTTTATATGTCTTCACTTTACTATATTTTTGTATTGTTTATAAGTGTATGTTTAATATACATTGTGTTTGCATCCGATGTCTTTTGTTGTGGTTGCCACCATAAAAAGTGTTGAAGAAAGCTATGGTTGGTTTTATGCTGCCTGCCGCAATTGTAACAAGAAAGTTTTAAGTAAATTTGAGTTTTTGCAAAATGCTGAAGAAGTGTGTGAAGCAATTCTCAAATTGCCTGGTACTGCGTTGGGTTGTGGAAAATGTGAGTGGGAATGTACTTCCATTACCACAAAGTATGTAAATCAGTAGATGTATACACTGTTTTTTTAACAGATTTTTCATTTCATTTCATTCAGGTTTTTTAGATAAAGTATGTTTTATTTGTTTTAGGTTCAAGTGGCAGATAAGGGTAAATCAGTAGATGTATACACTGTTTTTTTTTTCTTCAGATTTTTCATTTCATTTCATTCAGGTTTTTTATATAAAGTATGTTTATTTGTTTTAGGTTCAAGTTGCAGATAAGGGTACAAGATGAATCAGGCGGTGTATCATTTGTGATATTTGATAAAGATGTGATGATGATCATTGGAGCTGCTGCATAGTATATTAGGGAAAGGGTGTTGAAGCAAAGCAACACAAATAGTTTGCTGCTTGTGTTGCCTCCAGTTGTTGAAAACAAACTGACTTTCAATATTGATGTTTGTGATTACAGTCTTGTAAATGAGTACCATGTGTACACTGTCGTTAATATTAATTGTCATCGTATTATAATTCAAGAGTTGGTTGATGGACGTGAGAATGTACAGGGTACTTCTGGCGAGGTATTTATTCTAATTTGTTTTGTAATAAGCATTTATTTTTAGTAGACGTTTAAATATGTTATGCTTCTTTATATTTGAGCACTTTTTAGGTCATTCAGGAAGTTTGTCGAAAAGTGTCTGTTAAGCCTTCAGAATCTTCGCAACTTGGGTTTCAAGTTACTTCTAAGGTATTTATACCTTTGTGCAAGTATGTCTAGGTTGTTTCTACATCTTGTATTGTTATGTAACGTTTTATTAGCTGTTTCGTGTTTTGTTTGAAGGAACTTGTATGTGTTGATGCGTTTATTGATACTGCCATAAGTCCCAATGGAAAAAGAAGTCTTGAAGATTGTTGTAATGTAAATTTTGGTGATCAAACTTCTAGGGGCAAAAGATTGAAGAAGATGGCAGCTAGATTTGAAAGTTAAGAACTTATTATTAACGTATTCAGATGTTTGTTAAGTTTTTCGAGTTGTAAGTTTTTGTTAACATCTTTGAAGTTCAAAGATATGTATGTTAATTTTGTACACAATGCTTTAACAACTAGGCATGAATATATTTTAGTTAACAGTTGTTGTTTAACATCCGTTGTTGGCGTGGATGTTATGTTATTTTGTCATCCTCATCTGTTTTAACTTCTGTTATCCAATATCTGTTCAAACAATAATTTTGCAAAGTCTGTTTTAAAACTCTGGTGATATCATTGTTTAGTTGAAAATTGTAATTGATCACAGTTGTTGTGACACCCCAGGAAAATCCCACATCATCAGTGACCAGGAGCGATCCTTGGTTCATATGTAATCCAATGCCTCTTAAATCACCAACGCGTTTTGGGGCTTAATGTTAGTGGATGAGAGAAGAAATCCACAGTTAAGCGTGCTCAGGTGGGAGCAGTTTCAGGATGGTTGACCTCCTGGGAAGTTTCCATCGGGGCACCCAAAAACAAATCCGTGAGCTCTGGATGGGCAACCCATCGGGGAAAAGCGAACAATATTGGTGGTGAGAGGGGCGGGGTGTTACAGATGGTATCAGAGCTACTCATGTGCCGTTCGGGATGGTGGGTGCATACCTCATCAGGGACTATGAGACTCTAACAGGGGGTGAATGTGACACCCTAGGAAAATCCCACATCATCCGTGACCAGGAGAGATCCTTGGTTCATATGTAATCCAATGCCTCTTAAATCACCAACGCGTTTTGGGGCTTAATGTTAGTGGATGAGAGAAGAACTCCACAGTTAAGCGTGCTCAGGTGGGAGCAGTTTCAGGATGGGTGACCTCCTGGGAAGTTTCCATCGGGGCACCCAAAAACAAATCCATGAGCTCTGGATGGGCAACCCATCGGGGCAAAGCGGACAATATTGGTGGTGAGAGGGGCGGGGTGTTACAGTTGTTTGATAATATCAGTTGACAACTCATGAAATATTGTATAACTTGAAGTTAGAATAGGTTTCTATGCCAAAGTTATTATTAGGACATTGAACATAATGATAATATTCATCTTAATAATTTAAACAGATGGTTATTATAACTTAACTGAGTTATATGTAAATATTCAGTTTACATATTAAAATATTAGTTATAGTAAGTATATTTCATGTCATTTATTAAAAAAGTTTGTCATGGAAATATTATTATTTTTTTAAAACATAATAAGTCGTCAATAAAAACTATAATTACACGTTTTATAGTTGGTGATATTTTTGTAGAATTTTTAGTTTTATGAAATATATATTTAAAGCCATAGGAACAATAAAAGACTTCAAATCATTTGTAAGAACAATAGTTTCAATTCTTTAATTAATATAAAAAATAAAAATGTCTAAATTTATGGTATCTTTCCATCTAGATCCTTCGTTTGTACAGTGGTCATCAAAGACATTTAGGGCTGTGACCACTGTTTGTAATTATGAATTTTAAAAAACTGATCTAATTTAATTTTATTGTTGTTTTGTTAGATATTGATTACAAGTTAACTTTTGCAAAGTCTGTTTTAAAACTCAGGTGACATCATTCTTTAGTTGAAAATTGTAACTGATCACCTTTGTTTGTTAACATCCGTTTGACTACTCATGAAATATTCTATAACTTGAACATAGAATAGGTTTCCATACCAAATTTATTATTAGGACATTAAACATAATGATAATATTCATATTAATAATTTAAACTGATGGTTATAATAACTTAAGTGAGTTGTATGTAAGTATTCAGTTTACATATATTAAAATATTACTTATAGTGACTATATTTATGTCATTTCTTAAAAAAGTTTGTCATGGAAATATTATTTATTTAAATCATAATAAGTCATCAATAAAAACTATAATTTCACGCTTTATAGATGGTGATATTTTAGTAGAATTTTTATTGATATAAAGTATATATATTCATTTTTTAAATATATAAGAACAATAAAAGACTTCAAATCATATGTGAGAACAATAGTTTTAATTGTTTAATTAATATAAAATAATAATCTATAAATTTAAGGTATATTTCCATCTAGATCCTTCGTTTGTACAGTGCTCATCAAAGACTTTTAGGGATGTGCCGACTGTTTGTAATTATGAATTGAAAAGACTGATCTAATTTAAATTTATAGGTATTTTTTTAGATATTGATTACAATTTAAGTTTGAAAAATCTGTTTTTAAACTCTGTTTAAATCATCCTTTGGTTGAAAATTGTAATGTATCATAGTTGTTTGCAACATCCGTTGACAACTCATGAAATACTGTATAACTTGAACTTAGAGTAGATTTCTATACCAAATTTATTATTAGGGCATTCAACAAAATAATAATATTTATATTAATAATTTAAACAGATGGTTATAATAATATAACTGAGTTATATATAAATATTCAGTTTACATATATTAAAATATTAGTTACAGTCAGTATATTTCATGTCATTTCTTAAAAAAGTTTGTTATGGAATTATTATTTATTTAAAACATAATAAGTCGTCAATAAAAACTATAATTACACGTTTTATAGATGATGATATTTTTGTAGAATTTTTATTGAAATAAAATATATGTTCATTTTTAAAGATATAGGAACAATAAAATATTTCAAATTATTTGTAAGAACAATAGTTTTAATTGTTTTATTAATATAAAATAATAATATTATAATGATATGGTATCCTTCCATCTAGATCCTTCGTTGTGCAGTGGTCATCAAAGATATTTAGGGCCGTGACGACTGTTTAATTTGAAAAGACTGATCTAATTTAAATTTATAGTTGTTTTGTTATTTATTTCCATTACAACTTAACTTTTGCAAAGTTTGTTTTAAAACTCTGGTGACATCATTCTTTAGTTGAAAATTGTAATTGATCATAGTTGTTTGTTAACATCCGTTTAACTACTCATGAAATATTGTATAACTTGAACTTAGAATAGGTTTCCATACCAAACTTATTATTAGGACATTGAACATAATGATAATATTCATATTAATAATTTGAAGTTATGGTTATAATAACTTAAGTGAGTTATACGTAAATATTCAGTTTACGTATATTAAAATATTAGTTACAGTGAGTATAGTTGGTGATATTTTTCTAGAATTTTATTTTCATAAAATATATATTTAAAGTTATAGGAACAATAAAAGACTTCAAATCATTTGTAAGAACAATAGTTTTAATTCTTTAATTAATATAAAAATAATAATATTTAAATTTATGGTATCTTTCCATCTAGATTCTTCGTTTCTACAGTTGTCATCAAAGACATTTAGGGCTGTGACGACTGTTTGTAATTATGAATTTGAAAACACTGATCTAATTTCAATTTATAGTTATTTTTTTAGATATTGATTACAAGTTAAGTTTTGCAATGACTGTGTTAAAAGTCTGGTGACATCATTCTTTAGTTTAAAATTGTAGATGATCACAGTTGTTTGATAACATCCGTTGACAACTCATGAAATATTGTATAACTTGAAATTAGACTAGGTTTCTATACCAAAGTTATTATTAGGACATTGAACATAATGATAATATTCATATTAATAATTTAAATAGATAGTTATAAAACCGTAATTGATTTATATGTAAATATTCAGTTTACATATATAAAAATATTAGTTACAGTGAGTATATTTCATGTCATTTCTTAAAAAAAGTTTGTTATGGAAATATTATTTATTTAAAACATAATAAGTCGTCAATAAAAACTATAATTTCACGTTTTATAGATGGTGATATTTTAGTAGATTTTTTATTGATATAAAATATATGTTCATTTTTTAAATATATAGGAACAATAAAAGACTTCAAATCATATGCCAGAACAATAGTTTTAATTGTTTAATTAATATAAAATAATAATCTTTAAATTTAAGGTATATTTCCATCTAGATCCCTCCTTTCTACAGTGCTCATCAAAGACTTTCATGTCATTACTTACAGTGAGTATATTCATGTTATTTCTTAAAAAGGCTTGTCATGGAAATATTATTTATTTTAAACATAATAAGTCGTCAATAAAAACTATAATCAGTAAATTTGTATACATTTGTTGTGAAGTCATTAAATTTTAATCTATGATAGTTGTTTGAAAACATTTGTTGTGAAGTTATTAAATTTTGTATATGTACAGTGGTATTATTAACTTTTCTTCAGTTTTAATATACGTTGAAGTTTAGTTACAATCAGTGAATTTCACGTAATTTGTTAAACAAGTTTGTCATTGAAATACTATTAATTAATTTAAAACATAATAAGTTATCAATAAAAAGTATAATTACATGTTTTAGATATAGTGATATTCTTTTAGAATGTTTTTGGTTTTAAATACATGTTCGTATTCTAAACTTATATGGAATAATAAAATATATTTTTATGAAAAATAGTTTTAAGTGTGTAGTTAATATTAAATTTATAATGTGTAAAGTTATGTTTTATTTTTTAGTAGTTTAATAATATTAAAAAGAAGTACATTTTGCATTAATTATGGCCGTATCTTTTGTAAATTTTGATAAATTATTTGATCTATTCATTTTTCAAAGTCTTCGTCCATTTATGTTTCACAAATTGTATAGACTTTTTAGATACTATAAACACTTTGAAATTAATTAAATAATCATTATAAGAAAACATTTCGTTTAACACGTTAACCCAAGTATAATAAATAATCTACGGTATGATCTTTCATCTTCACGCGTTGTCAGACTATAAAATACTAAAGACATTCAAAGTTTATCATAAACGATTTTAATTTATATTAACATTTACATTTTAGTGTTCACCAATTGTATCAATGGCAACCCCAAGTGATAACCGTGAAGATAAAATGAAGGAATTTGCTCTTAATTAAATTACACGACAATACTATTAAGATTTGAAGACTACAAGTGCGACAACAGTCAACGTAACAGGTCAACGTCCGTACATGTTTCAGTTATTACGTCATTATATGTGCATATTTAGACAATTTGCAAACACTATACCCCCCAGGCTAGTAGAGCATGAGTTAATCAGAAAACTCGACACAGTACACTCGTTTAGTCATACAACACCCGAACATGCCATCAAACAAGCATTACAAGAGGTTGTTGCCCTCTAACACATGATAATGCACCTCTAACACACGTTTGTGAATACAAAGATCATCATGGGATAACATCTAACAAAACCCATGACACACATGAAACAAAATACATGTTAATGTCGTCATCAAGAGGCATGGAACATAACTAACTCTTACCCTTGTGAAACCGGGTTATATTCCTATATCCAAGGCGTACTAGGGACTATTTAATGGACACAATGAACAAACACAACACTATTAACATGAATATGCCGATTAAATTAACATAACATGTTAAGTATTGGATCATAGCCAAGCTAATTGTCTTAGAACTACACAAATCATAATCACATGTATATATATACATACGCAAGGCATATATATATATATATGCATACCCACATGTATAATTAATAACATGAGAATTACCTCTTACACACCTTTAGACATAAAGACAAAGATAGCCACCTTCCCACATAAAGTCAACTACCCATATATGTGCAAGAAGCTCTATGAATCGGCCTAGAGGAAACAAAGCCATAGGGATAATCACACTTGCTTATACATGATTGGTAGTAGCTAAAGACACACTAATCCATCACATGCTTGCTAATGAAGACAAAACACTCTCTTATACCAAAATAGGACCTCTACTTAGACTTCCACTCTTCCTTTTGACTTCTCCTTACTAGAATACACCTCTACATAATAGGCCAAACATATCTAGCACACACTAGGATCCTTGGAACTATCAATCACTAGCAAGAATGTTCTAGGATAAGTCACCATCAAGTCCACACACCCATGACTAGATCACGGCACCTAAGCAAGGAAACAAGATGGTGATTGATCATTGAGATCACAATCCTACATGCTAGTAATCGGATAGAGTGATGAGGAAGCATAGCACTTGCACACAAATGGATATAAGCCAAAAACTAACTTACTAACTACCAATGTCAACTTTACCTCTTTCATGATTAGTCTTTCCATCAATTAACATTGCAAGAATCCATGATACTTCCCTTGAAGCATGCTTCGGCAGAAGAGAAAGAGGCTACCATAAATGCTTTGTCATCTTCCCACTTGGACTCCTATATAAAGGCCTCATTATCCCTCAACATAACTCACACCTCCACACATCTTTCTTGACACTCTCAACTAGCCGAACACCCTCTAAGAACACCAAGAACCATCAAGTGCAATCTTAAGAGGAGACTAGGAGACCCGAAGGCTCTAACCATCGGCCATCCTCACCTTGCTCCACTAGGTAAGTAATCTAAGCTCTATAAGTCTTCTATAATCGACTTAACATGTTCACCCGACCCCTTAACTCGTGATCACAAACAATCGGTCCTATTACCAAACACAAGTCACATACATTGTTTTACTTAAGGGTAACTCACTAAACTAACCACCACATTGTAATGATAACACATTTATTTAACTAACTATAGATCCTTGCACTACTAGGTTAGATTGTGGAATGTTGTTAAGTCCAAACTAAGCATGATCACTCACAAGTAATTGGCTTAGGTTAACAAAACTCAAAAAATCGTGTTCAAAAGATTAAGGCTTTTCATGGATCACTATATAATCGGGTTAATCACAAGAGTTGCTAGAATACCTTAAAAACTCTAAGCACTATCTTAACTAACTTAGATCAATCACTTTTAATACAAGTAGCCATCGAATTTGAAGCATATAAAGGGTATTTTTTTGGCCATAGCTAATAAACATGCGTTAACAAGAGCCGAAACATGTGTTACCTTACCAATGGCTTTAAAAGAGGAAATAAACATGTGTTAAGTAATGTTTTTCACAAAAACCAACCACACATGGTGATTTGGTGCTAACATACGGCCCAGACAACATGTGGGGCCCATTATTGTTCACCACGAATACTACATTTTGAAACACCAACGTCTAGGAACTATATGTTTTATAGAACACTAAGGAGTGTCACGTACAATAAAACACACTAAACACAATGGCCCACAACTGTCGGCTGAACAATTTGTATGATAAACAACTTCCGGGTGACTTACCATGTCCATAATGATCTTAGGGTATCATTTGTCAGGACGGTGATCATCAACTAGCTCACTAGACCACATACAACTCAAACAGGTGAGTTTTCTATGGCCCTATTTTACTATTTTACATTTTTGGGGAAATACATGCATCAATTTCAAGTGTGTGTGTACATTCTATCATGACTACCATGTGGAACATGAGACATTTTGGTTCATGAGCTCACTAGTCCTCGTACAACGTTTACTGTAACCACTAGCTAAACATATAGCCATGGAACACTTTAATAGATCTATTGGGTTGACACCCCCACTCTTGGTTAGTCGCTCTAACAGGCCACATGCAAAAGAGTGTTAGTATTCTACTATACATACATTGTCTTTAATGTCCAATGCACGAGGCACCACAGTTAAGAGGTTTGGTTACAGGACTCATGGTTCTCACAGTGATCATTTGCTTAGCTAGCTTATGATTGGTCAAACACGAAAGACACGTTCATTTTACAGAACAATCAAAACCCATAGACTCACCAACATTATTGTTGACAAAACTCTATATGCATGTGTTTCAGGTAACTAATGGAGGGCCACTGAGGATTGAGGGAAGGGTTCGAGCATGCACCCCGTGGTATCACTTTGATGGTTGTTGTCGGTTACAAGATGTTATGTTTTCAGTTTCCATAAAACAATGTCTCTTATGATAACACTATGGATTGGTTTTCAATAAATTCATGACAATTACCATCACTTATGGTGGTACTATTTCAATAAATGTGTATTGCTTGAACCTTGTGCTTGAAAACCTTTCGGTTGTTGCATTTTGGGTGTGACAGATTGGTATCAGAGCACGAGGTTATAGCGAATTAAGATTCTTTTGAGTCAACTATAACTTAAAGCATTTTTCGAAACGTTTTCACAAAGTGCCATGAAGTCTCGCCTTGCACCCCTCAAACCTCAAGCCGCTCCACGAAGACATACGGGTACAAAGGTTTATTTATTTATGCATATGATTATTTACATATATTTGCATGTTGTGACAAGAAACATGGCTATCACCATAGATCTCATCTCTCCCTCTGGCTCTAAGCCAGACTATCTGGTGGACGATCCTCAGGAGGACAAGTTACCATTCACACAGCCTGCTCTAGTTCCCGAGTCTCCACACCATGGATGTGGATGGATTTCCGATACCGAGATGGATATTAACCCTCCTCCGGTCAATGGACGTACTTCGGATGATGACACCGACAATGACACTCCACCTCTAGCAGCCCCCGATACTCATCCCCCGATTGTCCCTTCTGCTACACCCCCACCGGCCAGCCTAAACCCCTTTTTCCGTTTGGATACTTCGGGACGTACCAAGTGTACGCCCTGAAAGAGGGCTCGACCTGCACTAGTTATAGATATACCTACTACGATCCCGATCTTCCCTACTGATCCTGTCCCTATTTCTGAGCCCGTCCAGCCGGCCATTCCCGAGCCTGTACCCTTAGCCGTCAAGGTAGATGAGCCATCGAAGAGGCTCAAGAGACGCTCACAGGCCCGCAAGAGGCCTTACCTACCTAGCCTCACCAGTGACCTTGCGTATCGAGACGAGGAGGATGACCTCGAGACCATGAGCTTGAGAGGCTCATCGGGGAGACCCCTTCGCTCCGAGTGCAGTGTTATCATATCTCACGACGTCCAGCTGGTGGCTTTGGAGGGCCGAGTTTGAGAGCTTGAGGGTCGATTAGCAAAGGTTGAGCAGGGGAGGCTAGCTGTCGTAGTGGAGCGATCGGATGGGAGACATGTGGAGATATCAGAGCGTAGGATGGCAGAGACAGACCGACGCATAAGGAAGGCTATCATCTCTCTTGTTGCTGCTTTCCCACCCCCTTCTTAGATTATGTTTTCATGATGATTATGCATATGTTGACTTATGATGTTTTGTGACTATGGATGCTATGACTTAAAAACTAATTGCAGTTCAACCGCCTGTTTTGTATCAAAACTTAACTACTTTTGAGAACTATGTAATGATGTGATGACATGATGCTAGTGTATGGTTTGATTTGTATGATTATGTTGACTATGGTGTGTTTATATATTTATGTACATTACACACGCTTGTTGTGTTCTATCTTTTAGTTATGCAAACACGACAATCCACACGGACGATCGAAGGCGAGCCACTACCATCCACACCCGCCGAGTTTGCCAGAGTAATTGCTGAGGCAATTGCTTGACACGATGCAGCTCGGGCCGACTCAAGCGGGGGATCTGGAGGTGCCGGTCGCCGCCGAAGCGAAACAGACCACGAGGCTGAGAACTCTAGTCACGGTTGTTCATACAAAACCTTTATAGCATGTAAACCATGGAACTTCTGTAGTAATGAAGGTGCTGTAGGAATTGTCCGGTGGATAGAGAAAATCGAATCAGTCCTCGACATCAGCGGTTGCTCCGAGGACCAAAAGCTAAAGTACTCCACCTGTACCTTTCAGGATGAAGCCCTTACATGGTGGAATCTGCAAGTACTAACCCTGGGCAGAGAAACGGCTTACAGTCTTGCGTGGGCCGATCTCAAAACAATGCTCATGGACAAGTACTGCCCTTGAAGTGAACTGCAGAAGCTGGAAATCGAATTCTGGAACCTTGCTATGGTGGATGCGAATGTGACTGCCTATACAACTCATTTTCACAAGCTCTCTCGACTAGTCCCACACATGGTCACACCTAAGTACAAGAGAGTCAAACGGTATATCTAGGGTCTGCCACAAAAGATCCGCAGTATGGTCACTGCATCGGCACCCTCCACCATCCAGGCTGCGGTTACCCTAGCTCAAAGTCTGACCAACGACGCGGTTCGCATGGGTTCATTGAACCAGAAGGTTACGGTTACCAGTGAAAGTTCCGGGAACAGGCGCAAACGATCCAACAACCGGAAGAGCAAGCACTCCTCTCACCGACCACAAGATGCCGTGAAAGGTTTTGCTGCCACCGCCGCTGAGGAGCCCAAACGCAAATACAGCGGGCCCTATCCTCACTGCAGCAAATGCAATTACCATCATGTTGGTACCCGTGACAGCATCTTGTGCCAGAATTGTAACCGTCATGGTCATTCCACCTCTAACTGCAGGGCCAAAGCCACGAACACTCCTCCTGCTAGAAACGAGTGTTTCGAATGTGGTGCGAGTGGACATTTCCGGAAGGACTGTCCCAAGGCCAAGCATCAAGCCCATGGCAGAGCGTTCGTGTTAGGAGCCAATGAAGCACGAGATGACCCTAATGTAGTTACGGGTACGTTTCTCCTTAACAATCATTTTGCATCAGTACTTTTCGACTCAGGCGCAGATTTTAGCTTTGTGTCCACTAACTTTAATAAATCCCTTAGATTAAAGCCTAGTAAGTTGGAAACATGATTTACCATAGAACTAGCTAACGGTAAGTTAATCTCGTCTGAGGAAGTTGTTAAGGATTGTATTCTGGTACTCGACGACCATGAATTCCATATCGACTTACTGCCTATCCAACTGGGTAGTTTCGATATCGTCATTGGCATGGATTGGTTGTCCAAACATCGTGTAGAGATCGTCTGTCACGAGAAGTTGGTACGAATCCCCTTGTCAAATGGAGAAACCTTAATGATTCGAGGATGTAAGGGTTCACCCACTCTTTGCATCATCTCCTGCATTAAAGCACAAAAATGTTTAAAGAAAGGTTGTGTCGCGTTCCTGGAACATGTCGTTGAACAGAAAGCTAAAAGATCGGATGTTAGTGGACATTCCAGTGGTGCGAGATTTTCCCAAAGTCTTTCCAGAAGACTTGCCAGGACTTCCACCACCACGACAAGTCGAGTTTCGCATCGATCTTGTCCCGGGAGTTGCCCCAGTAGCCCGCACTCCGTATCGACTAGCACCATCTGAGATGCAGGAACTGTCTAATCAACTTCAGGAGTTGCTGGACAAAGGTTTTATTCGCCCGTGTTTCTCTCCGTGGGGAGCACCTATCCTGTTCGTGAAGAAGAAAGACGGGAGTTTCCGTATGTGCATCGACTACCGAGATTTGAACAAACTGACGATTAAGAACAAGTATCCGTTGCCAAGAATTGATGATCTGTTCGACCAGTTACAGGGCTCCAGCTACTACTCGAAGATCGATCTGCGGTTGGGGTATCATCAGCTACGAATCCAGGAAGATGACATCCCGAAGACTGCATAAGGAACTCGTTACGGGCTGACATAACTAACTCTTACCCTTGTGAAACCGGATGATATTCCTATATTCAAGAAGTACTAGGGACTATTTAATCGACACAATGAACAAACACAACACTATTAACATGAATAGGCCGATTAAATTAACATAACATGTTAAGTATTGGTTCATAGCCAAGCTAATTGTCTTAGAACTACACAAAACATAATCACATGTATATATATACACACGCCTGACATATATATATATATATATATATATATGCATACCCACGTGTATAATTAATAACATGAGAATTACCTCTTACACACCTTTAGACATAAAGATAAGGATAGCCAACTTCCCACATAAAGTCAACTACCCATATATGTGTAAGAAGCTATATGAATCGGCGTATAGGAAACAAAGCCATAGGGATAATCACACTTGCTTATACATGATTGGTAGTAGCTAATGACAAACACTAATCCATCACATGCTTTCTAATGAAGACTAAACACTCTCTTATACCAAAGTAGGACCTCTACTTAGACTTCCACTCTTCCTTTTGACTTCTCCTTACCCGAATGCACCTCTACATAATCAGCTAAACATATCTAGCACACACTAGGATCCTTGGAACTATCAATCAGTAGCAAGAATGTTCTAGGATAAGTCACCATAAAGTCCACACACCCATGACTAGATCACGGCTCCCAACCAAGGAAACAAGATGGTGATTGATCATTGAGATCACAATCCTACATGCTAGTAATCAGCTAGAGTGATGAGGAAGCATAGAACTTGCACACAAATGGATATAAGCCAAAAACTAACTTACTAACTACCAATGTCAACTTTACCTCTTTCATGATTAGTCTTTCCATCAATTGACATTGCAAGAATCCATGATACTTCCCTTGAAGCATGCTTCGGCCGAAGAGAAAGAGGCTACCACAAATGCTATGTCATCTTCCCACTTGGACTCCTATATAAAGGCCTCATTATCCCTCAACATAACTCACACTTCCACACTTCTTTCTTGACACTCTCAACTAGCTCAACACCCTCTAAGAACACCAAGAACCATCAAGTGCAAGCTTAGGAGGAGACTAGGAGACCCGAAGGCTCTAACCATCAGCCATCCTCACCTTGCTCCACTAGGTAAGTATTCTAAGATCTATAAGTCTTCTATAATCGGCTTAACATGTTCACTCAACCCCTTAACCCGTGATCACAAACAATCGGTCCTATTACCAAACACAAGTCACATACATTGTTTTACTTAAGGGTAACTCACTAAACTAACCACCACAATGTAATGATAACACATCTATTTAACCAACTATCGACCCTTGCACTACTAGGGTAGATTGTGTAATGTTGTTAAGTCCAAACTAAGCATGATCACTCACAAGAAATCGGCTTAGGTTAACAAAACTCAACAATTCGTGTTCAAAAGATTAAGGCTTTTCATGGATCACTATATAATCGGGTTAATCACAAGAGTTGCTATAATACCTTAAAAACTCTAAGCACTATCTTAACCAACTTAGATCAATCACTTTTAATACAAGTGGCCATCGAATTTGAAGCATATAAAGGGTATTTTTTCGGTCATAGCTAATAAACATGTGTTAACAAGAGCCGAAACATGTGTTACCTTACCAATGGCTTTAAAAGAGGAAATAAACATGTGTTAAGTAATGTTTTTCTCAAAAACCAACGACACATGGTGATTTGGTGCTAACATACGACCCAAACATCATGTGGGGCCCATTATAGTTCACCATGGATACTACATTTCGAAACACCAAAGTCTAGGAACTATATGTTTTATAGAACACTAACGAGTGTCACGTATAATAAAACACACTAAACACAATGGCCCACAAGTGTCGGGTGAACAATTTGTATTATAAACAACTTCCGGGTGACTTACCATGTCCATAATGATCTTAGGGTATCATTTGTCAGGACGATGATCATCTACTAGCTCACTAGACCACATACAACTCAAACAGGTGAGTTTTCTATGGCCCCATTTTACTATTTTACATTTTGGGGGAAATACATGCATCAATCCTTGTGTCAATTTCAAGTGTGTGTACATTCTATCATGATTACCATGTGGAACATGAGACATTTTGGTTCATGAGCTCACTAGTCCTCGTACAACGTTTACTGTAACCATTAGCTAAACAAATAGCCATGGAACACTTTAATAGATCTATTGGGTTGACACCTTCGCTCTTGGTTAGTCGCTCTAACCGGCCACATGCAAAAGAGTGTTAGTATTCTACTATACACACATTGTCTTTAATGTACAATGCACGAGGCACCACAGTTAAGAGGTTCAGTTACGGGACTCATGGTTCTCACATTGATCATTTGCTTAGCTAGCTTATGATTGGTCAAACACGAATGACACGTTCATTTTACAGTACAATCAAAACCCATAGACTCACCAACATTATTGTTGACAAAACTCTTTATGCATGTGTTTCAGGTAACTAATGGAGGGCCACCGAGGATTGAGGGAAGGGTTCGAGCATGCACCCCATGGTATCACTTTGATGGTTGTTATCGGTTACAAGATGTTATGTTTTCAGTTTCCATAAAACAATGTCTCTTATGATCACACTATGGTTTGGTTTTCAATAAATTCATGACAATTACCATCACTTATGGTGGTACTATTTCAATAAATGTGTATTGCTTGAACATTGTGCTTGAAAACCTTTTCGGTCGTTGCATTCCCGTGTTTTCGTCTTGGCGGGGTGTGACAACAAGAGACTTGACGATTTGTTTTGACCGTTTGCACTTGGGCACATTTGAGCGAGACGATGTTCAACGGATTTTGAAGTCAATATCTTCGACTGCTGTTCATGATTTGTCGGTGTTTTGCAATTCAGAGTTCGATATTAAGGATGTAGAACTTTTGGCAAGATTCAAAGATCTACACGCACAGCTTGAAACTTCAATGGAATTGAAGCTTAAGTTTATTAATTCCTTTAACTAGCTATGTATATATTAAAATTGATTATGGTTGTTTTGTTTAACGTTGATTATATATGGTTTTTTATATATTGCTACATATTATCTACAACTTTTTAATCCGTGTTATTAACTGTTATCGTGGAAGGAACAACAGTTAACAGTGGGTCTGCTACATTATGTATATAATAAAATAATAATTATTATAAAAGATATCAACAGACGTTGCTAAACAGCGGTTCTTCGCAGCAGACGTTGCTAAACCGTTTGCTAAACATGTGTTTTAAAAAATGTGCTTAATTTATGTAATGAACAGAGTTGCGAAAGGAACAGACGTTGAATTACAAACAATCTATTGCCTCGGTATTATTAACTGATGTTGTGAAAGCAACAGACGTTAGGAGATACAGTTTTTCTTTTAACAATAGATTGAGTGTTTTAGAGGTTTGGTCTGTTGATGTGTCAATATAAACAGAGGTTGCGAAACAGACGTTTTGTCTGTTGACGCGTCGATGGTTACCGTACAGTGGATGAGGCTTGGCTGACTCCTCCCGTGTGTTTCCACAGGGGATCTTGCCTAGTATTATCTTATAAAGGAGGATTGATGGCCAACATAGTAATTTTTACCTTCGTACAACTTAAGAAGCAACATGTACAACATAATTAAGCAAAAAATTTAAGGGTATTGTGGGAATGTTAGTGACAACTAAAACACTTATAAGGGTAGTTTATACATTTATATACATATATAGTTGATGGTTGTCAACTGAAGTGTTAATTATTACATTTTCAATATTTTTTTTTTATGTTTAAAATAAAAAGTAAGTTGATTATAAACATATACATCTGTAGTTTACATATCATGGTGGCATCGTAGTTGGTGATCTATGATGATGTCCAATCAGAATCCTCGAAGAAATGAGGTAATGCCATCTGAAGCATACCTAATTGTCTAACCATTGTATTATTCCTTCAACTATATTCATTGTAACATCATAACACATCTGACATTTCATATTTAAAATGTTTTTCTATTGGAATTACAAATAATCACATTTGTAAATCCGTAAGATAGTTTAAATGTTAGATATTAGGTATGTGTTATGATGTTACATATTAGGTATGTGTTATGGTACCACATCATCGGGGTGTAGGGGGCAAACACCATTACCACGGGGCTTGATGGGCATCGCGAGCATGAGTGAGTTAGCAGCGTTTTTAGTTATTAATTAGCATACCAATCAATTATTTCTAGTCATCTCAACCTAATACCTAATTTCCCACAAATAAAGCCTCACAACACCCCGTTAATGGCACAACTTTGTCCCCTAATGAGCCCCTTATAACACATGTTATAGTTTAAAAAGCGAATAATTGAGTGTATTACATCTTACATAATCTCTTCTTATTATGTTTGATGTTAATGTATTTTTTTAATAATTATAGCCATTTAAGAAAAAAGAGTAAGTGGATATACAGTTTAGTAAAATTATTATAAAAAAATATTATTTAATTAACTCAAAGTTTTAGGTGATCCAATAAATAAAGTAGGTTCAAAGAGTTACCTATACGAAAAACTGCATTTTCAGACGTTCAAATAAGTAAGAACAAAAATAATTGAGCTAATTAACATTATAAAACGCACAGCCATATATATATATATATAAATAAATTTGAGTTCCCATATTTTTTGTCGTTTTATTAATGTGTCAGTTGTAAAATATAACTAGAAAAAGCCACATTATGGACACAATCATGAAGAAAAAAATTAAAATACATTTAAAAGTCACTAACCAAAACTTTAATATTTATTGACTCATTGGCGATAAAATATATTGAAGTCGTCTATTCTAACTAACCGGTTTAGATTAATATTACAAATAAGCATGTTGGGTTTGAAGTAAAATAATAGCCGTTAAATAAAAAGAAGTAAAATAATAAAATAGTAGTAATAACGCGTGATATGAAGCACCGCCCCACGTCATCAACCAACGCAAGATGGTACAGCAACGGCGTTGCTTCTATCGTGTGGGCCGACTCCTCTTTCACCCTGAATTTTAAATAACTTTAAAATTAATAAAAAATGGTTGTTTCTTTTAAACAATAATAAATAAAAAATAAATCACATTTTCATTATAAATACCATCAATTTAAACATTTCTTCACTATTCTACACCTTTTCCACCCTAATTCATACAAAGAACATTATTTTACTTAAAATAAAAAAAAAAAAAGTTTTATGAATTCTCAAAGATCAATAGTTGGTGCAATCAAGAAATCCGCTAAAGGAGTGACAGATCTGATGTTGTAAATAATCTTTACCGAAAGCCTGAAATAGCTGTTATGGTTAGTGTTGGGATTTTTAGATTTCTTTTTTACATGTATTTTATTTTATTTAAACTTTTGTATTTTTTTAATTTAAATTTCCATAATTTTTTTGGTTTTTATTAATGAAACTTTAAATTTATCTTAATGAATTTTGGGTTAATCACTAAAGTCATCCCTCTGGTTTGCGTCAAAATGCTTAAGGCTAGATGGTGCTGGCCTCCATTTTGCCATTTCAACGCTACGTCAAAAGGGGTTTTATTCCCCTCTTTCAATAACTATCAGTAAATAGAATAAAACCCCTTAATCATTACCAAATAATTTCATTATTCTTTGTTTTGTATTTAAATTTAACATAAAATACATAAAACAAATAAAAGTACATAAAATAAAAAAAAATGTTACATAACATAAACAGAAAAACATAACAAAATATAAGTAATATTAAAATATTAAAAACCACGCAAAAATAGTAAAGACCTGATTATTGTTGTTCAAAGCAGTGTCTCATAATTCTCCAAACCGTAATGTTCAGATAGTTTTCGTTGCGCACGATACGGTGTAGTACTTGGAATAGATCGGTGACAATGTTGATCCGATCTATCAAGGTGCATAATCCCTTAATAGTTAATGCAACTAACGAATCTAAGAAATCAAGAACACAAAGGATACTGTTAAATTGCTTGTATATTGATAAACTTTAAATTGAATATTATCAATTACAAGCTATAACTGACCAACCAACCCCAGCCTACACCCCATGCATGTATTTATACTAACATACATTCATGGGACTCAAGACAGACAACAAGATACTTGTTTAGCGAAGATGCTCTCATATTCGCTAATCATCTAAGATCGTTTATAAGGCTATGTTCGCTAAGGTCCCATAATTGCTTTTATAACTTCAAACGATTATGTAATACAAAAGACTTATCATATTATCAAGCACAAAATAAACTATCTAGACTAGCATTTGTCACACCCGGAAATGCATCAACAAACTCTCCCTTGACGAATGCTCTCTAGATGTCCAACAACTTCAACCTTCTTCAATCATCCAAATCATGCCAACGACCACCGACATGCAGCTTCTTCTCAACACATAGATCCACCGCACTTTGATAATGGTACTCATGATATCTCCAATCATCTCTGTAATAAATCTGCTACTTGTATAATTTCTTTAAGTCAGCTCTGAATAAGTTCACGAGATGCATCGGATCATAGACTCTTAGAGGACACTTCTCATCCTGGTCTTCCATTACCGCTTCAGCTGTGTCACTCTCCACATACCACCACTTTAGATTACCTAACACATTCTAAGACATCTTCTTCAGTGGAACTTTCTTTAAACAATTAACGAGTTTGTAATACATCTTGACTTAAGGCTTGTTGGTTCTTGGATCAATCCTAGTTTAATCAAACACCTACTTCCTTTTCAACAGTTTGAACATCTCAAACTTGAATTCCCGAACTTCTTTCCTCAAGAACCTCTCCCAAGCATCAACTCTACCATCATTTCCTGGATTTATCAACTCTCTCGTCACGAGATCTCTCAACTTCAACAATGGTAAAGAATGAAAAGCTTTGTACTTCTGTGGTAAGTGTTGAACACCTCTATATCGTTTGATCACAAAGAGCTTCAACTTTGGATAAAAAAAACCAGCTAATAATTCCACTAGTAAACTGTCTAGAGTTACTAGCATCATAATCAGCCTTGTACTTGAGAGGATTCAGTAGCTTCTTGTTGTGAAGGATCGGATTTGAGAAATCAACAATATAATCACACAAGTATAAGCAATCTAGTTGTGGAAACCCTATATCACATGAAAAGTGATAATAATCATATCAGAACACGTTAATTTCCATTTTCAAGACGTTTTTCATTAATAATCAACTGATATAGCTTACAAAGTTTAGATTACAATGAAAAACCTAGCTTTAGAACATTCTAGACTCTCTCTGGAAAACACACACACGAATGACCAAAAGTTCTAACATCTAAACACATCAAATATATATATAGACGTCTTCATTCGACCTTTGCATAGGTCGAATGGACTCCTTCGACCTTTACCAAGCTCAAATCAACATACTGATAAACAACCTGATCAGCATCAAACTCATTCGACCAATTTGATATTTATTCGACCTCACGCTATGGTCGAATGAACTTATTCAAATCTTTATTTCTTCTAAACTTTCGCAATCTTGTTCAATCCAAAAGCGATAGCTACTCATATACATCTACAAACTCTCCCTTGGCTATTCGATAATAGCCAACTCAATCATCACAGAGATAGCCACTCTTTCAACTGCCATCTAGACAAGTGAAACGGTCCTTGTTGTCTCTGTGGCTATCTTTGTGGCATCGTCATTTTGCTGTCGAAGTTTACTACTGGATAGGAATTTTCAGGGACTTCCACGAAATGAAAACGGGCGGCATCTCCGTATGCTCCACTTTTGTTGACCTGGTTTATATCCCAGAGTATTCCTATGGCCGATCTGCCACCCAACCTACTTTAACAACCTAAAGGCGTCCCGCTTGGAGAATGACCCCTTATGGCATGGCTTATTCACTTATTCTCGTAGTTCAGATAAGATTCGGACCACCACTTCTCTGAAAACATGGTTCTTGCCCCCTATCTCCCCCCCCCCCTTTGAGCTCGTCCATTCGTTGGGTGATCCCTTGCTCTCATGTTTGAGTGTTCGCTCGTCGTTTAGGCCGGTGAGTGAGATTTCTGCTTATTACAGTCACCTCCGGGCTTCTTCGAACCTAGATAGTACTAGGACCCTTGTGCCCTGGCCCTTGATCAGATAAAGTTGCCCGCCCTATGACCCACAACTCAAAATGAGCCTTGCGACGAGACGCGGACATCCCCATGCTACGGTTCCCTCCGGTCCGTTCCCGGGTTGGGTTAGGAGAACATCCGAGCAATTTCCTTCGCGGATCCAAACGCGCTCACAAGGCGCACAATAAGAATAAGACCAATAGAGACTTCATAAGGGACCATTTGTGCTGCAGATCGTAATGCTCCTAGAAAGGCATATTTCGAATATAGAGGAGTGAAAGTTCCCAACAATCAATGACTTTTTAATTTCCTTATATGAACCGTACGAGCACGTCCTTTGTCACCCCCCACCGCGCTTACGGCTATATACCCCAACCCAACTTGCTCTGGCCCCGGGTCCTTCCTTTCTATTCCTCTGTAAGCGGACCGTGGGAGCATGGGGTATCTGCTTTTGACTGATAGAAATCATCTCTCTTTTGTCCCTCCTGACCGAACCCACAAAAAAGATAAATAGATCAAGTGTTTCTTGCCGGGAGAGTTGCGTCGGAGACATCTTTATCTGAAGAGGAGGCTTCCTCGTCCGGCTCCTCATAAATGATGTTAGGATGGGCTGGCACATCCTCGGAATCCTAAAAAAAGAGAGGGAACATAATCACGATCATTCACATCCCTTTCAGTAGGCAGGAAAGGCGCAAAAGCTACCGTTTCTAGAATGCAAGCAAGCTAGCGACTTTCCTAGTAGCGAAGGAAAGGGGCATTCGGGAAGTGACTAGTCGCTTCTGGCGAAGCTTCTAGAAGGCCGATCACTACATAGAGAGATCCATATACCAGTAATGAGCGAGAGCAAAGCCTAGAGAGGCGGAAGCAGTAGCTTCTAGGACGAGGCCGAGCCACTAGTGGAGTGGCCAAGGAGGCTTACTATACCGATACTGGATTAGTAACTGGTGAAATCCCTAAATAAAATTTCAGTGAAGTATTGAAGCTATCAGTGTGATTGATCAGACAAGTACCAAGGCTTTCGGCATACTTCTTTCATTTCCGAATTTGCTTGCGACAAGTCCTAGCATTAGTATGTGTTCGTTGACCGCGTAAGGGTGATCCATCTTGATGACGAATTCCACGATAACAAGAAATAGAAATTAATCGTTCGATGTCTACTTGTTCTCCCCTCTTCAATTCCCAATGAAAAACATGATCTTGACCTATCATTTGTTCAATTTGGTCGATCTGATACTTAGTTAATTCTTTTATCTTTATGTTCCCACTGATACCTAATCGATAACGAACCAGAATGACTTTTTTAGGCCCAATTCCATCTATTTTTGTTGAGGCAATTCTTACTTGTTCATCGGCAACTGATCTAGCTCCTAAAATATATAACATTCTTGATCCTTCCTTTTACTAGTCTTCTCGGCTGGAATCAAAAAAGATTCTCCGCTCTGCTCCTACTCCTTCTTCTCCTTTAGGATAGGGTCGTCGTTGGTCCTTTTTTGCACTAAAAAACTAGTCAGAGCAACTAACTGTCTACGTACGAAATTTACGGAACAGGGATAAGAAAGCAGGCGGGATAAAAGAAAAGCGAGGTATAGTGAGAAAGCGAGGTATAGTGAGAAAGCTTACCCCTGTCTTTAGACGATAAAGCCTTCTTTTACATCCCATCCCCTAGACAAATCAATAGAAAATGCTACAAGGCATTGTTGTTCTTTTGACGATGAACCACTCCGGTACAACAAGCTAAAGTGACCTCTACGCTTCACTCCCGGTGCGTAGGGCCGATCCCCGTGTGCTAGAGGGAGGAGCAGAAAGTTTTTGTTAAGCATATAGTTGGTTCTTGTCTTGTTTAGGCATTTGGTGCCCTCTCTGTCGGCCTGCTTAGCGGCAAAGCTACCTTCTTTGGGGTCAGTGAGGAGGACAGGACAATCCTCCACTCCAGCGGTTTCTTTCTTTCCAACCGGATTCTACCCGGCCTGGTCCTATTTCATATTTCAAACAAAAGAAGCAAAGAAGGGAAATCCTCGTAAAGGCAGCAAGGCGTGTCGCCTTCGAATTGAGTAGTGAGTCTTCTTTCTACTCTACTTTTGTAATAGAAAGTAGACTCAAGCCTCACCCCTTCATGTATGTGAATTTTCCGAATCTAGTTATATGGACTGATCTTTTTCCGTTTAAAAGAGGGTCCATTTTGATAGATAGAGATAGACAGGAACTAAGCAATAAGAACAGAATACCAAAGGCTTACTCCCATTTCTCTCTACTCTATCAATGAAGGCTAAGAACGAAGCTCACCACTGTGCTCATTAGAACTCAAATCTAAATGAGTAAGCCCTTTCAAGTTCCCAAAACTTGTTGGTACTGGACCAGAGAAATTCTTATTACTAGTAAAGTTCGGCTTTACCAAACTGCTTAAACACCCCAACCTTTCAGGGGATCCCCAAACTCCGGAGGCATGAGACCAGTAAGCAAATTCCTAGAGAAATCCAACGTTGCAAGATTTGTCAGGCGAGAGAGTGATCTTGGAATTGATCCAGAAAGCATGTTATTGCTTATCAAAAGATCTACCACGACCACACAGTTCCCCAGGTATGGTCCCGGACAACCTATTGTAAGACAGATCAAAAACTCCATGATGTTGAGCGTAGCTCGGATCAGGTATATTAACCTGAAAAAAAGACAAAGATGACTCGGAAGGAATCGACCCGGATAGATTATTATGAAAAAGAACTAGGCATTGTAGTTGAGCCAAGTCAGCAAGATTCTCTGGTATAGCCCCATTAAGATCGTGATTTCCAAGGTCCAATGTGTATTCAAAGGTCCTTTCAACTACTATTACAGCTCTTACAACCTTGAGTAATCTTTGTATCTCAACTAGTGAAATAAGTTACTTGCCTAGTGCTACTCCTCTTCCACAGAAGACTTGCTAGAATAGCTTGCATGGAGAGCTACCACCTTTCTCTCTTGACTTTGCTTTGGGTAAACTAACTTTCTTTAGTCTCTATCCTTCTACTAGCCGACTAGGAGTTAGAAAAGCCTTACTTCACGCTTACAGGGTACTAAGATTCACTGCTTTTCCTCTAGCCACAAACATACTTGACTACCACAGACCTCCTTTACTACTTGAACTATCAAGCCAATTAGTAACATAGGCTCCTTGTCCGGCTAGGAAGGATCTATACACCAATATCTCGAGAGGAAGTACTGCACTGCCTGGACAGCTAAAGGATGAACTCTAAAGTTTCCCTTTGGATAAGATAGAGCTAATTCTGCATTACCCTCAAATAAAGGGGATTTTTCTACATAAAGAGATAGTGGTTTAAAGAATAATGCCAGCTGGGACAGATCTTATTTGAAAGAAAGTTAGCAACCGTTGGCTTGTAGGACTGTGCTACTGGACTGGGTTGGCTACTCTCTGTGATCCCAGCTGCTATTATCAGATAGCTACGACAGATTCTACTGCTCCTTCACACAGGGTATGGAGGGGGATAGCTAAAGAGAAAGTTTAGAGTTCTTACTTCCAGCCTTTGTTGCTTCACTCTCCTAGGAAGGACTTTACCTCTCTATCTTATAGATGTAATAGGATTTAGAATTCTTCCTCTTAGAGCTTTCCCTCATATTATAGTACTAGAGGCATGGAGGAAGCATTGAAAGGAAGGAATGAAAACCTTACTTACTCCCCTATACTTGAAGGACATATCAAAGAGGATATAACCGTAAGAAGGAATATAAAGAAAAACTTGAGGCTGGTTGAGTGAAATACGGCATGAAGCCAATACTAGAAGAGTAAGGAGGAAGCATTAGAAGAAAGGGTTCCTCCCTCATAGCACAGTCATTTGGCTTCTTAGAGAAAGGTAAAGGCACTCATAGCAAGATTCAAAACTGCAAACAGAAGACTCTAATCACTGGAAGGAAGCTAGGCAGGAGCCATTCAAAGCTTCGAGTTACCTCAGCTTGAGAGCGCTAGATAGAAGGAGTTATAATGCATTCGATCCCCTACATAGATCCTGACGAGAAGATGCAAAGATGCATCGTCTTATCACCTGTTCTGCCCAATAGATTTCACTAGACGGACAATCAACGGAGGCCTTTGTGGAGATAAAGAAAGATCATTCATAAAAGAAAGTTTATACTAATAGCAGTCAGTCAAGAACTACCAGAAATTTACATTATGTATGTCTTTTTAATTATATCTTTTTAACCTCTCTAGTGACTTCCTTGCCTGCTGCATCTCCTGCCAACAGCTAGTTAGTTCTCTTCGCCCTAATGAATAAGCTGGAGAGGCTAGGTCTTGCTTGAAACCAGTAGAGCGGTAAGCCTGAAAGCTTTCCCGTGTAACTACCAGGACCTGGATGAATTTAGTCCTTAATCTGTCCAGCATAACAGCTTCTTAAAGTCACTCGCGGCATACTGAAAGCATTCGTTTTAGCCTCCCGCTTTAGTCTCCCTAACGGCCGACCTTAGTCTCGCTCCTCAGCTCGACGGTTGTAGCACTTGTTCGAGTAAAAGATCAAACAACAACGGACTAAGTCTAATCTCGTATATAACGACTAATCTCATTCTAGGGCAATGTCGTATGTGACGATCAATCTCTTTCTCAACCTGTTGACTTAACGGTTTGACCGTTCCACTCGTGCTTCTTGAAAGGAAAGAAATAGCTCGACTGTTAAGGAGAGGGAGCACTGAGCTACAATCATTATGCCCGACCATTTCGACTCGTAAGTCACTTTATAATCAATGTATAAAAGAATTTAGATTCAGTCCGGGCATTAGGTGTACATTTCTCTGTGCTAAAGGGGGTTATGTGAGGCTCTACTCTATCCTGTTGATAGCTGGAGGAAGAGGGAAAATAGGAATAATACCCTGCTTTTAGGGGGACTCAAGTAGATTCCCTCAGCTTTCGCAACTCGATTCCCTCATCCATAAAGACAATGGGAAATACGAATCCCTAGAACAATGGAAAACTTTATACCTTTCCTTCGAGTGCCCACACCATTAGACTATGTACTGGCTCTCTAGAAGGTAAACCAGGAAGAGAGTAGCTGACATCAACCATAAATCCCACTCTATCCTGCTGCCCAGGAAGAGGAAAGAGGTCAAAAGTAAGATACTATTTATAATACCATTCTTTATTTTTATCCCGCATATTTAGGCAGGGTTTTGATCATTTTCTTTTGGAACTCTAATGGAGAAGAGAGACATCATTAGGTTTCATGGGAGACCATTTGTTGTCCTTGGGAGGAAGGGTGTGTTAGAATTCATTCGTTACATCAAGTGATGCAAGCCTTGCACATAGGCGTGGAATTCTATACTATAAAGGGGACTCTCTTTTCTTTGTCTATGTTCATGCGAAGCAAACAGGGTGCCCTCACAGGGCTGTTCTCTCTTCAATTCCTAGGAATGCTTCTCATTGTTGAAGAGCCATTCATGCCTAGCTGGACTTTTTTTTATCCCACGCCTTGTGGTCTATCGGTAAAGGTAACATTTTTTGGCATGATATGTGGTTGAATTCTCCTCTGCAGGTAGACAAGCCTCCTTGGCCTCGTATCTCTGTCAAACAGGTGTTCAATGACCCCAATATTTTATGGATGAAATTCTGAGTTGGATCCAATACCCATTCAATAAATTCAATCTATGCGTGGCTGTCTTTCTGGGCAAACCTCACTGGCTACTTCATCCGGATGGATGCTTTCTCTGTTTCTAGTGCATGGGAATCGACTCGGGCTTCTCATCCTTCTGTCTACTGGTGGAAATATGTTTGGAATAAATGGGTACACCCAAAGGTAGGTTTTTTTGGCGACATATGCATAAGGCAATATCCACTTATGAGCATATGAAGTCTCTGGGTTTCCGGTTTATCTCTTGTTGTCTTTGCTGTTCCAGCCTTCATAGTAAATCCATCTCGAATCTCTTTGTTTAAGGAGAGCTGGATGCATCCCTTTGGTCCTTCTTCGCGTCTCATCTTAACATCTCAATATCCCAAGCTCAGTCTCTCGAGCAGCGTCTTGAGTCTTGGTGGACTGAGACTCTTTGCTCCTGTTGAATAAGTAGTTTTCTTTTTAGATTGGACCTATGGTTGGTTTCTGGTGGAGAGAAAAACTACTCTTAGGTGTTCTCTGTCCCTATTTCCCGGTCCTAGAAAGATAAGATAGGTCGTAGCTTGGTTCTCCCTTGGAAGAGGGGCTAGTCGAGAAAGCGGCGCATTCATGGTGTCTTGAATCAAGGTCAATAAAATCAATCTAACTAGTAGGCTATCTAGTAGGGGCTTAGTTCTATTAAAGATTAAGGCGAGGGAATTTACTCTGGGCCCCGAGGTAAGATATAGAGTGTGTTGCGACTGCCTTCTCTCTTTTGGCTGTCGATTGCATGCAGTTTTCCCGATTTCTTTCGTTCTCCTTTTCGCTTTATTTGATTTCCATTCTCAGATAGAGATTATGAACTCTTAGTCGGACTGTATAATCTAATAGGAATAGGCATACTAGACCTAACTAACTTGCTAGCAGTGAGAATAGCCGAAGCTGATAACCCGAGTGAATCAGCTCTTTTAGGAGGAATTCCCTTTGTTATTGGAATCAAGGTACAAGCTGTTATCGAATAGGTGCTCGTCTTGGTGAATAAGTTGTGATCACTCTACGACTTTCTGTTCAGAACGCTAGCTTGGTTATGGCTTTGCTCCTTTTCTTCTTTTGTCGGCATACCGGTCTTTGCCTTTTGCTTGGCACGTTGTCGAAATAGGCTGTAATGCCAGATAGTGAAGTTCGAAGGGCCTTTTTTTAACACCATAAGTAGCAATAGAGTGATCTTAGCCCGAACCTACAGATTTACGCTTTGACGCCCGAAAGCTAAAGCAACGTCGTTCCACGCTTACTAGCTTTAAAATGAGCTTCTTCTGCAACTGGCTGATCGGATGGACTTTTGTTTAACTTGCAGACTGACCGAAAGAGGCTTGCTCAGGATGGGAAAGGAATGCCTTAAAGAAAACTCCCACTTAATGACCTGCATGGTCTATTCTCGCTCGACCACTTGTGTACGTAAAGTATACGTGTACCCGAAGCACAGTCTCACATACGTAATTTCCTCCTTTTCATACGGAAAAAACTATCAGGCCTACTACATATACAGGCTAAGATAGAGTTGGAATGCTTGAGATGAAACCCTTAGGACTCAGGGAAAAGAAGATGAACCTTACTACTGCAAGACTCAAATGATAGAACAGAAAAAGTACTCGCTCACTGAAGGTGCGAAACGAAAAAGAGGTTCTTTCGTCAAGTGAAGAGTTACCACAGTCTCAAGCCATAAAGAAAAAGCAGGCAACTTTACTAAGCGATAGCCCAATGGTGAAAGACCGGAAGCCACATTCCTCCGCTTTCACTTTATCTTCCTGGGAGTCCTCTAGTCTTGCATTCGTTCTAATATGACACAATTAAGAATTTGATTCATTTTCAATTAGGCCTTGCTCTAGCCTCTTTAGGGGTTATTGATTTCTTAGTCACTCAATGTACGCTTTACCCGCTTATACGTTCATAGCACAAGACTTTACTACTCAACTTTATATACTCTAGATGGCAGCTAGTTGAGAACCCGAATGAATCCCTTGCGCCTCTATCATTTGGCTATCAGGCTTGTGGCATAATATGAGAGGATAGAAGGGCGCTCCAGCTATGTGTCATTGCCAAAATGTAAGTCTATCACCCTGGTAGAAGATACCTAAGTTTTCTGCTACTTACCTAACCCTTAATTCACTACTTTTATTCCGCTCATTCCCTATGGTCGAGCGCTTCATTCATGAGTTGCTATCGCTTTAGCTGTGATAACTATAACTTAAGCTATCTTCTCGAGTGAAAACCGCTGCTTTCCTTAAGATGAGCTTTTAGGGAAAAGTAGAAAGAGCTTATTTATTCGTCGATACCAAGCCTTTACTTCAAAGAAAAAGGAATAGAACCGGAAGCTAGCTTTGATGGTAGTAAAGTCAGTCCATCTACACAAACAGATTCTCTCTATTCTTTGTATCGCCAGTTTATTTATATAAGCTCTAGTGAAGCAAAGCAATGCAAGACAGATGGATAGAGGGATACTGAAACTATAAGATAGCCTACTCCTTCTATTATCTTTCCCATCAAGCTATGCATGCTTACCTGAAAGACCTTCTTTAAAGGCAAAATTTCATTCCGGTATGATCTTCCCCCTACATAGGATATCTTTTGGCAGCTCAATCCTCACGGTAATAATTATGCCAATTCCGCCTAAAAATCTCTTCAGGTGATCAAGAGGGCCCCTTTTTCAGTAGATGAGATTAGGATGAAAGGTATTATCTCAATGTTGGATCAGTTTGCTCTTTTTGCTAAGTAAGAACTTGCTATCTTGACACTTAAGTGTTTAGCAAGTCCTTGTAAATCAGATTATAAGCACAGCGGAATGTTATAAGTTAAAGCAACACTTTTTACACTAAGGCAGAGTTATAACTCCCCCTTGATGTTTGAAACTAATAAATGACAAAGTATTTATTATGAATCTAAGCTGTAAATGAGAATTAGATACTTAGAGAGATTCACAATAAATACAGAAATGGAATAGAACAATGAGAGTGTTTGAAGGATTTTTCTATTAAAATCAATATCTAAAATAGAAGGTTGAAGCCTCCTATTTATAGACGTTTACATACATGTATCTTGCTCAAAAAGCAAGTACAGAAACAACAGAAACAAGTTGCACAAGTTGCAACATTGAAAGAAACAAATACAGCTAAAAAGTAATAATAAACAATAAACTACTGATGCAAAAGGCGGTGGAAAATATCTGATGCTAAGTGCTGATGAAGGACAAACTACTGAAGAGTAGTTTTGTCTTCAGTACTTCTGAAGTGAACTTGTCTGGTTTGAACTTCAGAACTTCTGCTTCTTCAGCACTTCTCATATCTTCTAATCAGCAGTTTCTTGTCTTCTCTTCAGTACTTCTATACTTAGCCAAAATGACAGAAGTGAATTAGACTAAGGTTTACAAAAGTGGTTTCATCAATCCTCTTTGTCCTAACAATCTCCCCCTGGATTGATGAAGCCAAAACCTTACTAATTCCTTATGTGTTTCTTCTGTCTTGAACAATCTTCCATATCTCTTTGTACATGGTGTTCTTGAGCTGGTTTAACTGACCATCAGATAGAGATCCTCTCTGTGGTTCTAGATGTTGAATTGTGAGCAGGTCTTGTGTTGACAGTTTCTTCAGATCACTGATCTTCTTGTAAGCCCTGCTTGAGAGGTCTCTTCTTGTCAACAGTACTGAGTTGTTATCAGTAAGTGACCATCTGATGATAGGGATCTTTGACTTGTTAAAGTCAGAAGAATAGGGAACCAGACTTGTCCCTTGGGTTGATGGTCCTGAGTGCTGGATGTCTTCAGTTTCAGATAGCCTCAGGTGGGATTCTCTTCCTTGTTGTTGTTGCATATCAGGCATCTGAACAGTTGGGAGATGGTGTTCAGTCACTACTCTGGTATGCAGCTTTTCTTTGATGGTCTTTTGTATTTGATAAGCAAAAGTGGAAGGATCCCTGAATTGTGTTAACAGAGGTTTCTCCTCAATGTCAAAATCTGAATGGACTATTGAACTTCCTTCAAGTAGTACCATTTTGAAGTCAGTTTTGACATTGTCCTCTGCCTTCTTCTTCTGAGTAGCAGTTCTTCTAGATGCACCAGAAGTTCTTACTACTGATCTTGAAGGATCAGCAGTTTGAAACTTCTCAGGATTTGCAGCCTTGGCAGCCAAGTATTTTCTATAAGTATCCATCAGTCTTTCTTCTTTCCATCTGGATACTGAGGCTTTTGAACCATATCCTTCTGCTACTAACTCTTCTATTATCTGGGCTCTCTTGGCCTTTCCATCTTTGCTTGTGGCCACTTTGTCTGCAAGCAGTTGTGCTCTTCTTGTCAGCTCTTGCATAGAGAGTCCTTTGAGTGTAAAGGCTTTAGTCTTGCTGTTCTTGGTAATATAAGACACCAGTTGTTGTCTTTTATCTTGTTCAGCAATCTCATCAAGGCTAGCCTGCCTTTGTAGTTCAGCTGCATTAGCCTGAAGTTTTTCTTCATGGTTTAAATCCAAATCATCCCTTTCTTCCAGAGATTTCCAAATCTGATCTTCTCTGGCCTTCTTGTTGGCTGCAATTAAGCTCTTCTCTAATAGTTCAGCTAATTGAGAGATAGGAGAAGGGTTTAATACAGTCATTGTAGTAACAGTTGTAGGCCTGATGGGATCAGATGTTGGTTGAATGGGAGCAGTGGTTCTGGAAGGTTCAGTTGTTTGAGGTTTGGAAGTGTTAACTTCTGATGTGCTGACAACTGCTGATGGTTTGTCAGCTACTGAAGGATTGTCTTCAGTACTTTCTGATTCTTCATCAGAAGTTTCTTCATTTTGCCTTAGGGATTCTTCAGATGTTTGGGTCTCATCTTCTTTCTCTGCTGCTTCAATTTCTTCAATTGAGACACCAAACTGTTTGGCCAATTTTTCTTTCCTGGCCTGATCTTTTTGATCTCTTTCAAGGAGTGCCACTCTTGCCCTTATCATGGCTTGGAATGACTCCTTAGGTTCCCTGATCTTCTCCCCCTTTTTGGATTCATCAATTTTAACCCTTGAAGCAGAGGGTTGGGAGAATTGTCCTTGAAGATGAGCAATCTGTTTGCTGTTGAAGTCTATTTTGTTGGACAGATCGTTCATCTTGGTCTTGATCACTCCAAATTGGTTCTTGATGGACAGCTCCAAGTCAGCTGTATATGTTTGGAAGTGATTTCTGATGAGTGTATTCATCATGTGGTACAGGGGACCCTCTGGGCTGCATAGCTGGTTCAGGTCTATGCTTGTTTGCCCAGGGAATTGGGTAGGCATTTGTTGTGAAGGGGGTGTTTTTGGGAGATCCTCATGTTGTACAGAGGATGCCACTCTAGGGGTTTTAGGGATTGAGTGGGCTTTAACCTGTGCAGAGGTGACTGGCTTCTTGAGCCTGGATACCCCTGAAACAGGACCTTCAGAAAGTGCCGTCAATTCAGTAGTTTGAGTGTGTGAAACATCATCCAAACTAATGGAATCATCTGAATCCCTAATTTTGCCCTCAATGAGGACTGTCTCAGTTAAATCATGAGCTGAGCCCAACTCAGTTCTCTCATGAACCTCTTTTTCTTGGTACTGAGGATTTCCTACTTCAGGCATTAAGCCTTCATCAGTAGTTGCCACATCTGAGGTCTTAGCTATGTTACTTCTATCCTCAGATCCACCACTGGGTGGTAACTGAGTAGTAGCAGCCTCAGATGCCCCAAGAGTCTCTAAAATTGGGCTTAAAGACTCTGGTCCACCCTCATCTCTTGGGATAGGGCTAGAGATGTCCACATCCATGTCTGATGTAGTAGTTATGTCCCCTGTTTGTTGTGGTTGTTGGGGACTGACATGATCAGATGGGACATTCTCTTTTAGCCCAGAGAGAAGTTTGGCAATTTCTATTGCCTCTTGTTCAGAAATTTGTGGGGTTGGTTCAGTAGTTTGGGCAATAGGTGGTGAAAGTTGTTGTTCAGCAGTTTCAAAAGAAGAGTGTGTTTGATATGTTTTTCTAAGTCTTTTTCTTTTGAATAAAACGGTTATGGGTGCTCTTGGTGGGGTTTGAGATGGATGAGACTGAGAGGGTGTTTCAGTCTCATCTATTTGAAGAGCAGAATGCTCATGAGCATGTTCAGGCATCTCAACCTCCTGAACAGCTTTTCTTTTGGGTTGGTGGGGTGCAGTTTTTGTTGGCTTGGGCTTTTTGGCTTTTGGTGATGTGAGTTTGGAAGATGTGGGCTTCAGGGGGACTTGTTGTTGTTCTCCCTGATCATCTTCTGGCCAGGCAGCCGGTTTGTTATGCCTTGAGTACGCTTGTGATGTTAAAGGATTTAAAGTTGAAATTTTTCCCACAAGCACCTCATTACCCAGTTCCCCTATTATGCATTGCATAATGAACCTTGGGTATAACAAAAACTTTTTCTTGGTATTATTGTGATGTAACACCAACTCTTTGAAAAATAGTTTTGATGCCCTGAATTTAGTTTCATTCACAATGGAATGAAATATTGGTTGAAAAGTGGAGGGCATCTGGTCATAAGACCCTGTTTTTGGACTCAAACACATAATAATATAATGAAACAAAAGCTTGTATTTTGGTTCAAAATATTTTTTGAATATTGTAGCATGGGAGAGAGTACCTTGATAACCACACTCAGTCATGGTTAGATGAATATCAGTGTTAGCAACATGGTCAGGGGCAGTTACATCATCCAGGCCCAGTCTTGTTGCTAGTGTGGCCGGTGTGATGGTCAGTTGTTTCCCTTTTATTCTTGAGTTGAGGGAAATGATCTCATCACCCATTGTAACCGTCTCAGCATTTGCCCAGAACTCATTCAGAGTTTCAGTGTGAATTGGTGGGTTTATTGTGAGAGCAGTAAAATATTGGGATTTGACGACAAGATCAATGATCTCATCGTATTGGGACCAGCCTTCTTGTTTTTCAAGAAAGGCCCTTTGATTGTGTCCCTGTTTTAGAACTAGAGCCATGTGGTTTGGGTTTTTGATCGAACAGTGGATTTGCAGGTATAGGTTATTGAGAGAGTTTTGAGAGAGAAGGAGGGATATTTTGAGTTTGAAAGGATAAGTGTGTAGAAAAGGTATTTATTAGAAGTTTTAACCGCTTGAATCTTCTTTATTAGAAGTTTTAAAACCGCCTTTGGTTAAAAATCTCTTTATCAGAGGTTTTAAACTGATTAGGTCAAACCTCTGATGATGGGAAAAGTCAGATTTGCCCTTTTGACTTAAACTGCTGATGAAGGATTACTTCATCAGTAGTTCCCATTTTCTCTTCAGTAGTTTTAACATCTGATGAGAAATGTTTTTATAAATACTTTATTCATAACTTCTGAAGGTTATTTTATCAGAAGTTACACACTTTTTCAGAAAATTACCCCCATACTGATGATTTTTGTTCATCAGTAGTTTCTCTCATACTGATTTTTGTTTAATCAGTAGTTTTATTTTTCAGAAGTTTTGTTTCAGACTTTTGTCTTTTGTAAGTGAAAACCAGAAAAAAGAAGGAAAAGGTTAACTTGGATTCCACCAAGGTAAACAGGATGGAATCAAGGATGGAAAAAGGAAAAAGAAAATTTTGATGTATTTATGCATAACAGTAGTGATTGATGTAGAAGTTTGATGTAGAGTTGGGTAGAATCAAGTGTTAACTTGGATTCTAACTGATATGCATACAAGTTTAAAAAAAATAAAAATAAAGTAAACACTTACAAATTTAGCATTCCAAGCATGGATACTAACTTCTGAAATGTTGATGTGTCAATGGGCTTAGTGAAGATGTCAGCTATTTGATTAGCTGTTGCTACATGCTTCACCTCAATCTTGCCATTTTCATAGCAATCTCTTATGAAATGGTACCTGATCTCAATATGTTTAGTTTTTGAGAACTGTACCGGATTTTGAATGATGCTAATGGCAGATTTGCTGTCTACAAACAAAGGTGTCTTGGTCTCTTTGATTCCATAATCAAGAAGTTGATATTGGAGCCATTGTATCTGTGATGTACAACTTGCAGCTGCAATGTATTCAGCTTCAGCAGTTGAAGTTGCAACAGATGTTTGCTTCTTTGATTGCCATGACACTAGACAGTTACCCAGGAATTGACAACCACCAGATGTTGACTTTCTTGTCATCTTACACCCTGCATAGTCACTATCTGAAAAAGCTGATAACTTGGTATTGCTTGAAGCAGGATACCAAATTCCCAGTGTTGGAGTTCCTTTCAGATATCTGAAAATTCTTTTGACTGCTATAAGGTGTGATTCCCTTGGTGCTGATTGATATCTAGCACAGACACATGTTGAAAACATAATATCTGGTCTAGAAGCAGTTAAATATAAAAGGGAACCTATCATACATCTGTACATGGTTTGATCAACCTGTTTTCCTTGATCATCAGGTTCAACTTGTGTGATTGGTGTCATGGGAGTGGAACATGATTTACAGTCATTTAAAGAAAATTTGTTCAATAATTCTTTAACATATTTTGATTGATGTATAAAAGTTCCATTTGTTTGTTGTTTGATCTGCAGTCCTAGAAAGTACTGCAGTTCTCCCATGGTACTCATCTCAAATTTTGATTGCATGAGTTTCTTAAAATCATCACACAGTTTTGTGTTTGTTGAACCAAAAATGATATCATCAACATAAATTTGAACAAGTAAGACATGATTTCCAACATGTTTAATGAAATGTGTTTTATCAATGGCACCTCTTGTAAAGTTATTTTTGAGTAAAAAGGTGGAGAGTGTATCATACCAGGCTCTTGGAGCCTGTTTAAGCCCATAAAGAGCTTTGTCCAATCTGTACACCCACTCAGGATGAGAAGGATCCTCAAACCCAGGTGGCTGACAGACATACACTTCCTCTTTGATTTTTCCATACAAAAATGCACTTTTCACATCCATTTGATAAACTTTAATTTTGTTGGAAATGGCATAGGCCAGAAATAACCTGATGGCCTCAAGCCTTGCAACTGGAGCAAAGGTTTCATCATAGTCAATTCCCTCTTCTTGAGAGTACCCTTGAACTACCAGTCTTGCCTTGTTCTTGATTATCATACCAGCTTCATCTTGTTTGTTCCTGAAAACCCATCTTGTACCAATTGGTTGCTTGTTTTGAGGTAAAGGACAGATTTCCCAGACCTGTTGCTTGTTGAACTGAAGCAGTTCATCTTGCATAGCTTGCACCCAATTATTGTCTTTGAGGGCTTCCTGGTACTTCTTTGGTTCCAACTGTGAAATAAAGGCTGAGAATAGGCAAAAGTTGGAGAGCTGGTTTCTGGTAAGAACACCTGAAACGATATCACCCATGATTTGATCAAGTGGATGATCTCTGTGTTCAATCAGTTGTTGTAAACCACTGACAGGTGTAGGTGGCTCTTGTTCTTCAAACAAACTACTGAGGTCTATAATATCTGGTTCAGCAGTTTCAGCTTCTTCAGTAGTTGCAGGTGCTGAAGCAGATGTTTGAGTTTAGCCTTCAGTATTTGTTTGATCAGAAGTTTGAAAAACTTCTGATGGTGTTGTAGTTGACTTAATGATTGTTTGAGGAGTCCATGGTGTAGGATCTTCATCTTCAAACCTTTGATCACCATAATAAGTAGGTTTGGAAGAAGTAACAGTCTTTTCAGGTCCAAAGTGAAAGTTGTCAAGGTCAAAGAGTTCAGCAGGATGTGCTGGAATAAGAGTGTGTTTTGACTCATTGAACTTGACATTCAATGTTTCTTCTACTATCCTGGTGTGAGAATTAAAAACCTTGTAGGCTTTTCTAGTTGAAGAGTAACCAAGAAAGTAACCTGAGTCAACTTTGGCAGCAAACTTTGAAATAGATTCCTTGATGTTCAAGATGAAACATTGACACCCAAAAGCCCTGAAAAAGGAGATAAGGGGCTTCATGCCATGAAGAACTTCATAGGCAGTTTTGGAATGTCTCTTGACCACAAGAACTCTATTCTGAACATAACATGATGTGTTAACTACTTCTGCCCAAAAGTACAATGGCAGTCCAGAATCAGCTAACATTGTTCTTGCTCCTTCTATCAATGTTCTGTTCTTCCTTTCTACTACACCATTTTGTTCAGGAGTTCTGGGAACACTGTATTGTCTAATAATCCCTTTAGACAAACAGAATTCATCCAGAGTTTTGTTCCTGAACTCTGTCCCATTGTCACTTCTAATGGTTTTGACAGATAGAGAATATTGTTTCTCTACTTGTAGAATGAAGAACTTGATGATTTCAGCAGCCTCATCCTTGGAAAATAAGAAGAATACCCATGTGAATCTTGAGTAGTCATCAATGATGACTAAGCAGTACTTCTTTTTACCAAGGCTCATAATCTTGACAGGTCCAAATAAGTCCATATGGAGTAGTTGAAGACATGCAGTTGTTTTTGATTCTTCAATAGACTTATCAGAGGACTTATGTTGTTTTCCCTTTAAACAGGATACACAGTGTTCTTGACACTGGTATACTTTCAAAGGTAGACCTCTGACCAAGCCCATTTTTGTGACTTTATTTATGGTTTTAAAGTTCACATGGCCAAGTCTCCTGTGCCAGAGATCTGTTTCTGAAGTTGATGCCCTTGAGAAGAAACAGGCAGTGTTGTTCAATACTTTGTCTTTCTCAATGTCCACTGCATAGACATTGCCACATCTTTTGGCAATCAGCAAAGTATGATCTTCTATAATCTTCTCTATCAACTTCTGGCCTTCTGGTGAGATGATCTTACAAGCTGTCTTTGTGAAAAAGGAAGAATATCCTTTATCACACATTTGTGACATGCTCAGCAAGTTGTATTCAAGGTTTTCCACCAGATTGACCTTGTCAAACTGTATTTTGCCAGAGGAGACATTGCCATGTCCTAGCACATATCCCTTAGCATTGTTCCCAAAGGATACAGATCCTTCTCTTTGGCTGATAAAGTTGTTTATCAGGTATCTGCATCCAGTCATGTGCATAGAGCCTCCACTATCAACATACCATATGCTGTTTAAGCCCATGGAAACTCTCTGCACATAAAAGCAAATTAGTTAGATTTGGGAACCCAAGCCTGTTTGGCTTTGGGTTTGCTCTTGAGAACAGTTACAGTTTGTTCTTGACCAGGTTGAGAAATCCATGTCTTTTTGGCAATGGATTTTTCATTAAGAACCATGGTGGTATCCTTTTTAGGACCACCATCAACCTTGGTCATCAGTAGTTCTACCATGTTCTTTAGATTTTGAATCTCAGCAGTTTGTGAAACTGCTGATGATTCTGGTCTAACTACTGACAAGGAATTTTGAGAAAAAGATTTTGGTTGAGATTTTATCTTTTTCTGAGAAAAGGTGTTTTCAGGTTGTTGTTTCTTGGGTTTAAAGACTCTTTCATAATCATTTCTGATTTGATTTCCCACAACCTGTTGTTTAAATTTTTGATTGAACTGAATTCCTTTTCTGTATCTACAAAATTCAGTTTTGTGGTTGAACAGGCCACAAATTTCACATTCTTTTGCCTTTTGTTTTTTATCTAAAGGCAAATTTCTGACATTTGTGAAAAGATTTTGCTCATCAGTAGTTTTCAGGTTCTCAACTCCTGATGTAGATGAAACTACTGATGGCTTATTGTCAGATTTTGATAATACTTCTGAAGTACTTTCTTTAAAAATGCCAGGATTTCTGTTTAGAAAGTTTTCATGGAAAGATGTGCATTCTTTCCCTTCAGAAGTTTCATTTGAAACAATTCTTCTCCCATCTTCAGTAGTTTTGGGAGAAAAATCTGTTGGTGTTTCAACATGATGGTATCCTATGCCAAACTTAACATTTGAAGCACTTTGTTTGTTTAGCAATAATTGATACCCCTTACAAGATTCCACCCATTTTTCACAAGTGATCCTGGTGTCAGCAAGCTCTTGTCTGACATCTCCCAGGTCATTTAGCATGATTTTGATTTGTGCTTGGGTTTCAATAGCAGAGTCAGTTAATTTAGAAACTTCTTTTGTTTTAGCACACAGTTTTCTTTCTAGATCACATTTTATCTGTGTGTATTTTCTTTCTAAATCATTGGCTTTGCCTTGTAAGTGCAGGTTTGTCTCTCTTATGAGAGCAAAAGTTTCTTTGCAAGAATTTGAGCAAAGTTTTGTCAAAGATTCTTTTGATACCTGTGACAATGCAGATTTTGAAGTACAGCCTTCAAATGCCATTAAGGCAAAGTTCTTTCTGCCATTGTCTGGTTCTCCCCAGTTGATGTCAAACACTTTGTTGTCTGCATCAGGATTGCACTCTGTGGTGTCATAAGGGAGACTGCTCCAGTCAACATACCCTGAGGTAAAAAGACTTTGTTGTGAGGGTTGTTGAGGCTGTGGAGGAAGTTGAGCAGCTGGAAAGGGAGGGATTGATTGTTGGCTCTGCATCTGTTGAGCAGGCACTTGAACATATTGTACTTGAGGCATATATTGCTGTTGAGGAGCTTGTGCCTGTACAAAATGAGCACTCCCTTGAGTTCCATTATTCCTATTATAATTGGGGTTATAGTTATTTCCAGATTGTGATTGGTTAAAGCTAGAGCTTCTACACTCTCTAGCAAAGTGTCCCAACTTCTGACACTTGTGACATCTCAATTTAGATTTGTCAAAACCAATTTTTGTATTACTGGTCAATCCTGGAAATTTCCTTCCTGACCTTTTATAAAACTTGTTAGTTTTAATGCTTAGCATGGCCAGTTGGTGTAATATGTCCATTTCTTCTAAGTCATCACTGCTAAAATTTTTCAAATCATCCATGATAAAACATAGATTATCAGCAGTTTGACTTTGGTCATCATTGTCATAACCTGGGAAAGATCTTTCTGATGAGATCCCAGTGGTTATGTCAATATTGTCATAAGATCCATAGGAACAAGTTGGTGAATCTTGTCCCAAAAGTGCTGTACTACCTGGTAGGTAGTCATCAGCAGTTTTACCAGAAGTTTGTAATTTCTTCTTTTGATCAATTTCTCTCTCAAAAGTAAGTAATCTCCCATGGAGTTTTGTAAGAGTGAGGGAGCTAAAATCTGGTGAGGATCTTAAAACAATGGAGTAAGTTTCCCATTTGTCAGGTAAAGACCTTAAAAATCTATGTAGCATAGACACTGTTGTATAGGTCTGACCATTTAACTTTAGCTCAGATATTAATGAGGAGAATCTTTCAAATTGTTGAGTCAAAGTTTCCCCATTAATATAAGCAAATGTTTCATATTGTTGAGCTAAAATTTCTCTGGTGTTGGCAATCACCTCTTCAGTTCCTCCAAACTGTTCTTTAAGACAGTCCCAAAGTTCTTTGGCACTTTCACAATGTAAAAGGCCAGAGTATATTTCATTTGGGAGAGCCATTGCCAACATAGAGAATGCTTTTGCATCTAGCTCAAGTTTTAGGAAATCCTCATCTGTATAGTCTTTGGGTTCCTTAGGAATCCCTTCTTTAGTTTCAAGATTTATATTTACTGGTTTGTGAGGACCATATATCACAGATCTCCAACAACCTGTGTTGGTTTGTGACAAGGTATGTGCCATTCTCTTTTGCCATATGTTGTACTCATTTCTCACAAGCATGGCAGGTTTGGTGGCAGAACCAATATTATGTGGATCCATTTTTAAAGAGTATAGATTTGTCAGATGACTCTTTTAAGTGATGGATATTGATAAAAAGTGAACTTTTGATCTTTTTATTGAATATCAATAAGAGCTTTGTGTCTGATTCTCAATTTGTTAGATTGATATGTGATCAGATAAACCAATGCTCTGATACCAATTGTTGGATCAGTTTGCTCTTTTTTGCTAAGTAAGAACTTGCTATCTTGACACTTAAGTGTTTAGCAAGTCCTTGTAAATCAGATTATAAGCACATCGGAATGTTATAAGTTAAAGCAACACTTTTTACACTAAGGCAGAGTTATAACTCCCCCTTGATGTTTGAAACTAATAAATGACAAAGTATTTATTATGAATCTAAGTTGTAAATGAGAATTAGATACTTAGAGAGATTCACAATAAATACAGAAATGGAATAGAACAATGAGAGTGTTTGAAGGATTTTTCTATTAAAATCAATATCTAAAATAGAAGGTTGAAGCCTCCTATTTATAGACGTTTACATGCATGTATCTTGCTCAAAAAGCAAGTACAGAAACAACAGAAACAAGTTGCACAAGTTGCAACATTGAAAGAAACAAATACAGCTAAAAAGTAATAATAAACAATAAACTACTGATGCAAAAGGCGGTGGAAAATATCTGATGCTAAGTGCTGATGAAGGACAAACTACTGAAGAGTAGTTTTGTCTTCAGTACTTCTGAAGTGAACTTGTCTGGTTTGAACTTCAGAACTTCTGCTTCTTCAGCACTTCTCATATCTTCTAATCAGCAGTTTCTTGTCTTCTCTTCAGTACTTCTATACTTAGCCAAAATGACAGAAGTGAATTAGACTAAGGTTTACAAAAGTGGTTTCACCAATCCTCTTTGTCCTAACACTCAATGATGCTTTTCTCTGTCTTGCTTTTCAAAATTGCATTTTGGCCTGCGGTAATGGAATCGGTATATTAAAAAAAAAATTCTATGAAAGTAAGAGATGGAAAGTTTTGTTCTAAATTCTGCCTTATTCCATGAGATCTAGAAGCACTTCTGCAACTTTATCTCTCTCCATTTCCCTCACTTTTTTTTACTTCTTTCAAAGGGGAATGAAGACCAGTCTGCCTCCTTTCTCTTGATGGAATATCTCAATACCCGAGCTCCTGCTTTCCTTGTGTTCTTCACCGGCGCTCGCCGGATGTATCACTCATCCTACTCCTAAGGTAAGGAGTCTTCTGTGCGTTAGAATCTTTACGGGATTGAATCGCATATGTTGGTTGAGAATTTCTCGGGAATTCGTTGATAATGATAATGACTTTTCCAGGTTCTAGGGGGCTACTATTATTTTTTGTCGATCGGGCCTCTCTCCCTCATTCCACTCGTCTAGCCCTCTTGACGAACTTGTACAATCGATGCCACAGAGATAGCCAACTCTTCCGGGGTACAATCGATTTCTTGGATTATTCTTGATACTCCAATGCTCTGTTGTGATGATTGAGTTAGCTATTATCGAATAATCAATCATCACAACAGAGCATTCCTGTGGCAGATTGTACAACAAAAGTAGATCTCTCAACTCCGGTCTCACGAATTTGTACAATCGATTGCTTGGATTATTCTTGATACTCCAATGCTCTGTTGTCAGGATTGATCTTGATCTTGTTCTTTTGACGCTCACTCATTTAAGGTATAATTTGTTTCTTCAGTGTGCGTTTCTTCAGTTCAACTTTCTTTAATGTCTTCCCATGCAGCTTCTTGTAATCACAATCTGCATGTATGCCCCAAGCAAAACAAAATATAGTAACCTGTTGAAAGTACCAAGCAGGTTCTATATCACGAACATCAAAGTCAATCTGATTATTATACAGCGCGTTGATGTCTTCTTTAGCACAATTGCTCAACCACATAGGATCGAACACACGTATTTTCTTCACCATAAGCTTAGGATTCTCATCTTTCAGCACTATCACACCTTCTCCCGTAACCCAATCATAATACCAAAATTCAAAGTCTTTGGCGAAATGTTGTTGTATAGGTATCAAAGGAATTCGCTTCATCACTTTGGGTGGTTTGTACTTCAGTGTAACCTTTGGAAGACCATTCTTCAGATCAATATCATCTTTATGAACAATACGCTTCGGATATTGTGGTATACACGCATCCTATTTTGTGTAACTCTCTCGTGTCATCCTTTAAGCCATCCAATGAACTATATTCACATGATCACAACCCGAAATCCGATGTCGTGCTATGTCTCTCACAGCCCAGTACGGTAATGTCTTGATTTCATGAAAGTGTCAGAATTACAAGATACCTTTCTCCCATTTAATCCCTATGCACATTAACTGTGGAAAGTATTTCCAAGCTAATGCACGACCCTTGAATATCTTGTTCTGGTACTTGTACACATCACCTTGAACTGTAGGTTTCGGCTGGTTCTGTTCATCCTCTCTCAGCTTCTTCAATAACTCTTTCAGTGAATCCGATTGCTTGAAGACTTGTTCTTTTTCAGCTTCATTCTCAAAGACTTCATCGATTATCTTCTTACTTTTCTCTTTGGCAATCTTGAGAGACTCTTCATTAATGGCTGGTATGTTGGTATTTGTGTGAATGTTGTAGTACTCTGGATACTCCTCATGTGAAATATCTTCAACTTCAACATTGTTGTACTTTTCAGCTTCAATATCATCAACATCTCTTTGATTAGGATTTGTAACTGGAATGTAAGGAATCTACTTCTCATTCAAAATATCATCCAGTGACTTCTCAACTTGCTTTGCTAGTCCTTCCAATATCTCTCTAGCTACAGTTACACACTTCACCATCCTCCAAATCTGGATCAGTATACTCAATCTGGAATCTCATATCATTGTTCACATAAATCTCAGGAAATATTCCAGTAATCTCCAAAGTATAACACCCTCTTTTCATCATCTGCTTCAACAATTCTTTGTCAGCATCTGTCACCTCTCCAGACTTCTTCTTTGAAGTACCTTTATCACCCTCATCTTTCTGATGTTGTTCAGAAGATTACTTTGAAGGATCTTCATCATCTTCAGAATCCTTTGAACTGGTGGGTTTCTCTTTATTAGCATTTCCACCACCGATGAATCATCACCATCATCAGAATCATCTTCTTTATCATCCTTTTCATCATCAGACTCGTCATCATCTTTATCTTCATCCTCATCATTATCTGTACCACTATAATCAACCTGTTCTTCTTCCTCTTCCTCTTCTTCCTCTGTACCTTTAAGCTGTGGTGCTTGTTCGTACAGTCTGTCAATAATCTTTCTCATCTTGTCATTTTCTTGTTGAATCGCCAAGAGCCTCTTTGTGTTTCTCTTGCTTATAGTATTCAACTCCTTGTTTTCATTCTCAAGCAACTTCACTTTATCCTTCAATCCCTCAATCGTCTTTACTTTCTCTTCCAACTCATCTTGAGGATTTTGAGAAGCTAAAACAATCTGAAACATGTCTTTCTCATTCTCATTCAACTGTCTGATATCAGTAGCTTGTTGATTAAATGCTTTCATCATGTTAGCTATTTGCCTGTTTACAGCTTCCATCACATCGCTTGAAACTGTAGCTTGAGGAGTAGAACTGGATTTAGCAGTAGGTTTAGTAGTTCTAGCTTTCATAGTTGCCAACACGTTCTTCAGTGATAAAGAAATGTTCTCTAGGTTTAGCTTAGAAGCGGGTTCAGTAGTGACAACATCTTGTACAACCTTTTGTTTCTTTGTTTCTAGGAATGCTGCAGATGTTGCTACTTTTGAGCTTGAGCTAGCTACAGGAATCTTCTTGCCTTTCAACAATAAATCAATCTCTTTATCTCTCTCATTTCTTGCTAGTTCTCTTAAAGACAGGTGCTTAATCCTTCCTCTTTTAACTTTAGCACCAGTAACTGGAGAACCTCCAACATCTGCATCAAGATCTAGAATCAATTCTTGATCTTCCTCAGTCAATTCTCTCTACCTTCGTTCCTTAGCAATCTTTTCAAGTGCTTCAGAAATACTTACCTCAGTGGCCTTGGGATTAGTATCCTTAGTTGTTTCTGTTTAAGAATCCCACTCAGCATCCTCCTCTGTTTCTTCCAAATCTTCATCCACAAGCAAGGTCTTTGTCTTACATTTGCTTTTAACAACTTTCTTCTTCTTAGGTTCAACTTCATCAACCTTCTGTTTGCCTTTTCCCGACTTAGCACCTTTGTTAATAACCTGACGTTTCCTCTTCGCCTTTTTGTCAACAGGAACCAAAGGGCTATCAGAATCAGAATTGCTATCATCATGCCTCACTTTAGTCAACCCTGGATCTCAATAAGCAACTGAATTCAAATGTCCAAACAAACGCTATTGAGGTGGCTTTTCTTCCTTAGTTTGTCCTTTATAATTTTCAACCGATTCAAAGTAGTCAAGTTCATACGCCAGTGATTAACTATCAGCAACGGATCTTTCCTCAACTCTTTGTACTTGTGATTAAATATCATCTGCAAGAATCTGGGGTACATAAAAAACTTATCACCCTTCAAACCTTGAAGCACCTCTTTCATATGATCATCCCAGACACATTAAATGGCTTGTTTAAAATCAAAGCAATAGATAATGAACACAAAGTGTTTCTCAACACATCATAACCTCCACTGACTGGTCCAAAAACATGAAGTATCACATGAAGCAGATACTTGTATGGAGGACACAGCTTGGCTTTGTGTAGCTGGAAATCTGTAATAGGACAATTGTACTTCATCTTTAAGTAACAAGCTCGCTGCACATACCATGGAAATTCAATCGGATCATCAGGAGAATCTTCTAACTGCAATGCTTCCCTGATGTCTTGTTTATTAACCAACACCATCTGTCCCTAAATTCTGCTTTGAATACATGACTTATTTTCCTAGAAAGTTATAGCAGCTTTCTCCCAGAATTCCACTTGATGGTCTTTGTAAATGGTAGTTGGTTGTGCAATGGCATAACTACTCTTGATCTTCGCAAATAATCAATAATGCCTGAAAATTCTTCACACTTGGAATGCACCAGACTAATATATGCACAACAATTATGTTTAGGTTCAAAATTCAACTCTTTCGGTGCTGCCTACTGTTGTACACTCTGTTGCGATTGTTCAGCCATTTAATTCTGCAAAAACAAAATCAAACAAAGCAAAAATACGTCAATTCGGATAAAACATGAAAAATGGTCAAAATACCTTCTTCATTCGACCTAATCGTGGGTTCGAATGAGTTTTAATCATGTCGAATGAACATCAAATTTGTTCATTCGACCTCAATGATGTTCATTAGACCTTTCAAAGTGGTCGAATGAACAGAATTCAAATTTGAAAAGACCAAAATCTTGTTTAATCTGTTTTAACATCACAGTTTGATTGCAAATCATCCTAATTTGGCCGACTAACATTCATTGACCATCAATTTTGTCAAACATTCAATTATCGATGGTTTTCACTAAATCTAGGGTTCTTAATAATCAACTATCATCATCAACCTGTTTACACTAGATTTTGTTCATTTGTCCCCCTAAAACTAACGATAAGTGAATGTTCATGGTCAATTGTGATTAATAACACATTTAAGTCCATTAATCAAAGGTCTAGGGTTCGGTATCTTTGAACATTGATTCTGAACTATTTATGGATCCATTACCTATAAAAATGATATGGAAATGATCAGGAAAACCTAAGAAACAATAATCTATGGTCTAGAAATCACGGGCAAAACAATGGGTTTATGACTGAAAATCTGAGAACTGTTTATAATGAGGTTAGAATGAAGACAAGTATATATATAGACTAGCACCATTCGACCCTTATAGGGTTCAAATGAGAAACTATAATGTTCATTCGACCTCATAAAAGGGCGAAGGAAAACTATAGGGGTTCGAATGGCAATTTTAAAACCAAACCACTCTCATTCGACCTCCTGAACTAGTTCAAATCAAAGCCATAGAAGTTCATTCGACCTAAAGAAAGGTCGAATAGAAATCTGGAAAAAACGATGTTTACCATTTTGTCCGATTCGATTCCCGTTTTGGCATTTTGAAACATTTAAACCTTCAAATTTTAAACATTTGTCATTTCAATGATACAAAACTCAAATTGGCTCGTCAAACTTTCAGAAAATGATCATCATTCAACATCGGTTATCAAAAATAATGCAGAAATGTAAAAACCTTTTTGAGTTTTTGTATTTGAACTAAATCAACAGAAAGCAATAAACTTTTTGTGATTTTTCGGTTAGAGGATCATATCAGTTTATGAGAGATCAACTCACACCGTTGTTCTATTTCAGTTTAACTTTACTGATTGTGTGACTCGGCAATTGCTGATATTATTGTCCATGAAAGCTCACATGCAAACTGTGATGCAGTGCTTTAAAATGATATGCTTAAGTGTATTAATAACTAACTCGCCTGTGTGTAACATACCGAAAATCCGCTTCGCTTAATTATGCTATTAGGCGTGAATAAGAAATGACAAGATAAATTAAATAGTAGAATGAGCCTTTTATGGGTAATAAAATGGGGATGATACGAATGTGGGTTATGTTTTAATATGAAAATTTCTAGTGGAAGTTATTATCTTTATAATGGGGAAATAACACTAGAAAGAAACTTGCATAGTTAAGGTTTTGATAACAAAAGGCTTTGGGGTAAACTTGAGGGACTTGTGGTGTAAATATGGCACAAAACAAATGGTCCAAACACACCCCATTTGGGGTAAACAAATTCAGCCCTCAAAGAGGGCATTCTTGAGCCTTAAACCAAACCCTAAGTCCCTAAAGTTGAAGAATTGATGCAAGAGGTTGATGTAAGAGATAAATGGTTGGTTCTATAGGGCTAATCTTCAAGGATTAAGCTTTGGTAAGAACCCTAACCCCAAATTCGTGTAGGATTCGAACCCCACATGTGGGTTTTGAGCAAAACATGTTAAGTTCATATTATTGCTTGATTTTAAGTGATATTGATCATATCTAATAGTTTAGAGATGAGCTAATCACTATAGGTTGCTTATTTGCAAAGGATGATAATATTAGGTTTTCATTTGAGCCTTGATGTTGCTAAATTAGTTGTAAATACATGTAATGGTAGGAATGATGTGTAGTTGATGATATGCATGTGGAAATTGGTCATTATTGAAGTTAATTATGCGTTTTGATGGAATGCGTGTATTAGGAGCTTGTACATTGAGCTTAGAATGTTGTACGCACACCATGTATTTGATGAAATGTCTAGATGAGTATGATGTATGAATTTGTATGCAAGACTTGACAAATATGAAAGTAATGTGATAATAGATACAATTGATAGTGGGTTAACATGAGGATTGTATTAGAGAGTATTCATGTGGGAATTGGTTGGATTATATGATTTGGTAGAAATGCGCGTTAGGATGTTGCATTCTATGTTTGGATAGTATGATGCACACCAAGTGTTGGAATTATTTCTTATTTGTAATTAAGAAATGAATGTGTACTAATTGTGAAGTGTATGAACTTATTAAGAAAAGACAATGTTGGTATTATATGATGTTGGCTAACCTTGAATTTGTAATAGCCAATTGTAGAATGATGAACGCGCTAGTATGTGTCGAATGAATTCTATGTGCACCAAAGTAGTCATATCATGATATGTGTCCTATGACATGCTAATGTAATGTTTAGGGTAAAAATTGATATGGAGTAGTATATCGGTATGGATGTATGTATCTAAATATTTAAAGTTGCATACGTGATAGTTGACTTTCTGAAAAGTCAACAATGTAGAATAACATGGTTAGGCCCCCAAACATGATTGTGTGATTAAAAAACACTATGTGATGCATCACATGTTAGACTATGAGGCATATATGATAATAAGTTGTATTACATGATGTGAGGAATAAATATGGTTATGAATATATGTTTTAAATATGATAGAAATTGACTAATGATAGTCAATGTGATATTTGGTTGGGAATGGTTGTTAGTATGAATGATCGCGTATACTAATGTTGTTGTAAACATGATGACATGAAAGGATGTGGACCATGTCAAGATAGACTCAAGCATGGAGGGTTAAAGGATTAAGAAGAATCAAGTAAACGAGCATGAAATTGGAAGACTCGAGGTAAGTGATTCCTAACCCGTTTAGAATAATGAATTTATACATGTACATATATGTGTGTAAGTAGAATGGGAATCATGAAATGATGGAACGTTATTAATAATGCCAAAAGGCATGTTATGGAGCTTATAACGGGTAAAACGCAGCTTCGGATGGACCGGCGTGGGATGGGTCAAGAAAGGATGGAAAGGAGAAACAAAAGGGGGATTTTCAGGGCCCCACCGTAAGTTACGGTGGCCACCGTAACTTACGGTGGCCCCTGGCACATTCTACCCACCGTAAGCCAGTGGGAATCCACATAAGTGAGGTTTAGATAGTGTTTTGTCCTCTAATTGCATGCATGAGGCATGTTAGTTTTTCTTGTATCACTAACCAATCAAGTGAGTGCATGTGTGTTTATTTTCTTTGTTTTCTTCGACCGTGAAAGGAAAGAAGGAAGGGTGTTCTCATATCATCAATCATAGTTGTTCTTTCTAGTTTGGTGAAATTCATGAGAATGACTTGTGCATGCAACACTTAGTTTGGTCTTCCTCCTTGATATGTGATCATGTATATATATAAGTAGATAGGAGATTGTTTTGGCACATGTCTATTACAAATGGAGAAGTAAATCTTCTCTTGAAAGGTGTTTAAAAACATGAAAGACCCTTATTAGTATAATAGGTATAGTTGTCTCAACCTTCACTTGTTTCTATTAATATACACACGTACGTATGTATATGTATATATATGATCTTGTCCCTTTCCATCCTTTATAAATGTCGTGTGTGTGTGTGTGTCATTAACATGCTTGTCTAGTCATTATCAATGAGATGCAATTGTACATAGGCTTACATATATGGATGCATAAGAATCGGCTCTTGTGTGTTTGTGGGTGTATAAGTATATGATTGTTATATTGGATGACACACATGTATATTTATATATATACCAAAAGGTGTTGATTCTTTTCTTGATATTATAGGTGTGTTTGCAGCTAGACTTGTTTGCATTTGTGTGTGAATATAATATGTCATGGGAAGATATCCCTTGTTGTCTTAGAAGATAATCGGTTTCACGTCTTGATATGTATTGGTATAGGTATCCAATCCTTGATAATACACATGTTTTTTTTCTAGATAATATTAACATATAATTAGATATCATATGTTATTGATCTATAAACACGTATTTGTTTGATATTTGTAACTCATGTTAGTACATGCTTCTTCCTTGGTAGTGTTTCATGATTTTGTATGTGTTAACCTCATAAAACACATTGTAAATTGTTTGGATTTGAGTGGATTGTGTAGTATTCCACTTTGGTAATGTCACGTGTATTGTTGTTTTGTACGTGCGTAGTAATCGGATATCCGGTTGCTTTCTGTTGAGCGGGTGATTGCCTTGATTGTTCAACGCCAATTGTCTCTGATATTTGGGGTGTTGTATAAGTAAACGGATAATCCATTGAGTTCCTATACTAGTTCGGGCTTTACTAGCTTGTGGGGTATAGTGAATGCATGGTGTGCTTGTCTCCAACTTCCGCTCAACACAAAGGAGATTTGCACTTGCGTTCATATAAGGTTTCAAACAGGGCAGCCTGGATGCTGGTGTGGTAACTGTTATTGTAGGAGAATTCAACCAAAGGTAAATGAGAGTCCCAATTTCCACTGAAATCGATTACACAAACACGGAACACGTCCTCCAGGGTTTGGATTGTCCGTTCGCTCCGGCCATCGGTTTGTGGGTGATAGGTTGTGGTCATATCCAAACGAGAGTCAAGTGCATCCATAAGAGTTTGCCATAATTGGGAAATGAATCGACTTTCACGGTCGGAAATAATTGAGACATACACACCATGTCTAGTCACGACCTCCTTGATATACAGCTTGACAAGTTTCTCCAACTTGTCGGTTTCCTTGATCGGCAGGAAATGTGCAAACTTGGTCAATCGGTCAACAATTAACCAAAACGTGTCATTACCCATGGACGTCTTGGGTAGCTTGGTGATGAAATCCATAGAGATCTATTCCCATTTCCAAACGGGAATTTTGGGTTGCTGAAGTACAGCGGATGGCTTCTCGTACTCGGCTTTGACCTTCGAACAGGTAAGGCATCAGCTGACATATGTTTCAATTTTGTAACACCCCAGCCGATGGCAGAAACATCGAGGTGTCACGTAGTGATGATTGTTTAATAGCTCATGGTACTAAATGGAAGTTGAATATTACTAAACAATTTACAATTTGTCATACAATTTAATAAATACATAAACTTGATTTACATAAACTAGGTCCAAAGCTCCTATGTGATCCAAGACTTGTACAATTTCCAAATAGCAAGTAAAACCTGAAACATGTTGAGTTGGAAAGATGGGGGGTCAACTATAAATAGTTGGTGAGAATACATAGGTTTTGCATATAATTGAAAACAGTATGTTGTATAGCAATCATTGTTGAAGTATAATAATGAGTAATGTAAGAATATAAGTCCGACATGTAACAATGCGTCTTTTGTACAATCAAACCGTGTGTCGACTGAGACCTAACTCGTAAGTTAGTAAAAGTGTAACTGTTTTCGATCATCCCTGAATTTATGCGGGGGGGGGGGGGGGGGTGGGTTTGTCAGACCTATAGCGCTATAATCTAAACAGGTGGCTTGATCATTGTTAATGATTGTACTGTGTCTTTTTGTTACAAGTCAAAATGAAATGAGAATGAGTAATTGCTATTGTATCAAAAAACAAAATGTTTAAACATGTTTCACCCCAAAAATGTAAAAAAGTAAAAAGGGGGCTATGTAAACTCACCTTAGCAAAGTCTCAAGTCCTTTGTAATGGAATAGGTGTGGTCCAAGCGTTGCCAAGTATTACCCTATGTTTAAGGAAATAAATAATTCTAAGTTTTCTAGTTTACAAGTATTTCTCGGGTTCCTAATTTGGGGATAGGAAATTGTTTAATTGTTAATTAGATATATTGTTAATGATCTAATAAATAAAAGATATTAAAAGAATAAATAAATAAAAGACTTTTTGGAAAATTTTGCTTAGAGATAATCATATTATGATGTTGTAATATGAAAATAATTTTTATAACATTATTTTCTTAATAATTGAATATTTAGTATATTTATGTATATTTGTCAAAATATAGTATTAATGTCTACAAATATTAAAATTCATAAAGTTTCAAATTAAAATTTATATTTCTGTTCTAAATGAACAAAAATAATTTATGTAAAATTTTGATATAAAAATAGTGAAAATTGAATTTATTATGAATTATTTATGATTCAAATAACAAAAATTAATTAAAAATAATAAATAAACGTTTTTCTGAAATTAAAATTTATTTCTGGAACATTTATTGGCTTATAAGTTCAAAATAATTTTTATGGAATTTTATAAAATTTTTTAGATATTTTTATAGAATTTTCAATTTATTAATGAATAAACTTACAATATATTTTATATATATTAAATAAATGATTTTTGTAAAACTAAAAATTGTATTAAATAAAATTTTGTAGAATTTAATAACTGGTTTTGGTATTTTAAAATCATTTTAAAAGAAAATAACAATAATATAAAAAGAGAAGGGTTTTTAATCAAAAGAAGAAGAAAAAAATGTGGTGGCTGGGACTCGAACCCGAGTCAGGGGCGGTCCAAGTGATGGAGATCACCTTTGGAAACACGTCGGTTTTCCTGGAAGCACGCGGGATTCATTAAATGTGATGGAGATCACCTTTGGAAACACGTCGGTTTTCATGTTTTGGCTGGTCGGAAAAAAAAGGAAAGCAGGTGGGAAGAAGACTTGTGTGTTTGGGTCGGGTTTGGGCTGGGCCTGGTTGTTTGATGGGTTCCAAAATCTGGAAGGGTTTTAGGGTGGGTTCATGTTTGGTTAAAGTGTCTAAAAAAAATTTGTAGCATATATAAAATTTCATAAATCAGAAAAAATTATTTTTATTAGTATTATCATTATTATTATTATTATTATTATTATTATTATTATTATTATTATTATTATATTTATTTCAAAATAAATCATTACTAAGAAAAAGTTAAAAATATATAGTTTTATTGGGAAATGTTTTGTATTATAAGAAGTTATTAACTTTGACATGTCTAAAATTCATGGGAATGATAAGTGGTTAGTATAAGGTCGTAAAATAAGTGTGGAAATGAAATAAACGTGGATTTTATATAAAAAAAAATATAGTAAAATTACATAATGTTACAGTCTCCCCTACTTTTGGGAACTTCGTCCCGAAGTTATAAAAAAACATAAGGTTGAGGATGATTGGGTAGAAATTACGGCAACTGTGGTTTGAAAAATTTGTGTTAAGGCACGACATGAATTTATAGGTAATAGAATAACCTGTTTCGAATAATTTAGATAAGAGGTTTGGTATATGTGAGTTTTAAGTGTTGGATTAAGTTCGTCTGAAATAGCAAGGAGAATAAGAATCTAGCAAAACACTAAACTTAAGTTTAGGAATCCCTAAAGAGATGCATGAGTTGATTGACTATATGAAAACCAAATGAACTACCAAAACCTTATTAGAATTTCACACTAGCATAACGTACCTGTAAATTCATGATTACGTTCCAGACCGTAATCACCAATTTACCTTATATTAGGGTTTTGTGTCCTTCTATAAATCTAGACACACACACGGTATCAAATAACCTTGTGTTTGAATCGTATACAATGTATCCAAAAATGAGTCCAACTACTGAGAAGGGAAAAAGACTTATACCAATCAGTGAGTAAGAACCTCTACCGATTATTGAGTAGGTTGTTAGGGTCTCTACCAATCGTTGAGTAGGTTATTTGGTACTCTACTAACATTTGAGCAAGTACTTCATCCTCTACCAGGTGTTGATTAAGTGTACAATTGTTCCACACATAAATTGCAAATTGCAAATTGATAATATGTTCATGTAAGCAAGTTTATAAGTGTACAAATATAGTGGGTGAGTTGAAATTGTATAGATTCAGATATTAATATAGCAATTAGTTCACACTCAACCAGGCATGTATTCAAGTGTCATGAACATACTAGATAAACAACCCTCATGTAAAAGACAAATTTTCAGTACTAGGATTTATTACTTGAATCAAAATGCATCAATACATAGAATTTTAAGAACAAATAACATTCTAATGGTGGGGCGGTCTTGATCTCGGTTTAAGTTAGGGCACCGGTTACGGAAGTGGTTTGGGTCTCCACATTCATAGCACTGACCATAGTTATATCTGCCGGGACAATTAGGATTAGTAGCCGGGGCAGGGTTGGTTGGTTGGTATTGGAATTTGGGGCTTCACGACATGTGTTGACCAGATGGCCATACTTACCACAATTGGTGCACAAATGACATGGTGAAACAGTGGGATGATGACGTTTGCATGTGTTACACAAGGGAAAGTTTCCCGTATAAGGTTTCTTGTTAGAAGCATGTGTAATGAGGTTTGCATCAGGGTCCCTGGTCTTGCCCTTCTGGTTCTCAGTAGTTACTGTGGCTACAATAATTGCTTTCTCGCCTTTCCAAAATAAGGTCCCGTTCTTTACGTGGTTGTCAGTTAAAGTAGCTACTAGACGCTTGGCCTCTTCGAGGGTAGCAGGGTTCCTTCCCCACACCGTGTCCTGAATTTGCATGGGTAAGCCACCAATATATTTTTCGATAGCAACAGGCTAAGTTCATGGTAACGAGTGTTGTAGGCCAAATTCTCCCCACTGTCCTGGACCAGAACGTGAAACTCATCCTCTAACTTCTTGATTTCATTACGAGGGCATAATTCTGCCTTCATGAAGTCTTTAGCTTGCTCCCAAGTCAAAGCCAGTGCAACTTCAGCTTCGCGAGTCCGTTTCTCTTCGTTCCACCATGTGAGCGCCCGCTTGTGGAGGACACTCATAGCATAGAGAACTTTGAGATTGTTAGGGCACTCACTATTAATGAAGGTATTTTCAATACCTTTGAACCACTGAAGGAGGCCAGTGGCTCCTTCGTCCCCGCTAAACTTTGGAGGGTTGCAAGTGTTGAAGTGCTTGAGGGTGCAAACAGGGTGAGCATTCCCGTTCCCATTGCCATTCCCATTGTGATTACCATTCCCATTTCCATTGCCATTGCCATTTCCATTCATTTGAACGACTTGAGCCACCAAGTTGGGAACTAACGTCGCTATCTGTTGAGCCATTTGCTGGGAAATGATCGCAGCGAGTTGGACATCGTTGTCATGGTTGTTGTTGTCGTTGTTGTTGTTGATGATGCTTTCACCATCATGATCGTTGTTAATACGAGAGATACGACGAGGAGGCATTATCTGTAAGAGACACAATGAAGGTTTTAATGAGACATGGGATGAATCAAGGATAACGAGATATAATGAGGAGTGTAATCATTTATTCATTAATTAAAACGAATAAACGAAAACGTTGACTTATCAAAGCTTCTAAATTCTAATAACATAGTGAAGACATGCTTTAGCCTATAAGTGAATACTCATCCCGAGAATTCCCAGGTAGGCATCTGGGTCCCTCGTCTGATTGGGATATATGCACAATGCCAGTCCTAGACAGAAAACTCAGAATACAGGCATTCACACTTCCAGATTGCACGTGTTTGTTAATAGAATATAGAGCTTCGACGAGATTATCAAGGTAGTTCAGGTTAGGACTTGAGAATTTGTCCTATTAGTCTAAGGGTAAATCATCTTGTAGAGGTTAGGTAGAGATAAGAAGTAGGATGGAGATAGAGAATAGAAACAAGTAGAGTTGCAAGTAAGAGAAGCAAGTACTGGTTAAAGTCCTAAGGTTATAGACTAGATTATTCTTCTAATAACCTAATTACCTATAACCATGGCTCAGATACCAATCTGTAACACCCCAACCGATGGCGGAAACATCGAGGTATCACGTAGTGATAATTGTTCAATAGCTCATGATACTAAATGGAAGTTGAATATTACTAAACAATTTACAATTTGTCATACAATTTAATAAATACATAAACTAGGTCCAAAGATCCTATGTGATCTAAGACTTGTACAACTTCCAATAGCAAGTAAAACCTGAAACATGTTGAGTTGGAGAGATGGGGGGTCAACTATAAATAGTTGGTGAGAATACATAGGTTTTGCATATAATTGAAAACAGTATATTGTATAGCAATCATAGTTGAAGTATAATAATGAGTAATGTAAGAATATGAGTCCGACATGTAACAATGCGTCTTTTGTACAATCAAACCTTGTGTCGACTGAGACTAACTCACAAGTTAGTAAAAGTGTAACTGTTTTCGATCATCCCTGAATTTATGCGGGGGGGGGGGGGGGGGTTGTCATACCTATAGAGCTATAATCTAAAGAGGCGGCATGATCATTGTTAATGATTGTACTGTGTCTTTTTGTTACAAGTCAAAATAAAATGAGAATGAGTAATTGCTATTGTATCAAAAAAAATTGTTTAAACATGTTTTACCCCAAAAATGTAAAACAGTAAAAAGGGGCTATGTAAACTCACCTTAGCAAAGTCTCAAGTCCTTTGTAATTGAATAGGTGTGGTCCAAGCGTTGCCAAGTATTACCCTATGTTTAAGGCAATAAATAAGGCTAAGTTTTCTAGTCTACAAGTATTTATAGGGTTCCTAATTTGGGGATAGGAAATTGTTTAATTGTTAATTAAATATATTGTTAATGATCTAATAAATAAAAAAATTAAAAGAATAAATAAATAAAAGACTTTTTGGAAAATTTTGCTTAGAGATAATCATATTATGATGTTGTAAATATGAAAATAATTTTTATAAAATTATTTTTTTAATAATTGAATATTTAGTATATTTATGTTTATTTGTCAAAATATAGTATTAATGTCTAAAAATATTAAACCTCATAAATTTTCAAATTAAAATTTATATTTCTGTTCTAAATGAACAAAAAAAATTTACGTAAAATTTTGATGTAAAAATAGTGAAAATTGAATTTATTATGAACTATTTATGATTAAAATAGCAAAAATTAATTAAAAATATTAAATAAACGTTTTTCTGAAATTAGGATTTATTTCTGGAACATTTATTGGTTTATAAGTTCAAAATAATTTTTATGGAATTTTATAAAATGGTTTAGATATTTTAATAGAATTTTCAATTTATTAATGAATAAATTTATAATATATTTTATATATATTCAATAAATGATTTTTGTAAAACTAAAAATTGTATAATAAAGTTTACCATTTGATTAACATAAAATAAATTTTTTAGAATTTAATAAGTGGTTTCGGTATTTTTAAATCATTTTAAAAGAAAATAACAACAATATAAAAAGAGAAAGGTTTTTAATCAAAAGAAGAAAAAAAATGTGGTGGCTGGGACTCGAACCCGAGTCAGGGGCGGTCCAAGTTTTCTTACAAGTGTGGCTCACCACTGAGCCACACCCTGAGAACGGATTATAACAGAAACAAAAATCTTTATACTATAACTGTTTTGAACCTTCTTCCCCAAATAAACCATAAATGATAATCCGATCAGTTGAACCAGTTACTGGTTTCGTTGATCCAATTAACCAGGGGGCTTTTGACCATTAAACGATTAGGAATCTATTTAGCATAAGATGACTTACGAAATAAATTGAAATCAGCGAAAGAGGAGGGTGGCCGGAGGTTTTTTTTCAGCGAGTCACAAAAACGAACAGTAGGTTGTTTTAGGTGGGTTTTAGAGTGTAAATGGGTTTTGGGCAATGTTTCATATCCGAAGGTTTTACCTATTTATACTCGAAATCGATGTATGCAGGTTTTGATATTTTTGTTGTTGCCGGAAAACGCGAAAAGCACTATTAAAACGATTTAATACGTGTTTGACGAGTTGAAATGGAATTAAGGGTGTCGGTTACAGTCTGGAAGCACGCGGGATTCATTAAATGTGATGGAGATCACCTTTGGAAACACGTTGGTTTTCCTATTTTGGCCGGTCGGAAAAAAAAAAGGAAAGCAGGTGGGAAGAAGACTTGTGTGTTTGGGCTGGGTCTGGTTGTTTGATGGGTTCCGAAATCTGGAAGGGTTTTAGGGTGGGTTCATGCTTGGTTAAAGTGTCTAAAAAAATTTTATAGTATATATATAAAATTTCATAATTCAAAAAAAATTATTTTATTATTATTATTATTATTATTATTATTATTATTATTATTTCAAAATAAATCATTTCTAAGAAAAAGTTAAAAATACATAGTTTTATTGGGAAATGTTTTGTATTATAAGAAGTTATTAACTTTGACATGTCTAAAATTCGTGGGAATGATAAGTGGTTAGTATATGGTCGTAAAATAAGTGTGGAAATGAAATAAACGTGGATTTTATATAAAAAAAATATAGTAAAATTACATAATGTTACAAATTTCACCCTTGAGGTTGGGCCACCTGTAGAATTCCTTCACGTCCTTGTACATTTTGTCGGCTCCTGGAGGAACCGAGTACATATACTTGTGGGCCTCCTCTAGAACTAAATCGCGTAATCTGCCAAAACGTGGTACCCAGATCCGATTAGCAAAATAAACCGTGCCATCAAATCTTGATTGCAAAAGATCAACCATCTTTAAAAAGACTCATCCTTCAGATTCTCACCCTTAAGAGCTTCCCGTTGAGCTTCACGAATACGAGTAGTGAGATTTGTGTGGATGGTTAAACCTAGTGCGCGTACACGCATAGTTTTGACTCATTCCTTCCGGATCAAGGCGTCCGCCACAACGTTGGCCTTTCCCGGATGGTATTTGATCTCACAATGATAGTCATTTAGCAATTCAACCCATTTACGTTGCCGCATGTTCAGATCCTTCTGTTATGAAGATGTGTTGCAAGCTCTTGTGATCGGTGAAGATGGCGCACTTAGTACCGTAGAGATAGTGCCTCCAGACCATGAGGGCAAAGATTACTGCACCTAACTCCAAGTTATGAGTGATGTAGTTCTTCTCATGGACATTGAGTTGACAAGATGCATAGGCGATAACCTTGTTCCTCTGCGTTAGTACACATCCAAGACCTTGATGTGAAGCATCGCAATATACCACGAAATCATCGGTACCTTCAGGAAGAGAAAGAATCGGAGCACTGCACAACCGGTTCTCCAAAAGCTGGAATGTTTCCTCTTGTTTGACTCTCCAATGAAACTTTTTGTCTTTCTGTGTCAAGACTGTAAGTGGGTGGGCAATCTTAGAGAAATTCTTGATGAACCGACGGTAATAACCAGCTAGACCTAAAAATTGCCGAACTTCGATTGGGGTTAGAGTGCATCCCAATCTTTGATCGCTTCAATTTTGGTAGGGTCGACCTGAATACCCTTCTTGTTCACAATGTAACCAAGAAAATGAACTTCTCGAATCCAAAACCTCCATTTTGAGAACTTGGCAAACAATTTCTCATTCTTGAGCAACTCCAATATCAATCTAAGATGATGATCATGCTCGTTCTTGGTTTGCGAGTAGATCAAGATGTCATCAATGAAAACAATCACGAACTTGGGGACGTCATTTTGACTTGGCATAGTGGGAGTGGTCGGGGCTAAGGTACTTAGCCTAGAGTGCCCATTCGCCTAAGTGGCGTATAGATCTAGTTTTTCTTTTACAAACATATTTTATGCAATGTCTATTTGGGCGTATAGGTCTAGTGTTCTTTACAAACATTTTTATACAATATCTATATGGGGCGTACAAGTCTATTTTTGAAAAAAAAAAAAAGAAAAAAAAACTAGACCTATACATCACATAAAACATGTACGCCCCATATAGTTACTAAAAAAAACATATCTATATGCCACCTATAGACCAATACGTGACGTCTAGGTTTGTGAGTGATAGGCATTAATGATGAATAAGAGTTTATGAAACCTTTCACTACTAGAAAATAACCCTTCAATGACACACATTTAATGACATACACTAATTTAATGACATAAAAAAGTGTTGTCATAAAAAAAAGTGTCATCTTTGATAAAAACTAATAAATTCTTGACGTTTTTCTTTGCGTGTCAAGAATTTTCCATCATAAATTCAAAAAGCATGACGGTAATGAAACTTGTGTGTCATAATTTTGTGTCACCAAAATTTCAAATTCTCCCACGCGTCTCCCCATAAAACCTCCCTTTCTCTCTCTCCTGAAACAAAACACGATTCTTCCCCATTCCTCAATTATTCCTCATTCAACAATCAGATCTTCAAAACCTAACATGGATTCCACAAAGCATCGATTCCCACACATCAGTCGACCTAATCAACGAAGACAACCCACACCACCCATCGTCTCATCTGGCTCCCCACCACCTCCCGCAGCCGCCATCCAAATCTTCTCTTCCAAAAAGTCCATCAAAGGCATGTTTGCTAGCCAGAGGCAAGTTCCAAGTCTCCATTACACCTGATGGTAAACTGCAAGATTCGTTTGTTGGTTTTTTATTTTTATTATTATTAGTATTGTTGTTGTTGTTGTTGTTGTTGTTGTTGTTGTTATCTGTGTTGTTATTTCAGTTTAGATGTTCTGAGTTTAGCTTTATTGTTATTGCAGAGCACTCTCATGAACCTTGTGTTGATTTTTAGCTTGTTAAGCATCTTAAGAGTATTATTAAGGTTTTAATTCCACCCTTATCTCTCTATTTTGTATCTAATAATAATAATTTTTACCATTGGTTGTCTCCTTTATTATACACTGACACTTTTAATGGTAATTATGTTTTTATTTTAAGTGAATTCTTATTCATACATCTATGTGTGTCGGGCTCTAAGGTTATAACTGTTGTGTTGGTTTTTCGAGGGAAATCCGATCCGGATTCGTTTGTGGGCAAGTTTTGGGAGGCCTGGAGGGGAAGGGCATGGGAAGTGGAAGGTGGGTCGGGTCTAGTTGAGGTGGGCGATGGAGGCGTGTCGAATAGTAGTGATACCGGGTTGGCGTTGAGAATGCTGGTTGTTGGGGTTTTGGGGATATTAAGGAAGGAGCAGGAGATGTGGGAAAGTACTGATAAGAGCTTGCAGGATGCCTTTCAGGATTTGAATGCTTTGATGGTATGAAATTACATGTTTAGGAGATCATCAGCGGCAGCTAATGCAGCAGTACTCTCTTCAATTCGTTTTAAATTGGCATCAAGTGCTTGTTCAACACTAGGTCTAAAAAGTCTCAAAAGCACAGGACAAAGGGTCAAACCACAAGCTTCTAATAAAGAACAATGTCCTAAAGTTATCTGTACACATTCAGCAGTAGCCCTTAATCCACCAGCAGACTGTGGGCTCGTGGACCATCTCCAAGTTTTTTAAGAGCACTAATAGTTGCACAAAGCTCACCACCACGTGTTGTTGGTTGTGAAGCAGCATCTGCAAGCTGATTGGCTAATCTTTTCTGACATTCAATTATAGCAGTTTGGAGGGACGCTAATAGAGCAGGACTCAATTATTGTTTTCTTTTTGCTTCAGAAGCGACATGTTCCCCTTCATCAAGGGTAGCCAAAGCTTCCTCTACTCGTCTTTCAGCTAACAAAACATCAAGGATATCAGGGGGTTCGATTAACCAATTCTCTAAGTCTGAAGGATCTCTTTCCATATCTGCAGATACACCATTTCATAATGATCCACCTGGGACGGTGACAAACAATGATTCCACATGGATCCCTTCAGCTAGACCGTGAATTAAGGTAGCCTGAGCAGATAGTAAGTTTCTTATCGATAGTGGCGATTATTGTAAGTATACATGCTAGAAATCTGCTCAAGAATGAAGGTAGAACGAAGTACATGGATACCATCTTTCCACTGTACAGCTTGTTTGGATTTCGGGTGTTGCATATGCTGATGTATGCTGGGAATGTATACTTTTGGACGCGTTATCGCATTAATTCTCGTTTATATTTGGGTTCAAGCAGCATACAAAATTGGGTTTTAAAGAAGTTCTACTCCTCAGTTTTGGTCTGTCGGTACTCACTCTTGCAGCAGTACTCTCAAATCTTGAAATGGAATTGGATCTAGAAACTTGAAGTTGAAATTGAATTGGATCCTCTTCTTAGACATTGTAAGAAATTCTTCTTTTTCCCTTGTATTTTTTTATAGTATATATCGGGTATGTGGTTTTTTGAGGTTTGCCCATGATGAACATATATTGTATGTGGAATGCAGAGCCCATTGCTAGACTTACCAACTGGCCGTGTTGGTTAAACGGCAGAGTTAGTAAACAGGTCAACAAAAGTAGTTTTTGGTATAAAATGATTGAATGAAAATGATTGGCCTGGTAGACCTTTTTGTACAGAATTTTCTTATGAATAATTAGTGTACGACATATGATAATTATATTTCAGTGATGTTATAGTTGTTTGATGAATTGATTTATGATGTTATATGCATTAAACATACGCTTTGCATGAATTTCGACCCGTTTGATCCATTGAGATAAAACATTGGAGGTAATTCCCATCTCTAGCTCGGTGATCCATTAAGTTAACGAGCCAACGAGTCACGTGAGTTTTACGTTATGAAATTCATGAAAGAGATAGTGCAAGGAGGAGTCGAAATATTGGGCAATGTAAGTTAAGACAAAATAAACGTAGCGATGCATTATGATTTATGTAAAATAATTGGCCGGGCTCGATTAATGTATTAATTTTATTGTTGTCTCAGGTTGGGGGAGGAGCGGATCATTACGGGGATGAGGACATGGATGTCGTTCGCAAAGAATGGTCAGGCTACGCCGAGACATTTATTTTCAAATGATCAAAACTTGTTTGAAGGCAATGTAATGTCTATACAATATATTTTTTGTAAACGTTAAACGTTATCTCGGATTAGTTTGTAATTAGATAAATATGGATTATATAATGAAATGATGTTTTTGTTATTAATTTGCCAATTATTTTGCATATAATAAAATGGCAATAAATCCAAGAGGGTAATAATGTAATTTTACAGGAAATTTTTTTTAGATTAAAAAATTATGACACGCAAAGAACATCATAAAATTCTGTCATAAAATGTGTCGTTAAAAACTGTCATAAAAATGTGTGTCATTAAAAAGTGTAATAACGCGTGTCAATAAATGTTGTCATAAAAATGTGTCATAAACAGATGACACGCTAAAATATGTCATGTTAAATTTATGACACCGCCATCCTTGACATTCTTTTCCCTGTCATCACGTGTCAAGAAAGGGATTTTTTCTAGTAGTGTTTATACAATAAGTATTGTGCTATATGCGGCGTATAGAAGGGTGTAAACATAATTTTGATAATGTTAAATACCACCACCTAAAAAATATAGGCACATGTAAACATTATATTGTCTGCAAAGTAATACAAACATATATAAACATTATCACCACTATCGAATATAATTTATAAGCGCAAATTTAGAATGTGTTTTTTCAAAAGAGTTTAAATATTATTCATTTGTAGTCTTGGTAAAAATATTGTGTATCTAAAGTTGTATGCTAGGGTTGGTGCTAAACACGAAATGTATCAGTTTTACAAAATCCATCATATTTATTTATAAACCAATTTGTAAATTAAACACGAAACGTAATAGATGCTATTGTTGATTATAAAAAGTAAAGAAATGGGAAATCATAAAGTTAAGCAAAGTAAAACGAAGTAATCGAAACATGTATTTCAAAAGTCAACAAATTTATTAGCAGAAGAATGTTATTGTACTTGTTTATGATTCCGTTATACATCTACTCATCAATGACTCAAGTCGATTATCATTTTCATAATAATACTTTGATAGAACGTACTAGTCATTTTTATTTTTATATATAATATAGGTATAGGTATTATATTACCTTAGTTTGGGATCTAGAATTATAGACCGACTAGTATGAAGTCATTTTTTAGATGTAAATATAACGTTTTTAGATGTAAATATAACGTTGAACACTATTGTTAATGCCCACCAGTTTGTTAGGAGATAAATATTAATAATGGTGGATGAACATTGGAGAGGTTTCATACTTTGATGAACTAATAATTTATATCTGTATAATAATATTTATATTACAACAATAATTCGAAAGTATTTTTTTTTTTACTTGCAAATATAAATATAAATATAAATTTAAGACATTTATTGGTAAAGTCAACAATTTATTAGGAAAAGAATACTAATGCTGGCTAAACATTTTATTAAGGATTCTGCTATGTATCTAGTCATCTATGACTCAACTCAATTATCATTTTCATACTTTGATGTTTTTTTTTAACGGCCAACGAATTAATTTTCGAGCACTCTTGGGCACCCTTTTGGCGAATCAGGTACTTGAGAGTACCCGGGCCACCAATTGCCACCAATTCCCGGGAAAACCCGACCACTCACCCGCCCAAATGCACGGCAGTGAAATAATCGATAAAACCAATCGGGATCAGGACTCGAACCCAAGCCAATGGTCGGGTCATCCCTCATTTCCCCTCCACCAATGTCCTCCAAATGCAACTAGTGAGAATTGAACCCTAGCCTTCCATAAAAAACTTAAAACCCTCAACCAACTAGGCTACTACTTGCCAGTTTTGTATACAATATAGGTATTACGTTGCCTTAAGTTTATTCCCAATAAGAAGGATTGAAAATTACAGATCGGGTGGTACTAATATTTAAATCAATTTATTTGCGTAAATACATTAATCATAACCTATAGGCTCATGTTTTGGGCCGTGCCATGAATTGTCACTTTTAAATTAAAAAAAGAATAATTCTGGTTTACTAGATATAGTTATAGATTTATGATGTTTTAAAACGGGATTTGGAAACTTACATGTATATATGTAACAATGTATGTATAATGTTATCTTAATGATGTTGGAACATGTTGTGTTTCTAAGTGGCGGATTCAGAGGGGGTTTCGGGGTTCCTTGAAAACCCTCGATTTAAAAAAATGAAAATTTTAGTAGAGAAGTTGAAAATTTAATGAAAATCTAAAAAATATCTATGTAAGTAACCCCCTGAAAATCATTATTAGATTCGCCATTGGTGTTCCTCCACCCACATATATATGCATTTGAAAACAATAAATCTTACATGGCACTCAAAGAGGACATCCTTCTCTTTGAGTGTGTCATGTGACAATACATGTGACATTAATTGATTTTAGTAAAAAAAAAAATTTAAAACAAAATTGAATTTTTTTCTTTCATGTTTCCTCCCATAATTTTTAAATGTTAATATCTTTTATATACGAGATATTTTAAGTGAGTTTTTAACCGAGTAATGAAAGTCAGTTAAGTCTCATGGGCAATTTCGTCATTTATGTCTTCAGGGGCCAAAATGGCAATTAGTGGAAAGTTATAAAAAATAAGGATAAATTACAGAATTCGTCCTTTATGTTTACCTCGTTTTTCAGTGGTTGTCCTTTCACGTTTCAGTTGCTGAGATTCATCCTTAACGATTTAAAATGTTACACCCACTGTCCTAAGGCACTAACCCAGTTAAAATTTTCAGTTAACTTTGGTCATGTGCCTTGCACATAAGGGTAAATTGGTAATTTTACTTCTCTCTCTCTCCCTATATCTTCCCCTCTCTCTAACTTCAACCATCTCCTCCACCACCACCACCACCACGAAATCAGTCTTTGGGTTTTACCTCGGTCCTCAGACATATACAGAACTACCGCCGTTGCTGTCGTTCATTATTACCCAACTACCAACCACCAACCCCCAGCTACGAACCGTCACCACTGCATCCACCATCTCGAGACACCGTCTTCCATACTCGTCATCCGAGACCACCATCTGACCTGATAAGGGGTTGCACCGCCGTGACAAGTGGTCGAACACCCTCTGAACCCCCCTAGACTATCGTCGCCGCTACCTGGAACCCTCAACATCACCATCCTCCGTTGCCTATCGTTGTCCCCCCTAGAGACCTGGAGCCACACCACGACTAACTGTTTACCCTCTCTTCTTCTGTTCCCTCTCCGGCCCCCTTACTTCTCTATCTCTGTCTCATATGATTGTAAAGTGTGTGTGTGTATTGTTTTATCAGAAAGAAAAGGGATAAGGAGGGTGGATACGAATATAGGTGGAGAAAACTAATTATTGAGATGTTGATGGTGGTGGCCACAGGTGGTGGGGGATTTTAGGTGGCCGGGTTTCGTGGTGGTGGTGGTAAAGATGGTTGAAGTTAGATATAGGGGAAGATATAGGGAGAGAGAGAAGTAAAATTATCAATTTACCCTCATGTGCAAGGCACATGACCAAATTTAACTAAAATTTTTAACTGGGTTAGTGCCTTAGGACAGTGGGTGTAACATTTTAAATCGTTGAAGATGAATCTCAGCAACTGAAACGCGAAAGGACAACTACTGAAAAACGAGATAAACATAAAGGACGGATTCTGTAATTTGTCCAAAAAATAAAATTCAAACACGTTTTTTCGAACACGTTTTTTTAACATGTTTTTTTATTCGAACACGTTTTTTTTCCGAACACGTTTTTTTTCGAACACGTTTTTTTTTTCGAACACGCTTTTTCAAACATGTTTTTTTCGAACACATTTTTTTTCGTACACGTTTTTTTTTCCGAACACGTTTTTTTTTCAAACACGTTTTTTCGAACACATTTTTTTTAACTAGCTAGAATTGAACGTCTTATGGAGCTTGGCATCACAGTAAATGGGTGATAAGCAAAGGGAATGCTTCAACCGACACAGAATTCAAGCTTCTTAATCTGTTTCAGAAGCAAGACACCCGCAATTTTCATGCATTGAGTTACAGGAGGTCAAGACTTGTTGTATTTGGTGATTTTTTTATCGGGATTTACGTAATCTGAATTTACCTTACTTGTTATGCACTTTTCACGGAATAGCTTGAATTGAACGTCAAAACATGTTCAAAAAAAAGTGTTCAAAAAAATAAACGTGTTCGAAAAAAACTTGTTAGAAAAAAACGTTTTCGAAAAAACGTGTTTGAAAAAAAACGTGTTTGAAAAAAAACGTGTTCGGAAAACAAACGTGTTCGGAAAAAACGTGTTCGGAAAAAAACGTGTTCGGAAAAAAAAACGTGTTCGAAAAAAACGTGTTCGAAAAAACGTGTTCGAATTTTATTTTTTTATAACTTTCCATTAATTGTCATTTTGGCTCCTGATGACATAAATGACAAAATTGCCCCCGAGACTTAACTAACTTTCATTACTTAGTTAAAAACTCAGTTAAATAGTGACTATTTTGATCTCTGATGGCTCCAGTAATAAAAATCAAGTTTGGTGACCAAACAAGACTCAGGGGCCATTTTGGCAATTAACTCAAAAAAAAAAAAAAAAAAACCACAAAGTGTTCAGTTAATTTATTAATCATGTATAATGTATAGGCAAGTCACTAATTATGTTCAAATCAATAAATATGAATTCTATTTTTCAACATGTGTTAGCATTGGAGTTGTACATTGTTTTAGGTTAGGTTTTAATATTATAGTTATACATTGTTTAAGGTTAGGTGTTAACATTTAAGATACATTGTTAATTGTTTTAGGATAGGTGCTACCCGAAGTTTTCCTGTATGTAACTGTAAAGCGCATCATACTATTTCATAGGTAAAATTGATATGTCATATTAGATTTTTCAACCCCGTGACGTTCCCGGGTATAATCTAGTTGCTTTAATATGTATAATTAGCATTAGATACACGTAACTAAGTGTGTTGATAACAACTTAGACTATCTCTAATGCTAAGCGTGCCCTTAGGTGCCCTTAGTTGCCTAGTCAGCTGCCACATCATATCCTTACAAATCCTTAAAAACTAGGGCTGGCAAATTTTGTATACTCGACTTGTTAAGACACGAACACGAAACATGTATACCCGAACACGACATGATAACTTATCATGAACTTTTTTCAAAAGCTGAATACGAACCTGTTTATACCTGGTTTACACGATAAGACATGATAATACCAGTTTATACCAAGTTAACACGATAAGACACGATAATACCTGTTTATACTAGGTTAATACGACAATAAACGAACATGTTTTCCAAATCCGATACGTTCAATGGGTATCATCAAGCATTAAAATGATATAATTCCACCTATAGAAACCTATAACTCTAATACTCCACCCCCACAACCTATATTTTTTTAAAAGAAATCCTTAACATGTCTTAACGGGTACTAAACAAGTAAACAAGTATTTAACCTGTTTAGACACGAAAATTAACAGGTATATTTCGCGTCTACCTGTTTAGGACACAAAACCTGTTAAGGTCATACCTGGACCTGTTAAAATCGTGTAGGTTCGTGTCGGGTATTCGTGTTCATGTCTGAAATTGCCAGCCCTATTAAAAACCTCACTTTTACGTCCAACCACACAAACATCCTTACATATCCTTACATATTCCATATCATCCTCATTTTTCCTTAAAATTTAATTACTTAAATTATTAAAATGTATTTAAATAATTAAATCTATACATATAATAAACCAAAGCCATTTTAATGACATGACACTCAAAGAGGCATTCTCTTTCTTGAGTGTGCCATGTGTCATCCCATGTGGCATTGAGATATTTTAGGAAAAAAATAATTTAAAAACAAAATTGGATTTTTCACACTTATGTTTCCTCCCATAATTTTTAAAAGTTAATATCTTTAATATACCAGATTTTTTAAAGAAAAAAAATTACACCAAATTAACGAGCGTTTTATTATCTTTCCAACGAGTACCATAGTGCTATATAAAAAACGGAGAAATTTTTTTTGTGGAGTTTTGTTCATACATGAAAAAAAACACAAAGTGTTCAGGTAAATCATTAATCATGTATAGGCAAGTCACTAATTATGTTCAAATCAGTAAATATGAATTTTTTTTTTCAACCAGAGCCGGATAGGTTAATAGAGTTATACGTTGTTTTAAGTTAGGTATCAATATTAGTATGTTAGAGTTGTACATTTGTTTAGTCTTTAGGATAGGTGTTAATATTAGTGTTACATTAAAGTTCTACATTCTTTTAGGATGTGTTAGCATTGGAGTTGTACATTGTTAATTTGTTTTAGGTTAGATATTAATATTAGAGTTATACATCAGTTTATTTCATATGTAAAATTGATGTATCATATTAAATTTCTCAACCCATGACATTAGTTCTTCCATTAAATCAAAAATTAGTAACTTAATGTATATTTAGATACTTGTAGTTAGGAGATGAATTTAATGCAGGCTACATGAAAATTCGATCGAGAGTTTTTTTTTAGAATGGCCAACATAGCAACCGTGAGACTCTCACAAGGGGGCTCGGGTAAATTGGCTTCCTTTGCTGGGAGCCCCGCCCGATAGTGGTTCCCGAACCGGGAAAAACCCGATCCCCCACCCGTCCAAAGACCCGCTATGGAGAACCGGTAAAACCCGGGCGAGATCAAGACTCGAACTCTTGACCATAGGCCAGGAGTCATCCCTCATTTCTTATTATGTCCTCCAAATGTAACTAGTAGGGATTGAACCCAAACATCCCAAAGGAAACTTAGGCCAACCAACTTACTGAGCTACAAGTGTTAGACTGAGTATTAAAAAATATTAAATATGGATTTAATTGACACAATAACCCAAATACCTTGGCCCTTCCAGAAGGATTTTGCATTAAATTCGGATGATATTTAATGCGCCTGCAAATTTGGACAATTCCAACTCGTTTCGGGAGGCAACATCACGGGCGCATTAATGAGAGTCTTAACAACCAATAGCTTCAACTCTTTATTTTTTTTTGAAAAGAGAACTTCATTAACCAAACTCGAAAGGTCCTCAAAGAAATGGCCTACGAGCAAAAAACGAACAAAATACACATCAAACAAAAGGAAAAGTACACCAAGTATTCCAATCGATAGTTTTCCATCTAGTCCTATTTCGAATCCAGAAATAAGCCGTCGACTTAATAATCTCCACCAATACACTCGGACTCCGTTGCTTGTTGTTAAAAATACGATTGTTGCGTTCATTCCATAACACCCAAAACGTGGTGTAGACGATACCTCGAAGCATGATCCTCTTATCTTTAGAAAAACTTGGATTCTCCGGCAAGCGAATGATATCCATCACGTCAAAAGCAAAGCTGTGAGGTAACCGACACCAAGCTTTGACTCTAAACCATACATCTTGAGAATAAAAGCAACCAGTGAAAAGATGTAACGAAGTCTCCATAACCTCCTGACAAAGGGAGCAAGCTGTTTGTTGGATGGTGACTAGGGCTGTTCAAAATCGGATAATCCAAAATTCGAATCCGAAAAATCCGAAAATCTGAATCCGAATTATCCGAAATTTTGGATAATCCGATTTTCGGATATCCGAAAATCGGATTATCCGAAATTTCGGATTCGGATTCGGATCCTGATTTTGAAAATTTTCGGATAATCGGATTATCCGAATCCGAATATTAAATATATATATATATATATATATAAATATATAATATTATATACACTACATAATACTAGGGGCGGCAATTATTGACACGACCCGAAAACCGACCCGAACCCGACACGAAAAAAAATAGATTTGGGTCAACTAACACGACCCGTTTAAAAAAACGGGTTGGGTTCGGGTCAACTAACACGACCCGTTTAAAAAATGGGTCGGGTTCGGGTTGACACATATATAAAATGGGTTGACCCGTTAACCCGTTTAAGTATTTAGAAAAAAAATATATTATATTTTTGTTTTTCTTTTTCCATTTCTATGTACATGGTTAGTTATAATTGTGTTATTTTTGGCACACTGTATTATTTATTTGTCACACTTATATACTCACCATTAAACATTTTATTGATACCCCACTTACAACCCAACAACCCGCTTATAACTCATAAACATGTATTACTCATTTAAAAATACGGGTTAAACGGGCCGTCTTCGGGTTGACCCGGATTTTATGTGGGTTGGGTTAGTGTTGAAATATTTGACACGAATAATAATATGGGTCGGGTTCGGGTTGCACATTTCAACCCATCAACCCGCCAACCCGCAACCCATAAACCCGCCAACCCATCAACCCGACACGATTGACACCCCTACATAATACAATACACAATCCTAAATCCTTAATCCTTCTAACTCTAAGTCCATACTCCTCTAATCCATGGTTGTTGCTCTCTCTTCTCTCCTCTATAACAGCCCCCATCCACCTCGTATCCGACCTCCACAGCCCCCTTCCATCAAAATAATAAGTTTTTTTTTTATATATTTGTTGTTCAAATTTCGTTTATCTAACTTCGATTTTTGTTTTTTTAGTAGGTTCACGTTTTAGGCATAAAGGAGAACGTTTTTTTATAGTTTTTTTATTATTTTTTTAAATTTTTTTTAAGTTTCGGATTATCCGTTGGATGATCCGAATCCGAATCCGAAATTTCGGATATCCGAATTTCGGATATCCAAAATTTCGGATTCGGATTCGGATCTCAATATCGACTATCCGAAATTTCGGATATCCGAAATTCGGATTATCCGATTTTGAACACCCCTAATGGTGACCCCCCGCATAATCAATTTCCGCAACAGTCGGAAGACGGTTACGAGCAACTCTCCACACCAAGATTTTACACTTTAGAGGCACCCAACCCTTCCATTTGATCACCGACACAACATCCAAGCAATTGTTAGAAAGAATATGTTTGGCCGATGAGACAGTAAACATAACCATTAGTTTCCGGTTTTCACTTCCATGTGTCTTCGCCACTCTTCCACGTAAAATCATGGATATCATTTAAGAGTTGGAACAACTTTGTGACTTCTTCATACGTATTCAGGTTAACGCGCCAATTCAACTCTAACGCAATATCTTTTAAACAATTCAACTCTCAAAATTAAAATAGCTAACCAGACTATATTCATATCAACATGTTTATTTAACTATTGGTAAGCATATAAATCGTGTTGTTTATTAAACCTACAAATTGCCGCACTTAATTAATAGGTATTCGATTTGATAAGGTATCGACGGGTTCAAACATATTATGTCACTAATCCTATCTCGTAACAAGTAATTTCAATTTAGGCAACCGATTATGTTATGGTCAAATGAATCGTGAGTGTCATTGGTTAGATGCCTAGTTGTAATTACATACTATTAATAAAACAACTGATTGAACAGTGTTTATAAAATGAACAGTATCTTTTATCATTGATGTCTTCTTGTAATTGGACCAACTTCCTCCCATCATCTACATCTTACACGTACCTTCCTCCCATCATCTACATCTTACAGGTACTCTCATATTCCTTTTCTCCCACTGTACACATTTACCTACACGCACATACTTAGAGAGAGAGAGAGAGAGATCAGGGAAGACAGAGGGAGGCGGCGGTGGGTTTCCGGTCATCATCGTCTCTACCAACCTCATCCACATCAGCCGAAGGATCTCCGACTTACTCCGGAGGCTGGGTCTTTGACCCGGCTAAGGTAAACCTCCAAACCCTAATAAGTTTCCACCTCTATACATGCTTAATAACTCCCGATCTGTGGTTTTGTGGTTGTTTTTGGACATGACATGGACAACAGTGGCTACGCTGGAACGCAAAACAGATGGTGGCGTTTGGTGGTTCATGGATCTTGCCACCAGATTCGCCGTCTCCATCGCCGCCGCTATCATCAATCGAACCCACCTTGGTCACCGGACAACCACCATAACTGAACCCACCTTGGTCACTGGAGACTTAAATCGATCCCGTCGGAATCCCTGAGGCTCATCAGAATCGCCCTTGGCTTCATGTTCTTGAATCTTTTTTTAATGCACTCTTTAATTCATATGTATATTAATAATTTTCTTATTATTATAGTTCCTGTTGTGGTTGTTGTTATTATACAAAGATTTATAATATAATCAGTAATTTATCACACAGCTCATTTGACCGTTCGCCACATTTGACCTGTTCTAAGTTAAGTTTTTATTTCTTTGAATTTTTATCTCTTTTTTCTGCTTTGTCTTGATCTGTGATGTGAAACAGGGGATCACGGTTCTTCGAATACCTCAAACGGCCGACTACAATCATGTATGGGGTTCAATTGTTTGAACTAATTTGGGGTTATTACTAGATTTGTGCCATTTTCTAATGTAATCGTCATTTTTGCAGTGTACCAGCTGTACAAAGGGTTATATGTACGTTTTAATTGTTAGATAATTGTTTTTGTGTTTCTAGCAAAGCATCAAATTTTTTGTGTAGAACCTTTCTGTTCATGGATTTGAAGGTGCATCCATTCTTTTAATTTAACACAACCCTTTCATCAGCATGATTTCTTTTTGTAGGAACTCGCTTTCGTTTTGTTGAAGCTTGCGGGTGTTTGGAATTCAATACACCGAATCTATGATATCCCTTGCATCTATATATACCTATAAGTTTCCAGCCACAGTTTCACTTCATATACACTGCATAGTTTCCATACACAACTCATAAATGGATAGCAAAGTTTAGGCATCTGTACAATTGCAGCAGTGTTTGGAATAATATCTGCAGCCACCGGATTTGCAGCAGAGGCCACCAGAGTTAAGGTAACAATCAATATCATTAGGTTTGTTAACGTGATAAGTTACTTGTCCCAGCTAAACGTGTCGGGTCAATGCAAATACATTTGTTCAATAATTTATGATATTATTACTCTTAGCAATTAGCAATATAGTGCAGTAGACTTTTGACCCATTTACCTTTTAACTATTTCATTGAAACTCCTCAGTTACACACTTGCTCTAAGCTGAATTGACCCGTTACAGGTAAAGTAAGTGAGGTTAAAACCATTTTGTATCTTGTGCAGGTTATACGAGGTAACAGCGTGGTGACTGTTGAAGCTCTAGAGCCAGTCAGCAGAGCCCAGTAACTGATGTTATGTTTATCCAGTAACCGTTTATCAGTCTTTCCTAAAAATTAGATCTAGGAGTAACTAATATGATACTCAAAATTTTGTCGAGTATGATCAGTTTCATGCTATCCTAGATTTGCTTCTTTGGTACATGTATAAAGATCTCAGCATTGAGACTATGCTTCCTGGATTAAGGTAGTTTATCAATTTGAGTGGTGTTTTTGTCTCCAGTCAGACCTGTTTGACTCATGACCAAACTAACTTAACTAACCCACCCGTTTATACTTTTATTAGCTGAAGGACATATATAGGTTTGATATTAGGAATGTCATGGTTGATATGCAGGAGGAATTGAATACTTGGTCGAGGCGTCACCAGCGGCTATTGCTAGCCCTGGATTGCTGCACATGCTCATATTTCAAGGTATCAAAATTTTTAGAGTTTTGAGTTATTCTTATTTTGTCATTTGATTTGTATTAACTTACTATGTTTTAACTTGCATACAGCTACACATGAATTCATAGATACAAATCATAGGATTAATTTAATGACTTTTGCTATAATGCTGCGCCAGATCATAGTCATTAGGGTGTTAAAACATAGTAAGTTAAGTCATTAGGGTGGATAGAAGATCGATAAATGAAAAAAATGAATATTGCATTTTAATGGTAGAATATGGCTTATGCTATAATGAAGTGATTTTTTTGGCTTCTTACCTCACCTCGAATGATTTGGTGAAATTATCGGTATAAAATGACCAGTGCATTATGAGCTTATGGGTTTAATTACCAGCACTACGTCACTTTTTGATTGGCTAAAATATAAGTTGATTTATTTGAATTAATATACTTAATATAATATGAAAAGAAAATATTATATAAATAATTATTGCTAATGTAGTCAAAGGAGCATGTTGACCAAGTTTTTTGTGTAGGTGGCATGTGTAATTGTTGGTGAAAGGAGTAAGCAAGTCACATGAGAAACTTATCCTGCTTCTATGAGTAGGTTCACATCTCCTGGCTATAGGTTATATGTATTCGTTGTATATTTCTTGCATGGACTGTAGAGACTGTAGCTATGTACTTTTTCCTAAAGTACCGAAGTTCTTTTTTTTTTTTTTTTTTTGTTCTTTTTTTGTTGGTAAATTTCATGCTAAAGAGACAAGAAATATGTACTTTATATGACACTGTATACATTTTAGTTAACTTTCTTGGTGTTATCATGGACGAATGGGTCGTTTGATCGCGTTTTGACGATTTAAAGGGTAGGCGTTTAATAAGTAGTGCTATTATGTTTTCAAAATGCTAGACCTTATTTTGATTAAGTTGTAAGAACACTTATTTTTAGTCAAATAACATGTGTTTCAATGTTGGCTTAGACTATGTTTTATTGGTTTTTGGTAGATGAATTTGTCTTTTGTTGGCTTGATTTCTGGCTGAATATGGTGGTGGTGGGTTTAATATAAGAGATCAGGTATGCGTTTCGGTTGTGACCAAATTACAAGGCGCGCGAGGAGATCGTTACAACGCGCGCATCGCGCGCGCATCAATACCACTAGTTTTATTAATACATATTTTTTAAATGTTGATCATCTAAATAAAACATGCATCTATCTATACATATAAGACTATTTGGTGTGGAGACCAACTCCTCCAACTCCTTCAAATGCCACATAAGCGCCACATCATTTCCTCCCTTCTCTCCCTCAAACCAAGGAAATGGTTCCCCCTCCTCCCCCTTCCCCCTTCCTTTGCAAAAAATAATAATATAAAAACAAAAACCAATCAAATGCTTCGGTGTGATCGGTGATAATTCCCCGAAATCCCCGAAAAACAATCGGGGGGGGGGGGGGTGTTGAAGCTCGGTGCCGACGCCAGCTCATGCCCCCCGAGTTATCTCCCCGAGAGCATACCGTCCAGTCTAATAAACCAAAACCATTTTAATGACACGACATTTAAAGATGCATTCTCTTCTATTAGGGTGTCATGTGTCATCCCATGTGACATTGAGATATTTTAGGAAAAAAATAATTTAAAAACAAAATTAGATTTTTCACCCCCATGTTTCCTCCCATAATTTTTAAACGTTAATATCTTTAATATACGAGATTTTTTAAGGAAAAAAATTACACCAAATTAACGAGCGTTTTATTATCTTTTCAACGAGTACCATAGTGCTATATAAAAAACAGAGAAATTTTTTTGTGGGGTTTTGTTCATACGGGAAAAAACACACAAAGTGTTCAGGTAAATCATTAATCATGTATAGACAAGTCACTAATTATGTTTAAATCAGTAAATATGATTTTTTTTTTCAACCAGAGCCAAATAGGTTAATAAAGTTATACGTTGTTTTAAGTTAGGTATCAATATTAGTATGTTAAAGTTGTACATTTGTTTAGTCTTTAGGATAGGTGTTAATATTAGAGTTACATTAAAGTTCAACGTTCTTTTAGGTTAGGTGTTAGCATTGGAGTTGTACATTGTTAATTTGTTTTATGTTAGATATTAATATTAGAGTTATACATCAGTCTATTTCATATGTAAAATTGATGTATCATATTAAATTTCTCAACCCGGGACGCTCCCAGGGTATAATCTAGTATATTATAAACCAAAGCATTTTTAATGACATGTCATAATATTATGCAATCTCTCTTTTGAGAGATGCCACATATGATGTGATGTTGCAACTCTAGACCAATTAAAAAAAGGAAGGAATAAATATGGTTTAAATATGATTTAACATAATTTATTAAATACCTAATCTACTAAATGTAAATATTAAAACTTTATTATTTTCTCTCTCATGTTTCCTCTCATAACTTTTAAATGTTAATATCTTTTATATACGATATTTTTTAAAGAAAAAAATTACACCAAATTAACGAGCGTTTTATTATCTTTCTAACGAGTACCATAGTGCTATATAAAAAACGGAGAAAAAAAACGACTATTTTTTGTAACTCGACAGATATTGTGTCAGGTTTGGAATTAGTTTAAAAAAAAATTGTGGGTTTGGGTCGAGCCTGTGATTAGGTGATACCCGACCCAATTACCCTTTTTTTTATATTAGAATATGATAACTTATGGCATAGATTTGTTTAAAATAATAATAATAATAATAATATTCACTTTACCTAGATTTTTTAACCCGGGACACTCCCAGAGTATAAGCTAGTAATAATAATAAAAATCAGCCTACCGACCTTCATAAATTGTTGGGACAAAAGAGTTGAATTGACGGCAACCCCCCACCACTACCTTTTCTTTCTCCGAAACACCCGACTTATCGACTTCCCGCCATGTGGGACCGCCACCCCACTCCCACTTTATTTACATGTTATCTCCTTATCTTCTAACATTGTTAACATCTGATACCCTACAAATTCGAGATCGCTCTCTACCGTTGATTTTGTCATCAAAGAAAACTTTTTAATGATTGATCTTCAAATCTGGATTAATTATATTATATATCTATAGTTATAACGGTTCATCTAGGAGTTGGGGTGTGGCGCCTTGTAACAATGCTTTTACGGGGGTTTGGAAGAATTGTGTATCGTTTTGGAATAAGCACAAGGTTGAGGGGAAGGGGATTATAAATGTTATTCGTGGGAATCCCGGGAATGGTAGAAGTATTCGGTTTTGGCTAGACACTTGGTTGGGCAGTGAACCGCTTAGAGACGCTTATCCGGCTTTGTACGCTATCGAAAAATCTAAACGGGTCACGGTGCATGACCGGTTGTTGTTTGAAGGGCGCAGCCATACGATTAGATGGGATTGGTCCCGTGCTCCGATCAGCGATGATGAGGTTGCAGCCAAGTTGACGTTGGAAAATATGTTACAAGGGGTGTTATTAAATGATTCAGCCGACACTTGGTCGTGGTCGTATGGAGATTCATGTGGTTTCGAGGTTGCAGCGGCCAAGCAATGGCTTCGGGGTTCTATGGTTAGTGATGTTCCTTTCGAGTTCCGTTGGAGTTCTTGGGTGCCAAATAAATGTAATATTTTTATGTGGCGCGCGTTTTTAGACCGTCTTCCCACTAAGGTGGCGCTGGCTCATAGAAACATGGTAATCGACAACCCTTTTTGTGTGTGGTGTGATACGTACGAAGAATCTATAGAGCACATTATCACTGGATGTGGAGTGGCGCATGGGGTTTGGGATAAAGTTGCTTCTTGGTGTATGATTCCGCGGCCGTTCGTTTTTCATGTTAGAGACGTGGTGATGCTGCACGAGCAGTATAGTGGTTCGTCTGTTAAAAAAGCGGTGATTCAAGGTATTATTATTATTACTTGTTGGCGACTTTGGAGAGCCAGGAACGAGAAATGGTACGACAATAAAGATCCGAACGTGGTGAACTTGGTGGCGGATATCAAGGCTTTGGGGTTTCTTTGGTGTAAGCATAGATTTAAGGGTGGGGTGGTGGATTGGAATCATTGGTGTACTTTTGATGTAACGTAATGTTTTAACTGTTGTGGTTTTCTTTGGTTTTCGGCTTCTGTCTCTGTCTTGGAGATAGTTGTCGGTTTTGGTTGGTTTTAATGAAATTCTCTTTTCAAAAAAAAAAAAAAAAGTTATAATCTATATTATAAAGCATTTGACAACGACTTTTTAAAATTTAAGAGGTACAAATTAATTTGCTTATGATACAACACACAATGCACATAATAACTACATTTTAAGGGCAAATTTATCTTGAAAGCATCATATTTACTCTAAATGAAGTCAAGAGTCATGTTTATAATAGGTCATGACATTTATTCTACAATTACTTTGAACATATTAAGAGGGTGTTTGGGATTGAGTTTGGAAATGCAAAAGTACTTTTGGTCAAAAGTGCTTATTGGGATATGACTTTTTGAAGATGAGTTTTAAAAAAGTGTTTGGATTAGCTTTTGTGATGAGAAATGTCAAAAAGTCATAGATTGTTGTTTTTTAAGTGTTTCGCTTTACTTATTGTGAATATTGGTTGTATGTGTGGTAGATCTGTAATTTTTTTCAAAAAGCCAAAAGCCAAGATTTCTAACTTATCAAAAACAGTTTTTGTCACACCACGCCTAAGGCGGAAACACGTGGCGCGACGGTTCAAAAGTATTAAGCCAAGATTAATGCAAAGCACAATATTAATTAGAAAACGGGCATTTATTCAATGCTAATAATCATGTCAAATTATTCATACATAATCATAAATTGTTTTCGAAAATGATAAAGAGGCTTCTCCCTTTATCCCTAAATTCATGGAATAAAGAGATAAGACCCCGTCACGACATTCCCAACGCCCAACTTGGAGATGTCCCCGACCCTGCTCGCCATGCTAACTTCCATCAATCAATTACCTGAAAGATATGTTTTGAAAATCGTCAATATATAAATATTGGTGAGTTCACAGGTTTTAATTTAATAAGTCTTTATAAAGTGGGAATATCCTTGTTATGACATTTATAGGAGTTGCAAGGTCCTACAATTTACTTGAGCCTATAACCAAACCAAGACAATTAATAATGCCCCCGCCCAAAGTCGTTACTCGGTATTCCTACGACTTTATTTCAGAATAAGTGCACCCCAGGCATACGCCGATGCATAATCGACGCTATCGATTAGGGGTCGGCCTTGTCAGGCACCAATAGTACTATCCAAATATCCCTTTGGTTTCTCATTCCTGAATAAATGATTATAGTGGGGAGGTCTCAACCCCGAGTGGCGATCTTTACTCAAGTATCCAACCCGTCATACAATCCCAACATATCTTTCCCCCGTTAAAAACGTTAAATAGTTTAGAAATGGGGCCGTGAGACTCACCTGTAACTGTGCTTGGCTCAAAGAAAATAGTAAAGTTTGTGATCCCGTACCTACAAAGGTTCTAGGCGTATAAGTCACTTACACCTATGGTGTATGTGCCTTGGCAAGTTGTACACCCAACTTCCCGACCACGTCTTTATCCCAATTCCCGTTTAATAGTTTCGTATCCTAGGTTCAATGGCGATGGATTACCCTTTCCTTACAAGTCATATATTATTCTTATAATTATTCTTTATGACTTGTACAACATTATACTTGACACGACTCCACCCAACGTATAATTATTTTCCCATTCAAATAATTATACTTAGGATCTTTTCGCTCAATATAAAGTGTTTTCTTATTAACCGACCCGACTTACTTTGCCACATATTTATTTTCCCATTTAAATAAATATGCTAAGTCTTTGTCGTTTGGTAACATAATCTTAACGCCCGACTAGACTTGCCACACCGTACATTTATTTTCCCATTTAAATAAATGTACTAGAATCTTGTCGGTATTCACGCGTTCGTAGATATATCTCATCTACTCGTCTCGGTTTTCCTTCTCGTATATCTATTTTCCCATTTAAATAGATGTACTAGAATTCCGTCGGAAACGAGTATATGTACATATATCGTCGCGTGGATACTACTTGTTAAGTTCATGTGTCGCTTAGCGTTTTTAGTTTGTTACGTTATGTTTCTCTTTTCCCACGAATATTGTTACTACACTTAGGAAAGTGTTACGCACGTTTCACCCTTGTTATATATATTTTATTTCCGTAAAATATATATGTATATTTTTATCTCGACGTAATAAGTCCGTTTACGTTGGTTCGTGCAACTAAGTTTGTTAGTTAGCGTTTTTCATATTTATTCCCGTTGCGTGTTCTTATGGAAGTATTGTTCCAACTTCCGATTCCGAACGTTTATCTCTCGCAAAAATATATTATGCACGTTTTAGTCCGACTCGTCCAACTTGTTACCAAAAACGTTTCCGATACTTTTATATTCCCATTTATATAAAAGTACCTTATTTTTGTACAAGTCTTTCCAAGTATTTATTTTATAAATCTTACTTTATAAAATACTCGCGTTACTCCATTTATTTTTATAAAACGTCCATTTTATAAAAATATACTTTTTACTTAAAATGCCCAAGTAGGCTATCATTATTTACCAACTCAACCTTGTAAATCGTTACTTACACTTTTTGACACTAATATTTCCATCATTGTGTTCTTGGTCCAATAACTTCTAAAACATTCATTTTAGTCCATTGGTTTCCAAGGTTGTCATTTTAAATCCTTTAATTTACACTTGTAGCATTTTTCACTAAATCATTCATGGTTATTATTTTTCTTCCACTTTAGTGGACTTTGAAGAATCATTTTCACCATGTTTAGTTGTTTTTACTCCTTTTTACTTTTAAAGTTCTTCCAATCCATTCTAGATATCCATAACATGTTTATTTCATATCTTTATCCAAAACATCAAATTTTTACTCATCTAAGTGAGTGGACTTTGAAGAACTAGTTTTTCCATCTATGGCTTTCTAATCCATTTTAATATTTTTATGACTTTATTATATCATCCTAAGATGATTAAAACCACTTTTCATCATATTCAAGTCACTTTTCAAAATATTGCTTTTCTCATCTTCAATCATCCAAACATGTTCTTATTATGATACTTTCATCAAAATATTACTTTTATTAAAAATAACTAAGTTTCCATCATAATATTATTCTCTCATCTTCATTTTTAATAAAAACCCATTACTTCTTTAGAACTCATTTTTATTACCCATAATGTACAACTTGCATCATAGCACAAAAACAAAATATTTAAATTAATAAAACAATGCAAGACTTACAACTAGCTCAAGGCTAGGGAAGACAAAATCTTGGGTTTTGGGTGTGGTTTAGTGTGTTCTTCCAAGTGGGTTATGCTCCAAGCTCTTAACACACAAGAAGGGGTTTGAATGAGGATGAACTAGAGGTAGTTTGGAGTAGTAAAAATTGAAAGAGAGGTGGTGGTGGGGTGGTGAAAAGCTACGGCCAAGAGGAGAAAAAGGAAAGAGATTTTGTGATTTTTCTCCAAGTGTTCTTCTAGTGTTTATATGATCTTTGCAAATCCTCCAAAGATTATCAAATCTTGCTTGGATAGGTTTAGGGAGATTATGGAAGGATTTGCTAGATTATGAAAATCTTGTAAAGATTTTAAAGAGGGTGTATGGGCCGAGTTTTAGAGAGAGAGAGGAGAAATGATTGGGTTAATTCTCTTGTCCACTCTTATTGCATGCAAACTCATGATTACAAATGATTTGGAAGAGATTTTAGAAAAACTTAAGTGAACTCCCACTCTAAGTGGCCCTTGGCCGGCCCCCCTATGGGCTCTTGGTGGGGTCCACTTTGCTAATTAACTCTTCATATTATGCTTAAGCAAGTCCCTTCCGGGTACCGCCCGGGTATTTCTTGAATTTTTGTCGCGTTTTCCCTCGATGTTAAAATACCGTTAATATTTATAAAATTACGTCCAGTTAAATTACTGATAATTTATTTCGGTTTCTGTCGGGTGAATTTTCGTGTTACGCGCGTATCGGGTGCGGTACGCGCACTTTATTCGTTACCGGGAGATTTGTGCAATAAGCTTTTTCGCATGGCTTTGGGTTTCCAAAACTCATAATATTTTGTGAAAATATTATTTATTTTATTTTCCGGGTGTCCGGTGTTCGTTTCGCTTATTTCAGTTTTACCGGGTAATCGCCAGTGTCCATACCGGATAGTTTTGTCTGCGCACGATCCTATCATGCTTTGCTATTAAACTCGTGCATTCCTATGCATTATTTGGGAATTCCTATCTTTCTAAGGCCTCAATTAAATATTTAGCACATAATTACGGTTAATTACGTTAATCGCGTTTAATTAATTAGTACGGAATTACCTTAATTTTGCCGGTTGTTACATTCTCCCCCCGTTAAGAGAATTCCGTCCCGGAATTCACTTTGAGTTCTCCGGTATAGGGGTCTTCTTAAATAGGGCGGGATACTTTTGCTTCATCTGGTCCAGCCTTTCCCATGTGAACTCCGGTCCACGCTTGGCATTCCAACGCACTTTGACCAGTCTGATCTTACTGCGTCTTAGTTTTTGGACCTTCCAATCGGTTACTTCGACTGGCTCTTCGACGAAGTGTAACTTGTCGTCAATGTGGATTTCGTCTGCGGGGATGATGAGGGTTTCGTCGGATAAGCACTTTTTCAAGTTCGACACGTGGAACGTGTCGTGTACACCGTTAAGTTCTTGTGGTAACTTGAGTTTGTATGCTACGGGGCCTACTCTGGACAGGATTTCAAATGGTCCAACATATCGTGGGTTTAGTTTTCCGCGTTTCCCGAAACGCGCGACACCTTTCCACGGTGACACCTTTAGTAGGACCCTGTCTCCGACTTGAAATTCCAAAGGCTTTCTCCTCATGTCTGCGTAGCTTTTCTGTCGGTCACGTGCCGCTTTGAGACGTTCTCTAATCAGAAAGACCTTATCCGTCGTTTCTTGAACAATTTCGGGCCCGGTAAGTTGCTTTTCGCCAACTTCGGCCCAACATAGAGGCGATCTACACTTGCGTCCATACAGAGCTTCGAAAGGTGCAGCTTGAATGCTCGTGTGGTAGCTGTTGTTATACGAAAACTCTACCAGTGGCAAGTGAGTATCCCAATTTCCGCTGAAATCGATTGCGCATGCCCGTAGCATATCTTCCAAGGTCTGGATGGTTCGTTCACTCTGACCATCGGTTTGTGGATGATATGCGGTACTCATGTCAAGGCGAGTACCTAGGGCTTTATTCAGACTTTCCCAAAATCTTGAGGTGAAACGACTATCTCGATCGGAGATGATAGAAATAGGTACACCGTGCTTTGACACAACTTCCTTAATGTACAAACGGGTTAGTTTTTCCAACTTATCCGTTTCGCGAATGGGGAGGAAGTGTGCAGATTTTGTCAATCGATCAACGATTACCCAGATCATGTCATGGCCGCTTGTTGTCTTGGGCAATTTGGTAATGAAGTCCATAGTGATCCTTTCCCATTTCCATTCCGGTATTTCCGGTTGCTGGAGCAAACCGGACGGTCTCTGGTGCTCGGCCTTGACCTTTGCGCAAGTCAAGCATCGCGCAACATATGCCGCTATATCCCTCTTGAAGTTTGGCCACCAGTAAAATTCCTTCAAATCATGGAACATCTTGTCTGCTCCAGGGTGAACTGAATATCGCGAACTGTGGGCTTCGGCTAATACCAGTTCACGCAATCCACCGTACACTGGTACCCAAATTCTATTCATGAAATACAGAGCTTGATCCGCTTTTGACTCCAGTGACTCAACCATCTTCCGCAATCTTTCTCCTTTGACATTCTCGGGTTTAAGAGCGTTAGTTTGAGCTTCACGAATCCGGTCAGTCAGGTTCGTGTGGATGGTTAGACCCAAAGCTCGGACACGCAGTGGCTTAACCCGTTCCTTGCGACTCAAGGCATCGGCTACGACGTTTGCCTTCCCGGGATGGTACTTTATCTCACAATCGTAATCGTTCAATAATTCGACCCATCTCCGTTGTCGCATGTTCAATTCCTTCTGGTCAAAGATGTGCTGCAAGCTTTTATGATCAGTGAAGATTGTACACTTGGTTCCGTACAGATAATGTCTCCATATCTTGAGTGCGAATACCACGGCTCCTAGTTCCAGATCATGTGTGGTGTAATTCTTCTCGTGAAGTTTTAGCTGTCTGGAAGCATAGGCTATGACCTTCTCTCGCTGCATCAATACACAACCCAATCCCTGATGAGAGGCGTCACAGTAAACTACGAAGTCTTCTGTACCATCGGGGAGTGCTAGTATTGGTGCGCCACATAACTTATCCTTCAACAACTGAAACGCTGCTTCCTGCTTTTCCGTCCATTCAAACTTCTTATCCTTTTGGGTTAGCATGGTTAAGGACTGTGCTATTTTAGAAAAGTTCTCGATGGACCTTCTGTAGTAACCCGCAAGGCCAAGAAATTGTCGTACTTCAGTAGGCGTTCTAGGGGCGTCCCAATTCTTGATTGCTTCGATCTTGGCGGGATCGACATGTATACCCCTTTCATTCACCACGTGGCCTAAAAAGTGAACCTCTCGAATCCAAAAATCACATTTTGAAAACTTAGCATAGAGCTTCTCTTTGCGAAGTACCTCGAGGATTAATCGGAGATGTTCCTCGTGTTCCTCCTTCGTACGTGAGTAGATCAAGATGTCATCAATGAAGACAATAACAAATTTGTCCAAGTATGGTTTGCACACTCGGTTCATCAAGTCCATGAAAACAGCTGGTGCGTTGGTTAATCCGAACGGCATAACCAGGAACTCATAGTGCCCATAACGAGTTCTGAAGGCTGTTTTTGGCACGTCTTCTTCTTGAATACGTAACTGATGATAACCGGACCTTAGGTCGATCTTGGAGTAGAAACTGGATCCTTGAAGTTGATCAAACAAATCGTCGATCCTGGGAAGAGGATAGCGATTTTTAATAGTTAGCTTGTTCAGCTCCCGATAGTCAATGCACATTCGAAAAGTGCCGTCCTTCTTCTTCACGAATAAGACGGGAGCTCCCCAAGGTGAGAAGCTTGGTCTTATGAAACCTTTGTCCAACAACTCTTGCAGTTGTTCAGACAGTTCCTGCATCTCAGAAGGAGCTAGGCGATATGGCGATCGCGCTACAGGTGCTGCTCCTGGAACAAGGTCGATACGAAACTCGACTTGTCGGGGTGGTGGCAATCCCGGCAAATCTTCTGGGAACACATCTGGAAAGTCTCTGGCTATCGGAATGTCTTCTAGCTTTCGCTCGTCGGCCTTCTTGTCTACCACGTGCGCCAAGAATGCGACGAGACCTTTCCTTAGGCACTTCCTGGCTTTCATGCTGGTAATAATTCTCAGTGGCGTTCCACGCCTTTCCCCTTGGATCGATAGGGTTTCACCGCTCGCGAGGGGAACTTGAATTACTTTGTCATTGCACACGACGATGGCGCGGTGTGCGGATAGCCAATCCATGCCAACGACTATGTCAAAGCTACCCAGTACGACTGGTAATAGGTCAATGTCAAACTCGTGACCACAGAGATCCAACTTACAACCCTTTGCTACTTCTCGAGTTTCTATAGTCTTACCGTTAGCTAGTTCAATAGAGTATGGTGTGTCTAGCTTACTAGTCTTTAAACCAAGTAATCTTTTAAATTCGACAGATACGAAGCTAAAATCAGCGCCAGTATCAAACAATACTGAAGCATAATGACCATTTAGAGGGAACGTACCAGTGACCACATTAGGGTCTTGTCGTGCGTCACCGGCACCAATCACGAACGCTCGCCCACGGGCTTGGTTGTTAAGTTTGGGGCAGTCCCTCTTCCAATGATCGAGCGATCCACATGAGAAACAGGGCCTCGCTCCACTGTTCTTTGGCGCTCCTGATCTGCAGTCTTCAGTCTTGTGCCCCGAACGGCGGCACTTACCGCAGATTGCTTCGTTCTTGCCCTGATAACCTTGCTTCCCATTATTTCCACGTCCAGTGGCTACATACCCTTTTCCTTTCTTCCCTGAACCTGATGATCCATCCTTTTTCCTTTCATCGCGCTTACGCTTCCCAAACCTTGGCCTATTTCCCTGTTCACTTGACCCGACGACTGAACTTGTACCCAGATTCTTACCCTCAACGCTGCTGGACTCAGTAAGCTTCAACCCTGACACTTTCCGGATTAGCGTGCCCATTCGGATGGCGTCTTCAGTGAGGCTCAAAGCGAGGTCGATGGCTTCGCGCATGGTTGTAGGCTTGGAAGCAGTGACCATGCCGCGTATCTGTGGTGCCAGTCCGAAGAGGTACCATTCCACCTTTTTGCTTTCCGGGGTGACCAGGCGAGGCACTAACCGAGAGAGGTCATGGAATCTGGACGTGTAACCAGCTACGTCCGGTCCAACCATGGTGAGGTTCCAGAACTCAGTCTCTAGCTTCTGTACTTCACTTGCCGGACAGTACTCAGCGATCATTAGTTCTTTCAACTCCAACCATGATAAGGAGTAAGCAGCATCATCTCCCAGTGTCTGCACTTGGTTGTTCCACCAGGTCAGAACTTGATCCAGAAACAGGTTGGTGGCATACATGACAGCTTGTCGTGGGGTACAACTGCTAATACGAATCACAGCTTCGGTTTTCTCGAACCATTTAACTAGTCCGACAGAACCTTCGGTGCCGCTGAAGTTCAGTGGTTTGCAGTCCAGGAAAGCTTTAAACGTGCAGCCACGTTCTCGTGAGGCCGTTTCTGCAATAATAAAGCAATGTTAAATATAAGGTAGGAGTTTTCACGAAGACTCCTGTCGCATATACCCGACGTCTTCTTACCAGTAGGGGAGGTTTCGCGTCTGTCGCTCCCGGTTCGGTCTCGCGACCTTTCGGTGCGCGTGGCATTGTGTTCTGCGAGAGCCTGAGCGATACGTCCCGAAACTAGGGTTTCAAGCTCTTCAGGTGTCGTGGGTAGTCTTTCATTCCCACTGTTGCTTCTTGTGGCTGGTGCCATGTTTCTTCAATAACCAATATCAAAGGTTAATTTCCAACAATCATTCATACAATATCATCACATATATAGTATAAACAACCACACAACATATGAACACAATAATCACCATAACAACAACACGCAATCACAACATAAACAGAATAAGTAATAATAATCGTAGATAATCACAACACATATTTTACCATAACAAAACTTTCATTAATTTCAATACCAAGTACAATGATTTGTTCATAATAACAAAAACCGAGGATACCTTCCTCTTACATTGCTCTTTGAAATACACTAGAAATATAATGTCATATGCCGGCACAATCCCGCTCGGCTAGGCAAAAAAATGCAGATGGGTGCTATAACCCATGCTGTGCTATCATACTACTACTACTACTGCTATGTCCGCGAGTGATCTCCCAAAACGTCCCTGATGCTACTGTGGCGGTGGCGGCGGCGGGTGCTGGTACTGGTACTGAGGTGCGCACATGCTGATGGTCATACTGATCGCCATAATGCGATCGTACAAGAATTGGCGATGCGCAAAGTGTGCGTCGCCCGTAAGGCCACAATGAGCATCCATGCTCAATAGCTCCTCAGCGTAATGTGCCAGTGCATCCCTGGCATCAATGATCCTGGCCCACATGAGCTGGGCCTGCTGCTCCATCTGACTCACGGTGCGCTGCACCGTGTCGGTGAGGGTCTGGAAATCTCTCTCCAGTGAGATCACCTTGGACCATGCGGGTCCTGACAGTGGGGCCATCCCGTGGGGCTGCGACGGCCCGGGGATGTCAGTGTATGTCGGCTGAGACGGGCCGACGATATCGGGTATGGGTAGTGGTGTGAAGGGTGGGGCAAAGCCCGGTAATCCAGTGAAGCAGTAGGGTGGTACCTGGTATGGGTCTCCTGCACCTAGAGTATACGGTGCAAATGGGGGTGTCACAAATGGGGCTCCTGCATCCATAGTGAATGGTGCAGGTGGTGGGGTATGGAGCATCTCGGGTAGGGGTGGTAGCGTGGGAAAAGTGGTGATGGGTAGTGTCATGGATAAGGGTGTGGGGACTATAAGCTCGGCGAGTGGGACCATGAGTGGCTGGGTGACAGTGACCCACTCTAAAGTAGACATCACAGTGGTAGAGGTGGGAGGGCTAGCAGTGGCATGAGCTGCCAGTCCTGCTCGGTGCAACTCAGAGCTGCGGGCTGAGCTGCCCTCAAGGATGTGCCCAGTAGAAGCTGGCCCATCCTGTGGTATGGGCTCGGGCATGGTAGGTAAGGTGGCTGGGGTAGCGGTAGCATGCCCTATCATTGGAGCGACGTGCACCTCCTGGCCTGCTGGTGGGATAGGCACAGCAATGTGCTCCACCGATGCAGTTGACTCATCGTCAGAGTCATCGGAGATCCACCCGTTGTGTCCCCGGCAGACAGGCACAAGCCTCATGCCAGAGGGAACGGGGATAGGTGGGGTGGGTAAAGGCTCGCGGTCGACTGGTGTGTGTCGGTCGTATGGAGACTCGACAGTCTCCGACCGTGTAGGGATAGGTCTCGAAGGACCTGCGCAACCTACAGGGAAGTCCCTGACGGCGCGGATAGGTAGTGCTGGTAGTGGAGCTGCCTGAAATGGCACTAGAGGCAAGTCGGCCTCGGCCATCGGTAGGTCGGCCACGGCGGCCATATCGTCTCCAGCGGGGGCCCACGCTGGGTCCTCGCTAGGGTCCGTCTCGTCGGAGCTATCTCCGTCGGCGCCCTCCATGGCGACATCAACGTCCATCTCATCATCCTCGGGATCGAGTATCACCACCTCGATCGGCTCCGCTGGTGGTGCTGGGATGATCTGGAGGCTACTGTCGTAGCTCGGTGCTACGCTCCCTGCGTTCGACATCCTGGCAAAAGAAACCGTACTAATATTTAAGTATTATTCGTTAGGTAGTTAAGGCACGTATCTACGGTTCTCTTCCTAACCTTCTAACAAAATAATACGTATACTTACCATGGCTAGCTTGGTCGGAATCTCCATATACCCAAATGGTCGTTGGAAAATTTACTTTATTGCGTTTCGCATTTATTTGAAAGATTTTGAACCAAATCCGGTTATAGTTTAGATTTGTTTAAACATGCTAATTCGCTATAACCTTGGCTCTGATACCACTTTCTGTCACACCACGCCTAAGGCGGAAACACGTGGCGCGACGGTTCAAAAGTATTAAGCCAAGATTAATGCAAAGCACAATATTAATTAGAAAACGGGCATTTATTCAATGCTAATAATCATGTCAAATTATTCATACATAATCATAAATTGTTTTCGAAAATGATAAAGAGGCTTCTCCCTTTATCCCTAAATTCATGGAATAAAGAGATAAGACCCCGTCACGACATTCCCAACGCCCAACTTGGAGATGTCCCCGACCCTGCTCGCCATGCTAACTTCCATCAATCAATTACCTGAAAGATATGTTTTGAAAATCGTCAATATATAAATATTGGTGAGTTCACAGGTTTTAATTTAATAAGTCTTTATAAAGTGGGAATATCCTTGTTATGACATTTATAGGAGTTGCAAGGTCCTACAATTTACTTGAGCCTATAACCAAACCAAGACAATTAATAATGCCCCCGCCCAAAGTCGTTACTCGGTATTCCTACGACTTTATTTCAGAATAAGTGCACCCCAGGCATACGCCGATGCATAATCGACGCTATCGATTAGGGGTGGGCCTTGTCAGGCACCAATAGTACTATCCAAATATCCCTTTGGTTTCTCATTCCTGAATAAATGATTATAGTGGGGAGGTCTCAACCCCGAGTGGCGATCTTTACTCAAGTATCCAACCCGTCATACAATCCCAACATATCTTTCCCCCGTTAAAAACGTTAAATAGTTTAGAAATGGGGCCGTGAGACTCACCTGTAACTGTGCTTGGCTCAAAGAAAATAGTAAAGTTTGTGATCCCGTACCTACAAAGGTTCTAGGCGTATAAGTCACTTACACCTATGGTGTATGTGCCTTGGCAAGTTGTACACCCAACTTCCCGACCACGTCTTTATCCCAATTCCCGTTTAATAGTTTCGTATCCTAGGTTCAATGGCGATGGATTACCCTTTCCTTACAAGTCATATATTATTCTTATAATTATTCTTTATGACTTGTACAACATTATACTTGACACGACTCCACCCAACGTATAATTATTTTCCCATTCAAATAATTATACTTAGGATCTTTTCGCTCAATATAAAGTGTTTTCTTATTAACCGACCCGACTTACTTTGCCACATATTTATTTTCCCATTTAAATAAATATGCTAAGTCTTTGTCGTTTGGTAACATAATCTTAACGCCCGACTAGACTTGCCACACCGTACATTTATTTTCCCATTTAAATAAATGTACTAGAATCTTGTCGGTATTCACGCGTTCGTAGATATATCTCATCTACTCGTCTCGGTTTTCCTTCTCGTATATCTATTTTCCCATTTAAATAGATGTACTAGAATTCCGTCGGAAACGAGTATATGTACATATATCGTCGCGTGGATACTACTTGTTAAGTTCATGTGTCGCTTAGCGTTTTTAGTTTGTTACGTTATGTTTCTCTTTTCCCACGAATATTGTTACTACACTTAGGAAAGTGTTACGCACGTTTCACCCTTGTTATATATATTTTATTTCCGTAAAATATATATGTATATTTTTATCTCGACGTAATAAGTCCGTTTACGTTGGTTCGTGCAACTAAGTTTGTTAGTTAGCGTTTTTCATATTTATTCCCGTTGCGTGTTCTTATGGAAGTATTGTTCCAACTTCCGATTCCGAACGTTTATCTCTCGCAAAAATATATTATGCACGTTTTAGTCCGACTCGTCCAACTTGTTACCAAAAACGTTTCCGATACTTTTATATTCCCATTTATATAAAAGTACCTTATTTTTGTACAAGTCTTTCCAAGTATTTATTTTATAAATCTTACTTTATAAAATACTCGCGTTACTCCATTTATTTTTATAAAACGTCCATTTTATAAAAATATACTTTTTACTTAAAATGCCCAAGTAGGCTATCATTATTTACCAACTCAACCTTGTAAATCGTTACTTACACTTTTTGACACTAATATTTCCATCATTGTGTTCTTGGTCCAATAACTTCTAAAACATTCATTTTAGTCCATTGGTTTCCAAGGTTGTCATTTTAAATCCTTTAATTTACACTTGTAGCATTTTTCACTAAATCATTCATGGTTATTATTTTTCTTCCACTTTAGTGGACTTTGAAGAATCATTTTCACCATGTTTAGTTGTTTTTACTCCTTTTTACTTTTAAAGTTCTTCCAATCCATTCTAGATATCCATAACATGTTTATTTCATATCTTTATCCAAAACATCAAATTTTTACTCATCTAAGTGAGTGGACTTTGAAGAACTAGTTTTTCCATCTATGGCTTTCTAATCCATTTTAATATTTTTATGACTTTATTATATCATCCTAAGATGATTAAAACCACTTTTCATCATATTCAAGTCACTTTTCAAAATATTGCTTTTCTCATCTTCAATCATCCAAACATGTTCTTATTATGATACTTTCATCAAAATATTACTTTTATTAAAAATAACTAAGTTTCCATCATAATATTATTCTCTCATCTTCATTTTTAATAAAAACCCATTACTTCTTTAGAACTCATTTTTATTACCCATAATGTACAACTTGCATCATAGCACAAAAACAAAATATTTAAATTAATAAAACAATGCAAGACTTACAACTAGCTCAAGGCTAGGGAAGACAAAATCTTGGGTTTTGGGTGTGGTTTAGTGTGTTCTTCCAAGTGGGTTATGCTCCAAGCTCTTAACACACAAGAAGGGGTTTGAATGAGGATGAACTAGAGGTAGTTTGGAGTAGTAAAAATTGAAAGAGAGGTGGTGGTGGGGTGGTGAAAAGCTACGGCCAAGAGGAGAAAAAGGAAAGAGATTTTGTGATTTTTCTCCAAGTGTTCTTCTAGTGTTTATATGATCTTTGCAAATCCTCCAAAGATTATCAAATCTTGCTTGGATAGGTTTAGGGAGATTATGGAAGGATTTGCTAGATTATGAAAATCTTGTAAAGATTTTAAAGAGGGTGTATGGGCCGAGTTTTAGAGAGAGAGAGGAGAAATGATTGGGTTAATTCTCTTGTCCACTCTTATTGCATGCAAACTCATGATTACAAATGATTTGGAAGAGATTTTAGAAAAACTTAAGTGAACTCCCACTCTAAGTGGCCCTTGGCCGGCCCCCCTATGGGCTCTTGGTGGGGTCCACTTTGCTAATTAACTCTTCATATTATGCTTAAGCAAGTCCCTTCCGGGTACCGCCCGGGTATTTCTTGAATTTTTGTCGCGTTTTCCCTCGATGTTAAAATACCGTTAATATTTATAAAATTACGTCCAGTTAAATTACTGATAATTTATTTCGGTTTCTGTCGGGTGAATTTTCGTGTTACGCGCGTATCGGGTGCGGTACGCGCACTTTATTCGTTACCGGGAGATTTGTGCAATAAGCTTTTTCGCATGGCTTTGGGTTTCCAAAACTCATAATATTTTGTGAAAATATTATTTATTTTATTTTCCGGGTGTCCGGTGTTCGTTTCGCTTATTTCAGTTTTACCGGGTAATCGCCAGTGTCCATACCGGATAGTTTTGTCTGCGCACGATCCTATCATGCTTTGCTATTAAACTCGTGCATTCCTATGCATTATTTGGGAATTCCTATCTTTCTAAGGCCTCAATTAAATATTTAGCACATAATTACGGTTAATTACGTTAATCGCGTTTAATTAATTAGTACGGAATTACCTTAATTTTGCCGGTTGTTACATTCTCCCCCCGTTAAGAGAATTCCGTCCCGGAATTCACTTTGAGTTCTCCGGTATAGGGGTCTTCTTAAATAGGGCGGGATACTTTTGCTTCATCTGGTCCAGCCTTTCCCATGTGAACTCCGGTCCACGCTTGGCATTCCAACGCACTTTGACCAGTCTGATCTTACTGCGTCTTAGTTTTTGGACCTTCCAATCGGTTACTTCGACTGGCTCTTCGACGAAGTGTAACTTGTCGTCAATGTGGATTTCGTCTGCGGGGATGATGAGGGTTTCGTCGGATAAGCACTTTTTCAAGTTCGACACGTGGAACGTGTCGTGTACACCGTTAAGTTCTTGTGGTAACTTGAGTTTGTATGCTACGGGGCCTACTCTGGACAGGATTTCAAATGGTCCAACATATCGTGGGTTTAGTTTTCCGCGTTTCCCGAAACGCGCGACACCTTTCCACGGTGACACCTTTAGTAGGACCCTGTCTCCGACTTGAAATTCCAAAGGCTTTCTCCTCATGTCTGCGTAGCTTTTCTGTCGGTCACGTGCCGCTTTGAGACGTTCTCTAATCAGAAAGACCTTATCCGTCGTTTCTTGAACAATTTCGGGCCCGGTAAGTTGCTTTTCGCCAACTTCGGCCCAACATAGAGGCGATCTACACTTGCGTCCATACAGAGCTTCGAAAGGTGCAGCTTGAATGCTCGTGTGGTAGCTGTTGTTATACGAAAACTCTACCAGTGGCAAGTGAGTATCCCAATTTCCGCTGAAATCGATTGCGCATGCCCGTAGCATATCTTCCAAGGTCTGGATGGTTCGTTCACTCTGACCATCGGTTTGTGGATGATATGCGGTACTCATGTCAAGGCGAGTACCTAGGGCTTTATTCAGACTTTCCCAAAATCTTGAGGTGAAACGACTATCTCGATCGGAGATGATAGAAATAGGTACACCGTGCTTTGACACAACTTCCTTAATGTACAAACGGGTTAGTTTTTCCAACTTATCCGTTTCGCGAATGGGGAGGAAGTGTGCAGATTTTGTCAATCGATCAACGATTACCCAGATCATGTCATGGCCGCTTGTTGTCTTGGGCAATTTGGTAATGAAGTCCATAGTGATCCTTTCCCATTTCCATTCCGGTATTTCCGGTTGCTGGAGCAAACCGGACGGTCTCTGGTGCTCGGCCTTGACCTTTGCGCAAGTCAAGCATCGCGCAACATATGCCGCTATATCCCTCTTGAAGTTTGGCCACCAGTAAAATTCCTTCAAATCATGGAACATCTTGTCTGCTCCAGGGTGAACTGAATATCGCGAACTGTGGGCTTCGGCTAATACCAGTTCACGCAATCCACCGTACACTGGTACCCAAATTCTATTCATGAAATACAGAGCTTGATCCGCTTTTGACTCCAGTGACTCAACCATCTTCCGCAATCTTTCTCCTTTGACATTCTCGGGTTTAAGAGCGTTAGTTTGAGCTTCACGAATCCGGTCAGTCAGGTTCGTGTGGATGGTTAGACCCAAAGCTCGGACACGCAGTGGCTTAACCCGTTCCTTGCGACTCAAGGCATCGGCTACGACGTTTGCCTTCCCGGGATGGTACTTTATCTCACAATCGTAATCGTTCAATAATTCGACCCATCTCCGTTGTCGCATGTTCAATTCCTTCTGGTCAAAGATGTGCTGCAAGCTTTTATGATCAGTGAAGATTGTACACTTGGTTCCGTACAGATAATGTCTCCATATCTTGAGTGCGAATACCACGGCTCCTAGTTCCAGATCATGTGTGGTGTAATTCTTCTCGTGAAGTTTTAGCTGTCTGGAAGCATAGGCTATGACCTTCTCTCGCTGCATCAATACACAACCCAATCCCTGATGAGAGGCGTCACAGTAAACTACGAAGTCTTCTGTACCATCGGGGAGTGCTAGTATTGGTGCGCCACATAACTTATCCTTCAACAACTGAAACGCTGCTTCCTGCTTTTCCGTCCATTCAAACTTCTTATCCTTTTGGGTTAGCATGGTTAAGGACTGTGCTATTTTAGAAAAGTTCTCGATGGACCTTCTGTAGTAACCCGCAAGGCCAAGAAATTGTCGTACTTCAGTAGGCGTTCTAGGGGCGTCCCAATTCTTGATTGCTTCGATCTTGGCGGGATCGACATGTATACCCCTTTCATTCACCACGTGGCCTAAAAAGTGAACCTCTCGAATCCAAAAATCACATTTTGAAAACTTAGCATAGAGCTTCTCTTTGCGAAGTACCTCGAGGATTAATCGGAGATGTTCCTCGTGTTCCTCCTTCGTACGTGAGTAGATCAAGATGTCATCAATGAAGACAATAACAAATTTGTCCAAGTATGGTTTGCACACTCGGTTCATCAAGTCCATGAAAACAGCTGGTGCGTTGGTTAATCCGAACGGCATAACCAGGAACTCATAGTGCCCATAACGAGTTCTGAAGGCTGTTTTTGGCACGTCTTCTTCTTGAATACGTAACTGATGATAACCGGACCTTAGGTCGATCTTGGAGTAGAAACTGGATCCTTGAAGTTGATCAAACAAATCGTCGATCCTGGGAAGAGGATAGCGATTTTTAATAGTTAGCTTGTTCAGCTCCCGATAGTCAATGCACATTCGAAAAGTGCCGTCCTTCTTCTTCACGAATAAGACGGGAGCTCCCCAAGGTGAGAAGCTTGGTCTTATGAAACCTTTGTCCAACAACTCTTGCAGTTGTTCAGACAGTTCCTGCATCTCAGAAGGAGCTAGGCGATATGGCGATCGCGCTACAGGTGCTGCTCCTGGAACAAGGTCGATACGAAACTCGACTTGTCGGGGTGGTGGCAATCCCGGCAAATCTTCTGGGAACACATCTGGAAAGTCTCTGGCTATCGGAATGTCTTCTAGCTTTCGCTCGTCGGCCTTCTTGTCTACCACGTGCGCCAAGAATGCGACGAGACCTTTCCTTAGGCACTTCCTGGCTTTCATGCTGGTAATAATTCTCAGTGGCGTTCCACGCCTTTCCCCTTGGATCGATAGGGTTTCACCGCTCGCGAGGGGAACTTGAATTACTTTGTCATTGCACACGACGATGGCGCGGTGTGCGGATAGCCAATCCATGCCAACGACTATGTCAAAGCTACCCAGTACGACTGGTAATAGGTCAATGTCAAACTCGTGACCACAGAGATCCAACTTACAACCCTTTGCTACTTCTCGAGTTTCTATAGTCTTACCGTTAGCTAGTTCAATAGAGTATGGTGTGTCTAGCTTACTAGTCTTTAAACCAAGTAATCTTTTAAATTCGACAGATACGAAGCTAAAATCAGCGCCAGTATCAAACAATACTGAAGCATAATGACCATTTAGAGGGAACGTACCAGTGACCACATTAGGGTCTTGTCGTGCGTCACCGGCACCAATCACGAACGCTCGCCCACGGGCTTGGTTGTTAAGTTTGGGGCAGTCCCTCTTCCAATGATCGAGCGATCCACATGAGAAACAGGGCCTCGCTCCACTGTTCTTTGGCGCTCCTGATCTGCAGTCTTCAGTCTTGTGCCCCGAACGGCGGCACTTACCGCAGATTGCTTCGTTCTTGCCCTGATAACCTTGCTTCCCATTATTTCCACGTCCAGTGGCTACATACCCTTTTCCTTTCTTCCCTGAACCTGATGATCCATCCTTTTTCCTTTCATCGCGCTTACGCTTCCCAAACCTTGGCCTATTTCCCTGTTCACTTGACCCGACGACTGAACTTGTACCCAGATTCTTACCCTCAACGCTGCTGGACTCAGTAAGCTTCAACCCTGACACTTTCCGGATTAGCGTGCCCATTCGGATGGCGTCTTCAGTGAGGCTCAAAGCGAGGTCGATGGCTTCGCGCATGGTTGTAGGCTTGGAAGCAGTGACCATGCCGCGTATCTGTGGTGCCAGTCCGAAGAGGTACCATTCCACCTTTTTGCTTTCCGGGGTGACCAGGCGAGGCACTAACCGAGAGAGGTCATGGAATCTGGACGTGTAACCAGCTACGTCCGGTCCAACCATGGTGAGGTTCCAGAACTCAGTCTCTAGCTTCTGTACTTCACTTGCCGGACAGTACTCAGCGATCATTAGTTCTTTCAACTCCAACCATGATAAGGAGTAAGCAGCATCATCTCCCAGTGTCTGCACTTGGTTGTTCCACCAGGTCAGAACTTGATCCAGAAACAGGTTGGTGGCATACATGACAGCTTGTCGTGGGGTACAACTGCTAATACGAATCACAGCTTCGGTTTTCTCGAACCATTTAACTAGTCCGACAGAACCTTCGGTGCCGCTGAAGTTCAGTGGTTTGCAGTCCAGGAAAGCTTTAAACGTGCAGCCACGTTCTCGTGAGGCCGTTTCTGCAATAATAAAGCAATGTTAAATATAAGGTAGGAGTTTTCACGAAGACTCCTGTCGCATATACCCGACGTCTTCTTACCAGTAGGGGAGGTTTCGCGTCTGTCGCTCCCGGTTCGGTCTCGCGACCTTTCGGTGCGCGTGGCATTGTGTTCTGCGAGAGCCTGAGCGATACGTCCCGAAACTAGGGTTTCAAGCTCTTCAGGTGTCGTGGGTAGTCTTTCATTCCCACTGTTGCTTCTTGTGGCTGGTGCCATGTTTCTTCAATAACCAATATCAAAGGTTAATTTCCAACAATCATTCATACAATATCATCACATATATAGTATAAACAACCACACAACATATGAACACAATAATCACCATAACAACAACACGCAATCACAACATAAACAGAATAAGTAATAATAATCGTAGATAATCACAACACATATTTTACCATAACAAAACTTTCATTAATTTCAATACCAAGTACAATGATTTGTTCATAATAACAAAAACCGAGGATACCTTCCTCTTACATTGCTCTTTGAAATACACTAGAAATATAATGTCATATGCCGGCACAATCCCGCTCGGCTAGGCAAAAAAATGCAGATGGGTGCTATAACCCATGCTGTGCTATCATACTACTACTACTACTGCTATGTCCGCGAGTGATCTCCCAAAACGTCCCTGATGCTACTGTGGCGGTGGCGGCGGCGGGTGCTGGTACTGGTACTGAGGTGCGCACATGCTGATGGTCATACTGATCGCCATAATGCGATCGTACAAGAATTGGCGATGCGCAAAGTGTGCGTCGCCCGTAAGGCCACAATGAGCATCCATGCTCAATAGCTCCTCAGCGTAATGTGCCAGTGCATCCCTGGCATCAATGATCCTGGCCCACATGAGCTGGGCCTGCTGCTCCATCTGACTCACGGTGCGCTGCACCGTGTCGGTGAGGGTCTGGAAATCTCTCTCCAGTGAGATCACCTTGGACCATGCGGGTCCTGACAGTGGGGCCATCCCGTGGGGCTGCGACGGCCCGGGGATGTCAGTGTATGTCGGCTGAGACGGGCCGACGATATCGGGTATGGGTAGTGGTGTGAAGGGTGGGGCAAAGCCCGGTAATCCAGTGAAGCAGTAGGGTGGTACCTGGTATGGGTCTCCTGCACCTAGAGTATACGGTGCAAATGGGGGTGTCACAAATGGGGCTCCTGCATCCATAGTGAATGGTGCAGGTGGTGGGGTATGGAGCATCTCGGGTAGGGGTGGTAGCGTGGGAAAAGTGGTGATGGGTAGTGTCATGGATAAGGGTGTGGGGACTATAAGCTCGGCGAGTGGGACCATGAGTGGCTGGGTGACAGTGACCCACTCTAAAGTAGACATCACAGTGGTAGAGGTGGGAGGGCTAGCAGTGGCATGAGCTGCCAGTCCTGCTCGGTGCAACTCAGAGCTGCGGGCTGAGCTGCCCTCAAGGATGTGCCCAGTAGAAGCTGGCCCATCCTGTGGTATGGGCTCGGGCATGGTAGGTAAGGTGGCTGGGGTAGCGGTAGCATGCCCTATCATTGGAGCGACGTGCTCCTCCTGGCCTGCTGGTGGGATAGGCACAGCAATGTGCTCCACCGATGCAGTTGACTCATCGTCAGAGTCATCGGAGATCCACCCGTTGTGTCCCCGGCAGACAGGCACAAGCCTCATGCCAGAGGGAACGGGGATAGGTGGGGTGGGTAAAGGCTCGCGGTCGACTGGTGTGTGTCGGTCGTATGGAGACTCGACAGTCTCCGACCGTGTAGGGATAGGTCTCGAAGGACCTGCGCAACCTACAGGGAAGTCCCTGACGGCGCGGATAGGTAGTGCTGGTAGTGGAGCTGCCTGAAATGGCACTAGAGGCAAGTCGGCCTCGGCCATCGGTAGGTCGGCCACGGCGGCCATATCGTCTCCAGCGGGGGCCCACGCTGGGTCCTCGCTAGGGTCCGTCTCGTCGGAGCTATCTCCGTCGGCGCCCTCCATGGCGACATCAACGTCCATCTCATCATCCTCGGGATCGAGTATCACCACCTCGATCGGCTCCGCTGGTGGTGCTGGGATGATCTGGAGGCTACTGTCGTAGCTCGGTGCTACGCTCCCTGCGTTCGACATCCTGGCAAAAGAAACCGTACTAATATTTAAGTATTATTCGTTAGGTAGTTAAGGCACGTATCTACGGTTCTCTTCCTAACCTTCTAACAAAATAATACGTATACTTACCATGGCTAGCTTGGTCGGAATCTCCATATACCCAAATGGTCGTTGGAAAATTTACTTTATTGCGTTTCGCATTTATTTGAAAGATTTTGAACCAAATCCGGTTATAGTTTAGATTTGTTTAAACATGCTAATTCGCTATAACCTTGGCTCTGATACCACTTTCTGTCACACCACGCCTAAGGCGGAAACACGTGGCGCGACGGTTCAAAAGTATTAAGCCAAGATTAATGCAAAGCACAATATTAATTAGAAAACGGGCATTTATTCAATGCTAATAATCATGTCAAATTATTCATACATAATCATAAATTGTTTTCGAAAATGATAAAGAGGCTTCTCCCTTTATCCCTAAATTCATGGAATAAAGAGATAAGACCCCGTCACGACATTCCCAACGCCCAACTTGGAGATGTCCCCGACCCTGCTCGCCATGCTAACTTCCATCAATCAATTACCTGAAAGATATGTTTTGAAAATCGTCAATATATAAATATTGGTGAGTTCACAGGTTTTAATTTAATAAGTCTTTATAAAGTGGGAATATCCTTGTTATGACATTTATAGGAGTTGCAAGGTCCTACAATTTACTTGAGCCTATAACCAAACCAAGACAATTAATAATGCCCCCGCCCAAAGTCGTTACTCGGTATTCCTACGACTTTATTTCAGAATAAGTGCACCCCAGGCATACGCCGATGCATAATCGACGCTATCGATTAGGGGTGGGCCTTGTCAGGCACCAATAGTACTATCCAAATATCCCTTTGGTTTCTCATTCCTGAATAAATGATTATAGTGGGGAGGTCTCAACCCCGAGTGGCGATCTTTACTCAAGTATCCAACCCGTCATACAATCCCAACATATCTTTCCCCCGTTAAAAACGTTAAATAGTTTAGAAATGGGGCCGTGAGACTCACCTGTAACTGTGCTTGGCTCAAAGAAAATAGTAAAGTTTGTGATCCCGTACCTACAAAGGTTCTAGGCGTATAAGTCACTTACACCTATGGTGTATGTGCCTTGGCAAGTTGTACACCCAACTTCCCGACCACGTCTTTATCCCAATTCCCGTTTAATAGTTTCGTATCCTAGGTTCAATGGCGATGGATTACCCTTTCCTTACAAGTCATATATTATTCTTATAATTATTCTTTATGACTTGTACAACATTATACTTGACACGACTCCACCCAACGTATAATTATTTTCCCATTCAAATAATTATACTTAGGATCTTTTCGCTCAATATAAAGTGTTTTCTTATTAACCGACCCGACTTACTTTGCCACATATTTATTTTCCCATTTAAATAAATATGCTAAGTCTTTGTCGTTTGGTAACATAATCTTAACGCCCGACTAGACTTGCCACACCGTACATTTATTTTCCCATTTAAATAAATGTACTAGAATCTTGTCGGTATTCACGCGTTCGTAGATATATCTCATCTACTCGTCTCGGTTTTCCTTCTCGTATATCTATTTTCCCATTTAAATAGATGTACTAGAATTCCGTCGGAAACGAGTATATGTACATATATCGTCGCGTGGATACTACTTGTTAAGTTCATGTGTCGCTTAGCGTTTTTAGTTTGTTACGTTATGTTTCTCTTTTCCCACGAATATTGTTACTACACTTAGGAAAGTGTTACGCACGTTTCACCCTTGTTATATATATTTTATTTCCGTAAAATATATATGTATATTTTTATCTCGACGTAATAAGTCCGTTTACGTTGGTTCGTGCAACTAAGTTTGTTAGTTAGCGTTTTTCATATTTATTCCCGTTGCGTGTTCTTATGGAAGTATTGTTCCAACTTCCGATTCCGAACGTTTATCTCTCGCAAAAATATATTATGCACGTTTTAGTCCGACTCGTCCAACTTGTTACCAAAAACGTTTCCGATACTTTTATATTCCCATTTATATAAAAGTACCTTATTTTTGTACAAGTCTTTCCAAGTATTTATTTTATAAATCTTACTTTATAAAATACTCGCGTTACTCCATTTATTTTTATAAAACGTCCATTTTATAAAAATATACTTTTTACTTAAAATGCCCAAGTAGGCTATCATTATTTACCAACTCAACCTTGTAAATCGTTACTTACACTTTTTGACACTAATATTTCCATCATTGTGTTCTTGGTCCAATAACTTCTAAAACATTCATTTTAGTCCATTGGTTTCCAAGGTTGTCATTTTAAATCCTTTAATTTACACTTGTAGCATTTTTCACTAAATCATTCATGGTTATTATTTTTCTTCCACTTTAGTGGACTTTGAAGAATCATTTTCACCATGTTTAGTTGTTTTTACTCCTTTTTACTTTTAAAGTTCTTCCAATCCATTCTAGATATCCATAACATGTTTATTTCATATCTTTATCCAAAACATCAAATTTTTACTCATCTAAGTGAGTGGACTTTGAAGAACTAGTTTTTCCATCTATGGCTTTCTAATCCATTTTAATATTTTTATGACTTTATTATATCATCCTAAGATGATTAAAACCACTTTTCATCATATTCAAGTCACTTTTCAAAATATTGCTTTTCTCATCTTCAATCATCCAAACATGTTCTTATTATGATACTTTCATCAAAATATTACTTTTATTAAAAATAACTAAGTTTCCATCATAATATTATTCTCTCATCTTCATTTTTAATAAAAACCCATTACTTCTTTAGAACTCATTTTTATTACCCATAATGTACAACTTGCATCATAGCACAAAAACAAAATATTTAAATTAATAAAACAATGCAAGACTTACAACTAGCTCAAGGCTAGGGAAGACAAAATCTTGGGTTTTGGGTGTGGTTTAGTGTGTTCTTCCAAGTGGGTTATGCTCCAAGCTCTTAACACACAAGAAGGGGTTTGAATGAGGATGAACTAGAGGTAGTTTGGAGTAGTAAAAATTGAAAGAGAGGTGGTGGTGGGGTGGTGAAAAGCTACGGCCAAGAGGAGAAAAAGGAAAGAGATTTTGTGATTTTTCTCCAAGTGTTCTTCTAGTGTTTATATGATCTTTGCAAATCCTCCAAAGATTATCAAATCTTGCTTGGATAGGTTTAGGGAGATTATGGAAGGATTTGCTAGATTATGAAAATCTTGTAAAGATTTTAAAGAGGGTGTATGGGCCGAGTTTTAGAGAGAGAGAGGAGAAATGATTGGGTTAATTCTCTTGTCCACTCTTATTGCATGCAAACTCATGATTACAAATGATTTGGAAGAGATTTTAGAAAAACTTAAGTGAACTCCCACTCTAAGTGGCCCTTGGCCGGCCCCCCTATGGGCTCTTGGTGGGGTCCACTTTGCTAATTAACTCTTCATATTATGCTTAAGCAAGTCCCTTCCGGGTACCGCCCGGGTATTTCTTGAATTTTTGTCGCGTTTTCCCTCGATGTTAAAATACCGTTAATATTTATAAAATTACGTCCAGTTAAATTACTGATAATTTATTTCGGTTTCTGTCGGGTGAATTTTCGTGTTACGCGCGTATCGGGTGCGGTACGCGCACTTTATTCGTTACCGGGAGATTTGTGCAATAAGCTTTTTCGCATGGCTTTGGGTTTCCAAAACTCATAATATTTTGTGAAAATATTATTTATTTTATTTTCCGGGTGTCCGGTGTTCGTTTCGCTTATTTCAGTTTTACCGGGTAATCGCCAGTGTCCATACCGGATAGTTTTGTCTGCGCACGATCCTATCATGCTTTGCTATTAAACTCGTGCATTCCTATGCATTATTTGGGAATTCCTATCTTTCTAAGGCCTCAATTAAATATTTAGCACATAATTACGGTTAATTACGTTAATCGCGTTTAATTAATTAGTACGGAATTACCTTAATTTTGCCGGTTGTTACAGTTTTTTCACCCTTAAAAGCCAAAAGTCAAAACAGAAGGTGTTTTTGAGTTACACAAACAGCTTATTGACTTATTGGCTTCTTGAAAAAGCTAATAAGTCAATAAGTTGTTTTGAAACTCAATCCCAAACACCCTCTAAATAGAAAACAAATAAAAAAGAATTTCATAATGTTACATGTTTTATTATAATCTTTATATACAATTAGGTACCTTATACAACAACAACAACAACAATAACAACAACAACAAAGCCCAGTAAATCCCACAAATAGCAAAGCTATTAGTAGGGTCTGGGTGGGTGGGATGTCGACAAGCCTTACCTCTAGCCCTAGGAATAGAGAGACCGCTTCCAGAGAGACCCTCTGCTCAAATACACAACGAAAAATACACACACACACACCCAAAAAAAATGGGAAGATACACACACACACACACAACTACAATTAGGTACCTTATAAAAGTTAGTAATTCCTCTATTGTTTATGACAATATTACTAAACTTTTAGGCATTTTAGTCTTTTAAGAAAATATCTACTGCATGATTAATTTGGCATATTAAGAGCTAAATCGAACTTACCCTACTAAACAACGTAAAGTTATATTATTCATAGAACAATGTGCTTTTATATTTTTCCTTAAATCATTTTATATGAAATAGATCAAACTTATTGTTTTTGATAATATTATCTTGTGTTTAGAAGAAAGAGAAATGAGAAGTTTCTTTTTTGGTTCTATTTTTATATACGTTGCAATGTAAGATTCGTTTAAAACAAAATTGTGTGTGATAATGTACATGTCATCTAAGCAGAGGCGAACAAGTCATTAAGGTTTTCTTTAGTTTTTTATTTCCTTTTCTATGTGGATTTGTTACGTTTTCGACTTACTTAGCTTTTTCTATGATGATTTTTAACTTTGTTTTTAATATGGCAAGTTAACTCGCCGCCATGCATGTCCGTGATTCAACGTTTTTTCGTCTATTTTTTGTTCGGTTTAACTGTCGCCGCAACGCGCGGGTTTCCCACTAGTATATATATAGATAAGGGTTCCCGTATAAAAACCTTATATTGTGAGAAGAGTAAGAAAGAATCTCATAGTGACACGTGACACCAAGGTGAAGGATAAATACGTAAATATACACAAATAATTATCTTATTAAATTTAAATCTTTTTTTTTAATTTAGGAGTAATTATAGAGATATTAAATTTAAAATTTTGGTCAATTTTTTTCTTAACAAACGAATCTGAATTTTTTTTTAATTATGGAATGATTGTAGGGATATTTGATTCAAAATTTTCATCCAAAAATACACATACATTGGGAAAAGATAACGTGCAAAGTTTCTTAACATACAAAGTGTAAGAAACATTCTTAGCCATTAGATTTAGGCGGTGGCAAGATGGTAATTAACAATCCTAATCACATTTGGGTTAATCTAACCAAGGGTAAATTAGGAAAAACACGTTTAAATTTATGTGAAATCATAACAACAGACATAATTGATGCAAAAATTTTCAACGATTGAACCTGATTTTTCATCATTTTCAACTCGATTAAATGTTCAGAATGATTAAACAATTCGATTACAAACAAAATCAAAACGTATTTGCAAAAATAGAAAAAAACAGAGTATGATAATTCAATTGATAAAATTAGTCAAATCATATTAAAAAATCACTATCAACGCATGTATTATTCACAGAAATGAACGATGTTGATAATAGAAGAAGAATTAAAGAAAAAAATGGCTTTCAAAAATGCTTCAGACGATGAAGATCAGAAACTGTTAAACAAAAAATCATAAAATGCACTTGGTTTTTTAATAAAACGCATTTGGTTTTTTAAACACTATTTTAACTGGTTTTTACAAAACGCACTTGGTTTTATATAAAACACACTTGGTTTTTTTGTAAAACGCACTTGGTTTTTGTAAAACGCACTTGGTTTTTGTAAAATGCACTTGTTTTTTTTTTGTAAAACGCACTTGATTTTGTAAAACACATTTAGTATAATTAAAACTCACCTTTTCCTCACTTTTTCCCCTATTCAAACCTCTTACAAGCAGCTTTCCTCTTCCTGTCATTATCAGTGCTTTGCAAACCAAAGGAGATGTGCCTGGTTTGGAGGATGCACTAGTGTGATGTCGGTTTTAACATGGATGAAGTTGACCGGTACAGTACTCACTTTATATAGCCGAAACTCGTCGTGAGGATCGTGGGTGGTCATGGTGTCGGGGTAGAACCGGTCAGAGAAGGTGATGACCGGAACTGTGTCGGCAGGGAGAACTCAACCGGAGAAGATGACCGGAAGTGAAGGAATGGTCGGAGAAACGTCGTCTGCGATTTGGATCTTTTTTGGGGCATTTGAGGGCTTTGGATCTGGTGGTGGTGTTGCAGGAGTCTAGGTTACTGATTTGCTCTTGGTTTAACTACAATTGAGTTTAAATATAGTTTAATTAGGTTAATCATGGTTTGGTTAGGTTCATAAGTGGCAATTTCTTATGACTTCTTACACTTTGTACATTAAAGATACTTTGTATCCTATACTTTCTCTACAACTTAATTCGGTTGTTTTTGTTTTGTGTTAATTTAGTATATATTTTTTCAAATTCATAAGAGGATATCCAGGAAAGAGTTTTGTGTTTTACCCATTTCGATCATCATGAACAATACCATGACGGATGATATCGAAGGCCAGTTTTATCATTTTTATTCATTATGGTAGATTTATGTTTTAATCATACGTATTTTTTATATCCATTTTCAAGTTTACGTATGTGTATTATTTTTTTTTTTGTTTTTGATAGCAGTAATCCATAGATTAATGATGTTTATGTGTTTTTAATTAAAGTAAGACTATCCGTTGTGGCCCCGAGCGACCGGCCGCGAGCGACAAAACCAGCCACATGGATCACTCGAACCATAACACCCATCAACGAATAAAGGCGCGAGCGAGTAGCCGTTACTGCCATCGCGTCTGTTAGTGAGACAAAACTAGCCGTTGGCAGTCAACTAGCCGTTAGCCAACGGCTAGTTGGCCTATTTCAATACAAAAAAATACCATTTTTTATTCACAAAACAATCAAATACACTTCAAAACAATCAAATACACTTCAAAAATCAAGCAAACAAAAAATGGATTCTTCACAATGGCGTGGATGCTACCAACCCGCTAAGGAATTCCTCGATGAAAAAGAGTATGATGTTAATCCAACAAACGAAATAGAACATAACCTTAGCCAAATGCCACCACTTTCACCGGATTTAGTAATCCCGGATACACAACCACCAACAACTCAAAGGCGATGTGGTGCTAGAGGTGGTGGCCGAGGTGGTGCTAGGGGTGGTAGTAGGGGCGGTGAATCGCCCGAGCAAGATATTCGATCAAGGCGTCAAGTGACCCCTTGGACCAAAGAGGAGAAAATAGCCCTTTGTCGGGCTTGGGTTGAAGTATCGGAAGATCGAAAAGCGGGTATGTATTATTTTTAAGTATATACTTTTTTTTAATATACATAATTGATTTTTTAACATTAATATTTTTTTTCTTATGTAGCCGATTATAAAAGGGCTAAGCTCTTTTGGTGACGATTCCGAGACCTCTGTTATGAGCAAGTAGGGAGTGATACGCGTTCGGCGGATATGATTTCCGGACGGTGGGCTGAGATTAGGAAATATGTGGGTTTGTTTACGAACCTTCATAACAGGAACGCTGCTCGAGTGCCAGCGAGCGGGTCGAGCGATCTTTACGTGTATCAATTTACTTGTGATGAGTGGAAAGAAGAGGTCTTACATAAGTACAGGATCAACAAGACGTGGGATGAAGACTATTTGTGGAAAATCCTACGTAATTGCTCCAAATGGGTGGAGCTAATTTCTGTTGAAGACATGAGCGAAGGCGGCTCATCATCAAAGCGAGTCAAGACGTCTTCATCGGGTGGGTACGTCTCCTCTGCAAGCTCGGATGCTCACGTGGTGATTGACCTAAACAGTGATGAGGGTCTTTCCCCGTCTCCCCTAGGTCGACCCGTTGGAAGGGACAAGGCGAAAGCCAAACAAACTGCTAATGAATCCGATACGGAGTTCCCAGGGGAAATTAGTAAAATAAGGACGACAATGGGGATGACGGCGAAAGCTAAAGTCGATAAAATCGAATGAGGAACATGGACTTTTTAGCGAAAGACTTCAGCCACATACCAATGCCTCGTCGGAAGATACTTGAACTAGAACAAGCGCGTATCATGAAGGAATTCGAAGAAGATTTCAACATCAACGACGAGTAGTTTAATTTTTTTTATGTTTTTTTTAATCAATTATGTCTTTTTAATTTTTTTAATTAATGAAATTTTTATGCTTATTATTTATTTTGTGTTACAATTTTAAATATTATATTACATTTACAATAAAAAAGTTTAAAAAATAATAATAAAAAACAAAAAACTGGATAAAGCTGCTGCTCACCTCTAGCCACAAACAGCACCAGGCGAGTGAGCAGTAGCTTTATCACTCTGCCATGTCACTGCCTACGTGGCTGAATATAAAAGGATAGAGCCACTGCTCACCTCTAGCCACAACACATAGCCTAAATGATTAAGCGTATAACATTATAAGAACTACGTGTTAGTCGATATGTGTTTTAAATTAAAGTAAAAGATTAAGCGTATCTATTATATAATTGAAAACAATAAATCATACATGACATTCAAAGAATGCATTCCCCACCTTGAGTGTGCCATATGACATTAATTGATTTTAGAAACAAAAAAATTAAAAAATTGAATTTTTCTCTCTTATGTTTCTTCCCATAATTTTTAAACGTCAATATCTTTTATATACGAGGTTTTTTAAAGAAAAAATTACACTAAATTAACGAGCGTTTTATTATCTTTCCAACGAGTACCATGGTGCTATATAAAAAACGGAGAAAAAACGACTATTTTTTGTGGCGTTTTGTCAATACAGGAAAAAAACACAAAGTGTTCAGGTAATTTATTAATCATATATAGGCAAGTCACTAATTATGTTCAAATCAGTAAATATGAATTCTATTTTCAACATGTGTTAGCATTGGAGTTGTACATTGTTTTAGGTTAGGTATTAATATTAGAGTTATCCATTGTTTAAGGTTAGACATTAACATTGGAGATACATTGTTAATTGTTTTATGTTATGTGCTACCCGAAGCTTTCTTGCATGTAACTGTAAAGCGCATCATTCTATTTCATATGTAAAATTGATGTGTCATATTAGATTTCTCAACCCCGGGACGTTCCCGGGATATAATCTAGTAACATTATAAGAACTACGTGTTAGTCGCTATGTGTTTTAAATATAAATAATATAAAGGTTTAACATTATAAGGGAATCATGTCTGAATCATGTTATCATTATATTATGTGGTTTGCTGCATCCAAACAGTGTGTTATTGCTTGGTTAAATTATATTTTCTTTTCATTATGTTTTCTTATAGGTTAAGTATGTTAAGAATTTCTTACGTGTTTTCTAGCAGTACATGAACTTTTTATTTTTTTTATTGGGTCTTGACAGCAACAATATAGGGGAAGATTTGCATGTTTTTGTAAATATTTTATAACCGTTCATGTATTTTTTACATAAAACCGAAAGTGCATGTTGTTTTTTTAACTTTTACTTTATCATCGTTTTTGGTATTTTTTATGTTTTTTATTTATTTAGAATTATTTCGCTGATTATAATTTGCAGTCATCTATTTTATGTGTTTTTCGATGACAGATGGACCATCGTACATGCCTGTTGGTATTTTAGGACACTTGAGGATGCTTGCAAATTCTATGAAAAGTATGCTAGCGATGGAGGTTTTACTGTTAGGAAAAGCACCGACTACAAAGATAAGGGTTTGATTAAGAGCAAGTATTTTGTAAGCTCAAAAGAGGGTTTCAAAAAATTTAAGGGGTTTGACAGCTCAAATGAAGACTCGAATAGCAAGCATTTTTGAAAGGTACCTTCTATAAGGACCGGGTGTTTGGCTTGTATGTGTATAAAGTTAAACGAACACAATCTTTATGAAGTTTATCAGTTCAAAGAAGAGCACAACAATTCGTTAGTTGACGAGAGTGGCAGATACTTACTACCTTCATCCCGAGGGTTAACATATGTACAAGAACAGGCCGTGAATACGTTTCCAGCAATAAACGTTGGACCTGTTAGAGATTTTAACATAATGAGAATATTGTACGGTGGTTTTGACAAAGTTGGTGCGAATAAATCCGATTTTAAAAACTTCAAGAATGACTTGAATTCTTATGTTGGAGAGCATGACGCTGGCATGTTGATTAAATGTTTCAAGAGGAAAAAAGAGTACATGCTAAATTTAATTTTGAATTTCTAACTTCTGATGAGGGTGTTTTACAGGCTCTCTTTTGGGCTGATGAACAAGCTAAGAGGAATTATTATACATTCGGCGATGTGGTATCATTTGACGCCACATACAGGCGAAACAAGTTAGTCCTAGTTATATTTGTGGTTGATATTAATACCTTTTTTTGTGTTTTGTTGCTTAGGAAATTTTTTTATTTATTTTTGTTAGGTACAATATTATGTTTGTTTCATTTACCGGGATCGACAACCACAACAGGAATGTCACGCTCGGGGCTGCAATTATTGGGAATGAAACTGCAGAAACATATAAGTGGTTACTTGGTGTGTTTCAAAAATCTTTCGGTCATGCACCTCCGGTTATTGTTACTGACCAAGATCCCACTATGAAGAGGGCAATCGAAGATGCGTGGCCTAACATCAGACACCATCTATGCATGTGGCACATTATGGACAAGCTCACAGGAAAGGTATATATCAATTTAACCATTCAACGTGTTACTTTTGTGTTACATAATAATTCATGTTGGTATTAAATATTGTGTTTTATATTTATTTTATTATCGTATTTTCATGTGGGGGCCGTGTTGTGTAATACTACTGAGTTTAAACAAAAGTTATGTTTTATCGTTTGGACTGATACAGTTATGTCGGATGAGTTTGAGGAGCAATGATCAGCCATTATGAATGAATTTAATTTGACAGATCATGAGGGCTCACTTCTATTTATGAAATAAGGCATTCATGGATCCCAACATATTATCGACAAGAAAAAATGTCTGGCCTAATGCGCACCTCTTCACGCTCGGAGAGCGAGAACCATTTTTTCGGCAAGTTTTGCAACCCTAAGTACACTTTGGTTGAGTTTATGTCTCATTTTGACTCAGCAATTGAGGCACAGAGGCATGAACACAGGAAGAATGACCATGACACTAGAAACACCCAACTTAATATATGGAGCGATTTTTTTATGGAGAAGCAAGCTGTGGCAATTAACACACATACAATTTTTTTCGACGTTAAGATGGAATTACAAGCTGCAATTCACAGTTGCCAAAGTGCTATGTACGAGGAAATTGGCGATTTCATCAAGTTTTATATCAAGGATTGGGATCAGTTATCCACATCATTTTATGAGGTTTGATATTTTTATTTTTATTTTTTAACTACTATATGCTGTTTAATTTATTTTACTTAAATTACTTTTTATAATAATAATAGTCATATCATTATTTTTTTTTATATTCTTCAATATGAAATAAGGTTATGATCTGGAAGGGAGACGTTACTATGTTTTGTAGCTGCAATAAGTATGAGCAATTTGGGTTGTTATGTAGCCACATCTTTTTGTTTCTCATGTTTGCCAATATCAGAGAGTTTCCTAACCAGTACATATTACGTCGTTGGACAAGGGAGGTTGTACCAAATGGTGACCCCGGTGCTATTATTAGATATGAAGGAGATTCTGAACAGAGTATAGATGTGAAACGTGTTGTTAGGGAGATTTCATATGGTTATGAGTTTACTGTAAACAAGTTGGTTACAAACTTTGAAGCGTTGTGTTCCTTTTGAGATTATGTTAACCAGTTCCACTCAAAAGCCGATGAAGCGCAGATTAATGCACCATGCAAGAGCCGGAGGGATCTTTTGGCTGAACTTACTGGTAATTGTCAATCACGTAATATTACGGTTCGGGTACTAGTTGCTACAAGATTCAAAGGTATGGGTAAACCTAAGCGTATGATGTCAAAGAGGGAACAAGTCATCAGTCAAGCTAGGAAAAAACGAAGATAATGCAAAAATTGTATGGAGTATGGTCACAACATTCGCACATGTAAGAAACCTAAGAAGGTTGTTAATGATGATGATAGTCCCGAATCCGAAGAATACAAGGAGGATGAAGAGGACGAGGAGGACGTGGCGGAAGAGGAGGAACATGAGGAGTAGCGTTTTTTTTACACCCTTATTAACTTAAATTAAAAAAATTGATTTTTAAAAACTCAATTCATTCTAAATTTCTAACTAAATTTCTCAAGTGTATAATTAAATCTAAATCTTACCTTAAATTTCATAAATTCAAAATTTTGAATTTTTTTAGTATTAACCAAAATTTAAAAATCAAAATTAAAGGTATTAAAATTTGATATTAAATACTTAAAAATAAATTTAGTATTCGAATATTTTTCAAGTTTAACCGAAATATATAATTTCTAACTCTAGTGATTTAAAATTTAAAATTTTACATGTAACTAATTTTTGAAATTTTTAACTAAAGTTACTAATTGTTATAATTTAAATATATTAGGAAATCTATAAGTTATAGATAATAAGTAGGTGTAATTGTTACCGTTATTAACATAAATTCAAAATTTTGAATTAAATGTCTTAGTTAAGTATAATTTTATCATTATTATCTTAAATTTAAATTTTCACAATTTTAGAATAATACACGAAATTTAAAAGTGTAACACCCCAACCAATAGTAGAAACATTGAGATGTCACGTAATGACGATTGTTCAGTAGCTCATTCTAATGAATAAGTTTCAATAATCATTAAATTCCATTAAATGAGTTACATAAATTTTTTTATTAATTATGTGTGAATTCATGTGGAGACTAGTTGCCATTTGTGATTGAAACTTGTATATATGTTAATTTTGTGGAAATTTTGTAAATTGAAGAGGTTTCATGGAGTTTGGAAGTGGATGTTGATCTTTGGGGTGTAACCCATGAACATTCTTGGTAAGTTGATATATAAATTGAAAGAATTTGATGTTTTGCTTTATTTGATGTCTATTCAATGAATGGTACTTTATGTAGGGAAGAAATATGATGATTGATGTTATGACCTATGAAAGTAGGCATGAAATACTTGTACATTGTGTTTTAAATGTTGTATGCACACCAAGTGTTTGAGGAAATGTCTAGATTAGTATAACTTGTGAAATTGTATGCCAGATTGGACAAGTATGAAAGTAATGTGATAATAGATGTAATTGAAAGTGGGTTAGCATGAGGGTTGCGTATTAGGGAGTATTCATGTAGGAATTTAGTGTTATGAGATATACTTGGGCTATGTTGCTAATTGGAAATCATGAAGGCACTAGTATGTATGGGAGGAAATGTATGAACGTATATGACAACCGTAGTGATCATGTGGTTGTATGTGTTCCGCAACATGAGAGTACGTTGTTTATGGTGAAGTTCATATGGTCTAGTACACTAATATGGATATATGTTTCTAACTAGAAAGTTTGTATGGTTGAAATTTGACTTTCCGCCAAGTCAATAATGTAGAATAACATGGTTAGGCTCCCAAACATGATTGTGTGATTAGAAACACTATGTGATGCATCATATGTTTGACTATGAGGCATATATATATATATATATATATATATGATAATAAGTTGAATTACATGATGTGAGAATAAATGTGGTTATGAATATATGTTTTATGTATAATAGAAATTGACTAAAGAAAGTCAATGTGATATTTGGTTGGGAATTGTTGTTAGTATGAATGATCGTGTATGCTAATGATGTTGTAAACATGATGACATGAAAGGTTGTGGATCATGTCAAGATAGGCTCAAGCATGGAAGGTTAATGGATCAAGAAGAGGCAACGAAACAAACATGCAGGACTTGAGGTAAGTAACTTATGAACCAAACTCTTAGTTTAGTAAATGCATGTTTATGTATTAATTTAGAATGGGAAACAAGAATGAAATGGTAGCTTATAGTAAGACAAGTGAATAGATATTGTCAGCGAACAAGCATCGTTCACCATATGATAATGAAAGTAGTTGGGGTAATTGGGTCAACAGAGGATATTTGGTCAGATCAGAGGATAGTTTAGACCAGAGGAAGAATGAGTAGAGGATATTCGTTCAGACCAGATAATAGTTTAGACCAGAGGAAGAATGAGCAGAGGATATTTGTTCAGACCAGAGGATAGTTTAGACCAGAGGAAGAATTAGCAAATGATATTTGCTCAAACCAAAGGATAGTTTAGACCAGAGAAAGAATGAGCAGATGATATTTGCTCAGACCAGAGGATAGTTTAGACCAGGGGGAGAACGAGCAGAGGAGGTTTCCTCATACTAGAAAGGCTTGTTAGAATTTAGTTTTCTTTTATTTAACTTGTTTAACCGTGTAAAGGGTTTGTTGATGTTCAACCCTAGGTGTGCGCTACTTTGGAGCCGAATGGAGGATCAAGCTATTCTGAAGAACCGAACACGCTTGACCCTTTTTTTTATGAGTATGGTAATAAAGATTAAGTTATGCATGTAAGAATGCATGGAAGTTAGAGGTGAGGATTCGGAATTCAGATCCGAACTTGCAAAAGGCGTTTGGTCATGATCATTGAGTATTGTTGAATGTTATTTCCACATTTTGAATTTTTGCATGAAGTCACTTAATGAACTAATGAAACGGGTATGTGGTGGTTGCAGGTTGTCTAGTCTACTTCACAAAGAAAGGAATGGTAGGAGATCGAGTGAGGAAATGAATTTGGATCGCGAGCACGTAACCTAATAAAGTTGAGTCGTGTTGAATATAATAAGACACAATAAAAGATGTGACACATATGATATTTTGGAAATATGCTTTCTAAACATTTGAGAACGTTTTTATAAAGCTAGAAATTTTCTGGTTCGTATTTTCTGCTGCGTATTTTCTCATAGAACGGGTTAGGGTGTAACAAGTTGGTATCAGAGCCCTGGTTTGAGTGAAACTTTGTACAAGGAATTAAGTACTTGAACTGAAACTTGTGTGCTCTTGAAATCAGTGACCCGTACAATCCAAGACTCGATCGAGACTCAAAGGTAGAATTTAATTTTAACTTACATGACATGTTAAAATCTAATTGTGGTGTTTATGTTAAAGTGAACTGTGGTGGATAATGAAGAGGTCTCGAGAACATGATCCAAGGCAGATCTCGGAAAATGTGGAACGCAAGGAAAGGCCATTGATCAAATGGGGAAGAGAATAAACTCCTACTTCAGGAAATTGAAAGACGAAGGAAGTCCCAAATTAAACTTGGCGCGTACATGAATACGTATTTTATACGTTGGAAGGGAATGAGTGAAAGGTATGTTTTATTAGCTTTGCAAAATGTAGAGCAAAATGTAGACATAATGAAAGTTGAAAGTATATAAACGTGGATAAAAGTGAGACAGTAGGGAGGATAAATATGCAAGTAGAAGACGACCCCATAGGCTGTCTTGGGATGGATTAAGAAATACAACATAAGTCAAAATTCATCTATCTCATAATGTGACGTAGTGATTATGGGAAGCTATGTGTACAGTAGGATTTACTAATACACTGGCCATGTATTAGCCCCTACGATACATATGGGTTCTTAAAATTGACGAAATCACATATTGGGTGGAATGAATGGTAAGTGGGTATGGTAGAATACGTGTAGTATACCTTTATTGATAAGTGGACAAGAAATTGACTTTGTGGAAAGATGCACAAGTCAAAGGTGTAGAAATTGACGTTGTGGCAAGATGCACAAGTCAAGAGTGTAGAAATTGACTTTGTGGCAAGATGCATAAGTCAAGGGTGTAGAAATTGACTTTGTGGCAAGATGCACAAGTCAAGGGTGTAGAAATTGACTTTGTGGCAAGATGCACAAGTCAAGGTTGTAGAAATTGACTTTGTGGCAATATGCACAAGTCAAAGGTGTAGATATTTACCTTGTGGCAAGATACACAAGTCAAAGGTGTGGAAATTAACTTCGTGGCAAGATGCACAAGTCAAAGACATGGAAAGTGACTTTGTGACACGATGTACAAGCCAAAAGCATGGAAATTCACCTTGTTGCAAGATGCACAAGTAAAAAGGATAAATGATGACTCCTTTGTGAAAATGTGGAACAACCCATGTAACTGGTCATTTGGATATGAATGAAGGAGAGAATATGTCTTTTACTGACCAAGGTATGTATGAATAATGTAAATGCATAGCGTTGTAAATTAGTTTAGATATGCCTGTTACGTGGCATATAGAATGCATGCATGAATGAAAGGTAGAATCCATAATTTTGTAGTATTGGGTGGGAAGGAAGAAAGGAATTACATTCCCGTCTTTAACAATGATAAATTTAAAGGTGGTAAGAATGTAGTTTAATAATCTTGTTGGTACACATGTGTTATGAGACCAACAAAATGAATAAATATGTATTACACATATATCTATATTATATATAGATGGGGTAGGGATACACGGTAGCAAACGATAGAAACGAATTGGGGAAAGACAGTTAAAAACGCACTAATGGTTTGACTTTCAGCAAGTCAAGCAAATGGATTAGTAATTACGAAGCAAGTATCAATAAGGTGGCGTGAAGGGCTACTTGCGTGAAATAAGCTTGACCATTTAGAAAGAAAGACGTGTTGAAAGAAATTACGTAATTACCTGTTGATAATTGACTAATGGGAATCGAGATGACTAACTAGTTAAGTCGACCCTAAGAATGTTGAAATGATTAACAAGGGAGAAATTCTTGATAAAATGGTAAGTTCGTAAGTATGTTCAAAATTGAAGGGAAGTACAATATGTACTTCAGTTTATAATCAGTAAGAATAGGCAGTTAGACTTTGAAGAGCCAAGTTGTATAAAATTTGGCAAATAACGAATAAATGAAAGGATATTACATAAGTATGAAATATGTAAGTCAGATTTTTATATGAAATAAGTAATGTAGAATAGCAGGTAACCGAGAGATCAAGAAGGAAATGTATATAATTAGACATTACAAGTGATAGAATTTTGTATGGACTATTGAAAGACAATTGTTATGAATGCAAAATATATATCTAACCAATGACCTTGTAGATACGGATAGTCGAATTTTGGATATGATGAAATCCAAGATAGGTGATATGATGTTAATGAGTTGGAACTCGTTGTGAATGAACTAAAGCAAGCTAAGTATGGCGTGGACTTGTGAAGGAGCAAGTCAAGCCGACATATGGATGGTTGGTTAACGTTGTGAAAGGAAGGTTAGTAAATATAGATATTTTGTGATTATTAAATAGAAAATTGATATGTTGAATAGTAACCCTGTATGAATGAATGGTAGCTCAAGCATGACGTAGTTCGGAAAGTTTGACTTTTATAAGTCAAAAGATGAATGAATCTTAGCATAGACTTGGTGTTATTAAGCGATGGACATATGTGTCTACAGTAAGTAGTGCATGAAATGAACTAATAAACAAATAGGCATGAATAGAATGGCTCTGAAATTTACCAAAAGGGGTGGGGTGTATATGGTAGATGTATCAACTCAGTAGTGACTATAGAACGGTGTCTAACTCTCAAGTTAAGTATGAATAAGTGAAGGTGAAATAGTAGTTATGAAATGATAGTGATAACCCCGACCGAACGATTTCAATATCTGTATGTTCATAATCTAACTTTGATGAAATATTTAGAAGTAATTAATAAGGAATGATAATTGTGGAATGTTGTAGTAAGATCGTGATGAATACCTATTTGACTAGTGCAATTATAAAGGATCTAGTGTGGTTGATGAGGTGAAAGATGGTAATGATAGTTCGGTATGATTGATAATTGCATGAAGGCTTGATGTTATTATTAGAAAGTATGGACATATAATTATGTTCACTCGTGGTTAAAGTCGTTGTATATTATATAATATGGACATATACTTATGTTTGCTCGTGGTTAAAATAGTTGTATATTCTATAATATGGACATATAATTATGTTCGCTCGTGGTTAAAGTCGTATATTCTATAATGTGGGCTTGCGACATGGCATGAAATTTGAATGAAATGAATGAGTGAATAATTAAGTAGTGAATTCCGATATAGTAGTAATGAAAGAGGTTTCGGGGACGAAACCTTCTTTAAGGGGGTAGACTTGTAACACCCCAAAATTTAAATAACACCAATAATTGGTAGAAGGTGAACATGTTGTATAAAATAAATGTTCATATCTTATTAAAGACAACTTGGTCTCCAAGTTGTGGGTTAAACAAGGATGGCTAGCAGTGACATAAGTTATAACATGAAATAACAAGTAACAAAAGGGGAGGGGCTTAAGTTGAATAAAACCTAATTAATGGGTTAACAGGCGGAGGACTCAAAACAAAAGAACTCTAGGAAGAGGAATTCACGATTTTGAGAGGAGAAGACCACCCCAACCCTAAACTCACAAATCAGCCCCAAATCCATGCTAAAATCGATTATTGGACCCGCATGTTGGAAGATTCCTAGTCATCTAGTGTTAACAAACATGAGGTAAGTGATAGAATTTCATGGATGATGAAATACTAGGGTTCATACATAATTATGTCTGAATTCATGTGGAGACTAGTTGCAATTTGTGATTGAAACTTGTATGTATGTTAATTTTGTGGAAATTTTGTAAACTAAAGTGGTTTCATGGAGTTTGGAAGTGGATGTTGATCTTTGGGTGTAACCCATGAACATTCTTGGTTAAGTTGATATATAAATTGAAAGAATTTGATGTTTTGCTATATTTGATGTCTATTCAATGAATGGTACTTTATGTAGGGAAGAAATATGATGATTGATGTTATGAGATGTGAAAGTAGGCATGAAATACTTGTACATTGTGTTTTAAATGTTGTATGCACACCAAGTGTTTGATGAAATGTCTAGATTAGTATAACTTGTGAAATTGTATGCAAGATTGGACAAGTATGAAAGTAATGTGATAATAGATGTAATTGAAAGTGGGTTAGCATGAGGGTTGCGTATTAGGGAGTATTCATGTAGGAAGTTAGTGTTATGAGATATTCTTGGGCTATGTTGCTAATTGGAAATCATGAAGGCACTAGTATGTATGGGAGGAAATGTATGAACGTATATGACAACCATAGTGATCATGTGGTTGTATATGTTCCGCATCATGTGAGTACGTTGTTTATGGTGAAGTTCATATGGTCTAGTACACTAATATGGATATATGTTTCTAACTAGAAAGTTTGTATGGTTGAAATTTGACTTTCCGTCAAGTCAATAATGTAGAAAACATGGTTAGGCTCCCAAACATGATTGTGTGATTAGAAACACTATGTGATGCATCATATGTTTGACTATGAGGCATATATGATAATAAGTTGAATTACATGATGTGAGAATAAATGTGGTTATGACATTTGGTTGGGAATGGTTGTTAGTATGAATGATCGTGTATGCTAATGATGTTGTAAACATGATGACATGAAAGGTTGTGGATCATGTCAAGATAGGCTCAAGCATGGAAGGTTAATGGATCAAGAAGAGTCAAAGAAACAAACATGCAGGACTTGAGGTAGGTAACTTATGATCAAAACTCTTAGTTTAGTAAATACATGTTTATGTATTAATTTAGAATGGGAAACAGGAATGAAATGGTAACTTATAGTAAGACAAGTGGATGGATATTGTTAGCGAACAAGCATCGTTCACCATACGATAATGAAGTAGTTGGGGTAATTGGGTCAACAAAGGATATTTGCTCAGACCAGAGGAAGAATGAGCAGAGGATATTCGTTCAGACCAGAGGATAGTTTAGACCAGAGGAAGAATGAGCAGAGGATATTTGCTCAGACTAGAGGATAGTTTAGACCACAGGAAGAATGAGCAGATGATATTTGCTCAAACTAGAGGATAGTTTAGACAAGAGGATATTTGCTCAGACCAGAGGATAGTTTAGACCAGAGGAAGAACGAGCAGAGGAGGTTTCCTCAGACTAGCAAGGCTCGTTAGAATTCAGTTTTCTTTTATTTAACTTGTTTAACCGTGTAAAGGGTTTGTTGATGTTCAACCCTAGTTGTGCGCTACTTTGGAGCCAGATGGAGGATCAAGCTATTCTGAAGAACCGAACACACTTGACCATTTTTGTTATGAGTATGGTTATAAAGATTAAGGTATGTAAGTAAGAATGCATGGAAGTTAGAGGTGAGGATCTGGAACTCAGATCCGAACTTGCAAAAGGCGTTTGGTCATGATCATTGAGTATTGTTGAATGTTATTTCCATATTTTGAATTTTTTTTTCATGAAGTCACTTAATGAACCAATGAAACGGGTATGTGGTGGTTGTAGGTTGTCTAGTCTACCTCACAAAGAAAGGAATGGTATGAGATTGAGTGAGGAAACGGAATGTACGGGATCGCGAGCACGTAACCTAATAAAGTTAAGCCGTGTTGAATATAATAAGAAACAATAAAAGATGTGACACCTATAATATTTTCGAGATATGCTTTCTAAACATTTGAGAACGTTTTTATAAAGCTAGAAATTTTCTGGTTCATATTTTCCGCTGCGTATTTTCTCATAGAATGGGTTAGGGTGTTACACCTGTCACACCCTCAAATTTCCACTGCGGGGTTTATACCGCGAGGCGCATGACAATCCAGGATCCCATAGCCATAAGTCACATGAACGACTCTAAATGCCCAACCATTTAGTTCGTTATTATAAAAACCAAGTTTTAAAGTTTTAACCAAACCAAGAATAGTATAGAGGAAGCGAATGAAAAATAGTAAATAAAGTCTGCGCAAAACACCGCGCCCAAAACCAATTAAATAGTAAATGTGCAAAATAGTTTAATGTTTGAGACCCATGACATGATGCATGACCTAACTGTGCTCCGTTCCTAGTTACCTGCAAAAGCATGCTATCGTGTGTCAACATAAAGCTGGTGAGTTCACAAAGTAAAGCTAACACGTATAAAATGCACTGGTTTCCAAAACCACATGACCAAGTAATAACGTAGGTCCTCCAGACCAAAAAGTTAAAGAGTTATCAGTTTAAGTGTGTCAGGGGTAGCTAGCCCACTCAATGTAACTAAACAAAATTATTGGGAAACCTTCAGGAAAATAGTTATTTGCCTCAATGACTGGCGTCTATCAACACCAGTCGGAAATTGTGGTCAGAAGTTCATGCCCGTGCCTCAAGCACCTCAGACATGAGGTTGCTGCATCAACCTAATAGCGCCATCAACTAATACCCCGTTCGCCTCCAGCGATTAACCCAATAATATGCAAGGACTTCAAATGATAGAGTGTTTAAATTACAAAGGACCAATAAGTTTTAAACTGACCGAAAACCCGATCCACACAAGGAATCGTAAAACCGACCCACACAAGGAGTCCATACCTGAGTAGTCCCAACTGGACTAGAAAATGTTTACCAAAGTTGTCTCTAATCCGAGACGCATGCTTTTGACAAAAAGAGTAGTGAAACTCACCTTAATGTGCAAGCAACAGAAATCCAAACCGCAAGTAAAGTATGCTACCGACACCCTAACATAAGTGTCACTAAGTGAGTATAGGCGTAATATCGTTACACCATATAACTCGTTTGTCCAAGGCGTTTTAAACGTTCAAAAGTGTGTATGTGACGCCTAGTGATTCTACATGAAATAGTAAACCCTACGGACTCGTTGGTGAATGAGTTGGTTACAATTAGTTTCTATATTCTGTATGTGTCTCAGACAAGTGTACTTCAGTTACATGTCAATTCCATACCACCTAAGACCTCAATTAATCACATAAGCACATAATACACAGTCTGTGTTTTCAGGACAGATTGTGCGCCATCAAAACGAATTTATTTAAAATAGCAACTCAGTGAGTTAACCTCCCAAATTTTTACTGAATTTTCTTTGGAATTCACTTAACAATACCTATTTTGTTTTTGTCTTAAATCCAAACACAAAAATAACTAAAATTCGTCTAATACAGCTATGTTCAGAAAACCTTCTTAACAGGTCAGTTTGGTAGATAAATTCCCAAAAATTTTGTATTCATCCAAACGGGATGAATCCATTTGGAAAACTCATATTACTCCAATATTAACCTTCTGTAAAAATTTCACAACCCAACTCTTTATAAAACTTGAGTTATGATGTTTCAAAGTTGACTCAGTTTGATACCCGAAATTCTGACCTGACCTATTTTCAATGAAAATTCCAAAAACGACTCAACCGACGTCCAAAACACTTGATTTTACCCATTATGAAAAGCTAAGACCAAGTGTGATTCAACCATGCAAACAAAATACCAAAATAATCATGTTAAGGTCATGTTACAGCTCCTACAAGTTCGTCTAATCATTCTGTCCAGATTTTAGTTTCGCCTAAATCATACTTTAATCGACTACCGTGTGCATAAGAACAATTAACAAACATCAATCATCATTACCAAACATCCCTAATACTTATTTTGATCAGTTTCTACTACTAAACATGCAAAGATCACAACTTTAAAGACCAAAAACGTCAATAACTTGCGCAACAAGTATCCTATGATGTTACTAATCGTTTATTATTATGTTTGATCCGTTTAATCTTTGAAAACTTCATGTTTTAATGATTATTAAAAACTTTCAGACCTGGACAAACTTTGTTACATGATTTTTATAACAAAAACACAAGATAAAAGTGTAAGGAATCAAAGATTATACCCTTGGCTCTTCGATTCGATCAACCGTGCGCCTTGGGAGCTTCCCAATTGATGATCTTGAGCCTTAGCAGGAGCTTTAGGGTTAATATTTCATGTGGGGCAGTAAGAGGGCGATTAGGGTTGAGTTTAGGGGTTTCATGGGGGTTAAGGATGCTTAAATAGGGTTGTAAGGCGGTTTAGACCCGTCAGACGAATCCGAGCAGCCGCTCGGGCCCTGTGAGCGGCCGCTCACAGGCCCGAGGCCCGCGTGCGTGTCTCGTTTCGTCACCCGACGCGTTATCCTTCGCCGTTTTCGTTATTTCGGACCGTAACAAGTGCAACCCCATGCGTTAAGACCCTAATCAACCTCATACTCCACTTTTAGTGATTTTTATTAACGTATTCGGTTTAGGTTCACACAATCACGTATGGTTTTCACATAAGTTTGTCAAATATCACAGAGACACATAAATTCATTATTCACCAACGTCCGAGGTTCACTAATCATGTAACCCGATATTAACTCACAACAATGCACGTGTGTCCTATCTAGCTAACCCTAGTTAAGTATAATGCAAGGAACGTAACTAGAGTTTAGTTAAAGTGAGAACCCGAAATTGCGGGGTATCACATCATCCCCAAGTTGAAAAGAATTTCGTCCCTAAATTCAGCAAGTAAACAATAAAGCCAGCTAGAAAAGGGTGTGCTTGGTTCCCGGATGTCACATCATCCCCAAGTTGAAAGGAATTTCGCCCCGAAATTCACTTTGAGCGAGCTGCTTTATGTTTAGTGTTCGATCTATGTTCAGGTTCAAGTTCAGAAAAGAGGTGTGGATATTTGAGCCGCATTCGATCTCTGCGCTCCCACGTATATTCCGGTTCTAGACGGGAATTCCATCGTACCTTAAGAATAGATATAGTGTTTTGTTTGAGTCTCTTGACGCCCCGCACAAGAATCTCCACTGGTTCATCCATGAACCGTAGCCGTTCGTCTACCTGGATCTCTTCCAGTGGCACCCTCAGTGTCGTATCTCATAAGCATTTCTTCAAGTTCGAGACGTGGAATACATTGTGCACTCCACTGAGTTTATCTGGTAGGTTTAGCTGGTAAGCTACCGGACCAATCCTTTTGACAATCTCGAAAGGTCCAACGTATCGTACTTCCCTCGTTTCCCAAAGCGTATCACTCCTTTCCAAGGTGACACCTTTAACAAAATGTCGTCCCCAACCTGGAACTCCAAAGGTTTTCTAAGTTTATCAGCATAACTTTTCTGTCGATCCCGAGCAGCAGCCATCCGGTTTCTAATTTGCACTATCTTCTCAGAAGTTTCGTGCACAAGTTCGGGACCTGTTAGTTGGCTATCCCCAACCTCAGTCCAACAGATGGGAGACCTACACTTGCGCCCGTAAAGTGCCTCGAAAGGCGCACACTGTATCGAAGTGTGGTAACTGTTGTTGTAAGAGAATTTGATCAAGCGCAAGTGCTTATCCCAATTATTGCCAAAGTCCACCATGCACGCTCGTAGCAGATCCTCTAATGTTTGGATGGTACGTTCACTTTGTCCATCCGTTTGCGGGTGGTAGGCTGTGCTCATGTCGAGACGGGTTCCTAAAGCATCTTGGAGAGTAGTCCAGAAACGAGAAGTGAATCGCCCATCGCGATCAGATATAATGGAAGTAGGCACCCCATGCCTAGAGACTATCTCCTTGATGTATAGGTTCGCCAGCTTCTCCAACGAATCCGTTTCCTTTATTGCCAGGAAGTGGGCCGATTTGGTTAAACGGTCCACGATAACCCAAATCATGTTATGGCCCGTTGGCGTTCTAGGAAGTTTTGTAATAAAATCCATGGAAATCCCATCCCATTTCCACATCGGAATTTTTGGTTGTTGGAGTAGGCCTGAAGGTTTTTGATATTCAATCTTAACCTTCGCACAATTCAAGCACTCACTAACATGAGTGGCTATCTCAGCTTTCATGTTTGGCCACCAGTAAAGAGTCTTAAGATCTTGGTACATGTTGTCCGAACCGGGATGCACCGAATAGCGAGAGGTATGTGCTTCATCAAGCACCAGTTGTCTGAGATCCCCAAATCGTGGTATCCAGACTCGATCCATGAAGTACTGTAGGCCATCCGTTTTTAGTTCCAAGTGCTTATCAGCACCATGTAGGGTCGCAAGCCCGATGTTTTCTTCCTTCAAGGCTTCACCCTGGGCTTCACATATCTTATCAGGAAGATTAGAATGGATGGTGAGTTGTAAGGCTCGCACTCTTCTGGGTTTCGTTTCCTTTCGACTGAGGGCATCAGCTACTACGTTAGCCTTCCTTGGATGATACTTGATGGCACAGTCATAATCATTCAAAAGTTCAACCCAACAACGTTGTCGTATGTTCAACACCTTCTGATCAAATATATGCTGAAGGCTCTTGTGATCAGTGAAAATTGTGCACTTCATTCCATAGAGGTAGTGTCTCCAGATTTTGAGAGCGAAAACCACCGCTCCCAGTTCCAAATCATGAGTGGGGTAATTCTTCTCATGGACCTTCAATTGACGCAATGCATAGGCAATTACCTTATCACGTTGCATTAGTACGCACCCTAAGCCTTGGATAGACGCATCGCAGTACACTACAAAGTCCTCTGTACCCTCAGACAACGATAGTATCGGTGCACTGCAAAGTTTGGACTTTAGTAGCTGAAAGGCAGATTCTTGGGCATCTCCCCACTTATAAGTAATACCTTTCTGTGTTAGGGCGGTGAGAGGTTGAGCGATCTTAGAAAATCCCTCAAGAAATCTGCGATAGTATCCCGCGAGACCAAGAAATTGGCGCACTTCTGTAGGGGTCCTAGGAGCCTCCCACTTTTTGATGGCGTCAATCTTGGCTGGGTCAACATGTATTCCTGCCTCGTTGACTACATGCCCAAGAAATTGGACTTCTTGAATCCAAAAATCACATTTAGAAAACTTTGCATACAGCTGCTCATTCCTCAGTAGTTCCAAGATTAACCGCAGGTGCTGCTCGTGCTCCTCCTTGCTCTTGGAATAAATCAATATGTCATCTATGAACACTATGACGAATTTGTCCAAGTAAGGCTTGCACACACGGTTCATTAGATCCATGAACACCGCCGGTGCATTAGTTAGCCCAAATGGCATAACCAAAAACTCATAATGTCCATAACGAGTTTGAAACGCCGTCTTTGCCACATCCTCCTCTCGGACTCTCAGCTGATGGTATCCTGACCTCAAGTCAATCTTAGAGTAGAAGCTCGACCCTTGCAGTTGGTCAAACAAGTCATCAATGCGAGGCAAAGGATAACGGTTCTTAATCGTTACCTTGTTCAACTCCCGATAATCTATGCACAAGCGAAAGCTCCCATCTTTCTTCTTAACAAACATAACTGGAGCTCCCCATGGCGAAGAACTGGGCCTAATGAAACCCCTATCCAATAGCTCTTGGAGTTGGGTAGATAGTTCTTGAAGCTCCCCTGGTGCTAAACGGTACGGTGTGCGTGCAACTGGCGCTGCTCCAGGTGCAAGGTCAATCTGGAACTCCACTTGACGAACGGGTGGAAGTCCAGGTAATTCCTCTGGGAATACATCTTGGAAGTTTCGGACCACTGGGATGTCCTCAATTCTAGTTTCAGTTTCAGCTCGAGTGTCAGATATGTTAGCCAAAATGGCCGGACAGCCCTTGCGAATACACTTCTGGGCCTTCATATAGGAGATGATGCACACCATGGCACCACCTCGATCACCCTGTATGGATAAAAGTTCTCCACTTGGGAGGGGAATGCGAACAATTTTCTTCTGACAGAGAATTTCCGCGTGTTGCTTGGACAACCAGTCCATGCCAACCACGAGATCAAAGCTACCTAGGGTGATAGGTAAGAGGTTGATGGCAAACAATTGCCCGCTCAACTCGAGCTTACAGTCACGAACTATATGGGTTACCTCGACAGGCTTCCCTTTAGCCAGTTCAATAGAGTATGGGTATCTAGAAGAGTAGGATCCATCCCTAATTGTTTACTAAGTTTTGATGAAACAAAACTATAGTCCGCACCAGTATCGTAAAAAATAGAAGCAAGAGTGTCGTTCAAGGAGCACGTACCTGTCACGACGTTGATATCGGTCCTGGCCTCCCTAGAGCCAATCACGAATGCTCCACCACGAGCCCCATTGTTGTTGTTGTTGTTGTTGTTGTTGTTGTTCCCAGCATTGGTGGTGTTGTTTCCTGCCCTGTTACCACCACCGTTGTTGCCATCACCATTACCGTTATCGTTCAGTTGTGGGAAGTTTCTCTTGATATGATTTTCACTCCCACAATTAAAGCACCCTTTTCCAGTACCCTTATGCTGTGGCCACCCTTGTTGATGTTGAGGATTCCTTGTGAGCTTGACACGACAGCCCTTCGCCCAATGACCAGCTATCCCGCAGCGCTTGCATAGTCCCTTCTTACAAATACCAAGGTGATGGTGCTTGCACCGATTACACTTCGGGTGTTTCCCTTTATAGTGGTGCTGGTTTTTGTCGTAACGAGCCTTGATGTTTCTACTACTTGGTATCTTATATGCGACTCCTTCCCGCCTTCTTTTGTTGTTACTAGCACTAGATGACGGTGCCTCATGTGAAGATACTATCCCTTTTTCGCCGTTTTGTTTGGTCAGCTCATGAGCCAAGCGAACGGTCTACTGAATGTTGCCCAAGTTTATTGGTGTGGTCGTGCTCATGACTTGGGGAGTAAACCCCTCTATATGGAGTTCAAAGCGTCTGAAGAGTGGGCTTATTCGATCGGAGTCCATAGGTGGGTCATGAGTAGGTTGGCTAGTTTGGAAAGCTGCAAGGGCTGCAGCTACCCTTTCGTTAATCATTGCGCTCAGTTCCACCTGTGTTATGTTGATGCTTCCTCTCCCATGTCCTCTTCCCGCCATGGTAATTCTACATTTACACTATGCTCGTGAGAAGACAATAATATGTCCCTCATACAATCGTTCACATAGTACAAGTAAATTAGAACATAATTAACATGCGCGAGAATAGAATAAAGAGTTTAGGTAATAGTAGTAAATAAGGTTCCAATCACAAAATAAAGAATCCTCAAGTCTCACAACGATAGGGAGAAACAAAAAGTCATAATATACTTAGTAAATAAATATATAGATAAAAATAGAATCAATCGTTGTCTTGATCCGTAGACATATCGGACTCCTCATCTTTGCTCTCGACCTCAACCCTGAACGTGATTGGGTCATCCTGGTTGGCTTCTTCGCCAGTCTCAGTATTTTCTACAAACGCTTCCTTAAGCGCCGCTTCA